>MJEU01000014.1:0-268895 GCA_001748505.1 Sporisorium iseilematis-ciliati | reverse complement strand
GGTATCGCCTAGTCAGTACTGCGGTGGGGGACCACGCGGGAATCCTAGGTGCTGCAGTTCTTTCTTTTTTTCCCTTCCTTCAACATCAGCGTGGGGGAGATGGTTGACTCGACGTCGACAGAGTTCGACCGTGAGGCTCGGTCGATGATGCTGTGCCGTAACGGCGTCGGTGTTTTCGGCGCGCGGCAATGCATGCTCAACAATGGCGAGTTTTGGTTTGCGAAGAAAGTGTGAGTTGCCGATCCGATCGTCGGTGTGTCCATGTGGAGCAAAAAATTGAGTGGTCGGTGCGTTTGGCGAAGGTTGAACTTGTGACTGAGCTTTTGAAGAAGGATATAAGAGCCCGCTTCTTCTCTCTCCCTTTCATCCCTACTCTCACTACCATCACCCCTCATCGAAGCATCTGCGATCATGTCCGCCGCAACCACCTCCCCGATCCCAGTCTGCGTCGTCGGCTTCGGCAATTCAGCACGCACCTTCCACCTCCCCTTCGTGCTCGCCTTGCCTCAACTCTTCACGCTCCACTCAATTCAGCAGCGTCCTCGTACTGCTGCCAACTCGTCCTCACCTGACGCCTCCAAACTCTTCCCCAACGTCGCTGTCCTTCCTGACTTCGACTCGGTGCTCACCAGCCTACCCAAGAATGGCCTCATCATCGTCACCACGACCAACGACACGCATTTCCCTTTCGCCAAGCGCGCGCTCGAAGCCGGCTTCAACGTGCTCGTAGAAAAGCCTGTTGCCACCAACCAGGCTGACGTTCAGACGCTGATCGATCTGCAGGAGAAGACGGGAAAGCTTTGTGCTGTGTACCAGAACCGACGATTCGATGGTGATTTCTTGACCATTCAGAGCTTGCTCGCTGACAAGGGAGCTGAACCGTCGGCGTTGGGTGTGCCGACGTACTTTGAGTCGCGATTTGATCGCTTCCGGCCCTACGCGAAGGGAGGGTGGAGGGAAGAGGTGGATCCGGATACGCAGGGTGGTGGAATGCTGTGGGATCTAGGATCGCATCTCATCGACCAGGCGTTGTTCCTGTTTGGTCCGCCCGAAAGCGTCACGGGTTTCGTGAGGAATCAGCGCAACCAAGGACCGGAAGCGGTCGACGACGATTGGCTCGCCATCCTCAACTACCCGTCCTCGGCACCGCTGCCCCCCTCCTCGCCTGCGTCCGGGTCGAAGATCGGCGGGCTGAGAGTCTCGTTAGGCGCCACGTGTCTTTCGTCGCACGTCGACGCGGAGCAGCCAAGGTTCAGAGTCGAAGGTACGCGCGGCAGCTACGAGAAGCGCGGTACCGATCCTCAGGAAAACCAGCTCAAGTTGGGTTGGACACCCTCGAGCCATCCGGAAGAGTTTGGTGTGTACAGCGAGACTGCTGATCCGGACAGCATCCGATTCGGAAGACTGACGACGATGGTTAGGTCGGATGAAGACTTGTCGCTCCCCGCTCCAGGTGCTGCGAGTGCGCCTAAGCAGCCCCAGTTGTCCGTGGCCAACATTCCGACGCTGCCAGGAAGGTATATTGATCTGTTTGCGAATGTGGCTGCTTCCATCCATGCTGCAGCGCAGGCAGAGAAGGAGGGTAAGAATGGAGCAGAGGCGTTGAAGAAGGTTTCGCTGGTAGGGGTGGAGAGGACGCTCAATGCGGTGAAGCTTATCAAATTGATCAGGGAGAGCAGTGTGCAGGGTAAGACCCTGCAGTGGGCCTGAAAGTGGTAAGTCGAGTGTAATGCGATTAGTTGAAACATTCTTAGGCTGAGGGTATAGTGTGACGGAAAAGAGTTCCTGGTCGTAACATATCGTTCAAGGTCGTGATGGTTCTGTAATGAGCTATCCTCGCGGTGTCTAGGACTCCCCCCTCACCCGCCGCTTGTACTCCTCGGGACTCTCAAACTTCTTGCCCAACTTCCACATGCCAGTCTTCTGCCTTTTCGCCTTTGCCTCTGCTCTCTCCAATGCATTCAACCCGCTCGTTGATTTGCGCCAGACTTTTGCCCACCAAGTCGCTTGACCATAGTCCGCGCCCGCCGCTCTATACACCGTCGCTAGGCCCTCTTTTACCATCGCTAGCGATACATTCGTCTTGCCAAACACATATGGAGGATTCCAGACGTAGGGCGTAGCCACTAGTCGTTTATACTGATCAATATGCGACGGGTAGAGCCAGACGAGCTTCGACGAGACTTCGTTCGTATTCGACGAATGGTGAGAGTTGGAGTTGGAGCCGAAGAAGCTCTTTCGAGGAGGGGTGAGGTTGTCCGGTGAAGAAGGGGATTGGACCATGGAGGTGAGGAACTGTTTGGCTTCTTTGGAGAATGGTTGGGCAGGTTTTCCGAAATGAGCGCTTTCGGGAGCGTCGACACCAGCGATACGGATGGAGATGGTCTCCTGAACGAGTTTGGAGCGCCCACCGCTGGAGCGTTTGCCTTTGGTACGTGGCGGCCATGGATAGAGCCAGTCGCGGAGAAAGGGTGGACCAGGGGTGTGGTGGAATCGGAAGCCGTCTGCATCGCCAACGGTGATCACTCGGCCGACGAGGACTCTACGGTAGCGCAGGACTGCCGGAGTGACGTATTCTGCGTTTGGGATGCGTCGAAAGTAGCGCCACCATAGAAGAGCACCGAGTGATGATGCTGTCACGCCGGCTGTTGCTGCTCCAATAGGGTTGGAGAGGATGGTGCCGATGATGCCAGATGATTGCTCGACGACGGACCATACTGTGAGCCTTGAATCGGTGCTCGGTGGTGATGGCGTGGCATGACTTCTAGCTTGCGGAACATCTGATCTTAAAGAAGGCTCGCCTGAAGTAAGCCTGAATGATGTCGACGCTGAAGCTGCCGATGGTGTCGGTATTGAAGAGCTAGTTGATGGGCCTGCCAACGGCCATAGTGAGAGCATTGCACCTGTGCGCTCGCGAATCTATCCAGGAGTCGGGAAGAGGATCGATGTTGTGGTTAGAGAAGAAAGCTTTCGACGTTGAAAGCGTTCCTGATTTTGGGTCGAAGTGGAGTCTGCTTCACCAAAACACTCTCAACACTCTCAACGGCTAAATTTCTGAGAAATCACACCAAATCAACACAGCTTCGATAGGAGACCAACACCTGCATAAAGTCACACGCGCGACTTCAATTCTCAGTCAAATCACTCTCGACCATCAACGGGTACCATTCAGCATCTTGCTCAACAACTTGAACATTCATCAATACAAGCCTGGGGGATGAATGTGTATTACTTTCTGCGAAAACCACCACCAATCTTTGAATCAATCGAGCTTCCTTCCGCTAGTCTTGGGAGGACCATGAGTGCTAACCGTAAACGGTTCAAACGAAGGAGCGATTCCAGTCGAGTGCGAACCCAGCTTTTCGCCATCGCGCTTCTTCTGCTCTGCCAGCGCCTTGTCACCATTCCAGTAGTATACCACCTGCGCTGCGATGAAAGCGTTGAACAGCGTAGCCAGTCCGAATCCGTACAGCAGCAGCTTGTCGTCCGTCTCGGTCATCGTCGTAAACACTCTAGCAATCGTGCCGAGCAGCTGGGCAAACACAACAATACTGCTGAGCTGACCTCGACTCTTGTCGTTGTACAGCTCGAGCATCTGAGGTACCTTGGATGCGAGCGAGATGGGAATTGTCGAAGCTTGCAGCAATGTCAGCGTCGATGCTGGAATCACGGCAGGAGTCGCCAATGCCAACGAGCCGATGCCCATCAGTGCTGCTGCGATCGTAATCTTGTTCGAGTGAGCGGAAGGGTCAACACGGCCAGTGCGGGTATCGGGTGTATACGCAATAACCAGCAGCAAGATGATCATATTCTGAAGCGTCAAGCTCAGATTCTCGCCGTAGGTCGAGAATGGAAGACGCGATCGAACCGCATAGGCCAGCGAGATGGTGTAAGCGACCACTTCCAACGTGTACATCGACAGCGAGATACCGCGAGCGCTTCGACCATTGACAATGTTGAGGATCTGCGGTACCTTCATGATGCTTCCGAAGACGACGATGCCCAAGCCGAGCCCTTTCGAGATGGCATACTTGACGCAGTGTGTCGAGCTGAAATCCACATTGTAGATGAGGGTAGTGTAGCACTCTTGACCGATGAGTGCGATCGCTGGCTTCTGGATGAAGAGCGGCAAGTTGTGCGTGACTGACTGTATAGCGGACTGCATGGTGAACCACTTCCATCGATGCTCCTCCTAGGGATGATGGCGGGTGAGAAGCGTCGGTAGTTGGCAGAAGAAGGGAAGGAAGCGTGGACTGGATGGCCAAAGCGTCCTTGCATCATGGCCAAAAATTGCGGCTGAAATTTCTCCACCCGTCAAGCCAAAAAAAAGCCGACCAAAAACGTCGCAAAAAAGTAGCTTCTGTCGGTTTCGATCCGACGACCTTTGGGTATCACCACTCGAGAGTGGAAAGGTTTCATAGGGGTGTATATGAGCCCAACGCGCTACCTACTGCGCTAAGAAGCTGCTCGATGTGAAGCAGAGCCAGCAATGTAATAATGATTCGTGTGAGGAGGTTACGGATGGACTCAGCCGAACTGGCATCGCCAAATGTCATCTTCACTTTGCGCAAGCCAAAATGCAACCAACCGCGCACTTGACTCGGATTTTTTCCCCTCTGCTCAGTCTTCCATCGTCATTCAAAGTGGCCATCGTCGGTCAAGATCGCCAAGCTCTTCCCGCTACCGCAGCCATCCCGACTCTCGATCGCGTGAGTTGAAAGCGAAACAAGCCGTTTGCGGTGGGCAACTGGAAAGGTCCTCGTCGTTGAAGCCAAAGTCATGGTCTCGAAAGCCAAGCCGAGAGTCTGGACTCGAATGATCTTCTGACCTTTCATTCAGCTCGCTCACTCACTCGCCGCTCCACATGACAGCAAGTCGCCGCGAATTCTAGATCTGGTGTCAAGAAAGCCACAACACGTGGCTGACCCTCGTGCTTGGACCCTCGCCGTATCAAGGCATCAACATCGGCTCGATCATCTCGCTAGACTGTTTGTCAGTGACACATTCTCGGCAACTTCTTCTAGACGCGGAGACCTTTTCGTTGCGCCACTCTCAGACGTCACATTTCAAGACGCCGAGTGAGGCTGACATCGTAGTCGCCGAGCGGTCGGATCGCTCGCTAGCCAGCTTGGCTGCGGTAGACTGCGGCTGCGGCAAAGAAGCCATGTGTCGGCTGCTGACAACGCTCACTACTATCTCCATCTTGGGCCTCGTGACCTCTCGGATATTGAGTCAGCAGAAGAAGCTCACGCGGACAGCTAGTCACGGACTGACGGACTTAATAATTTCGGAGAGATAGAATCTCTCGAGTTTTGCTAACGGTCTTGTGGACATACCAAGCACGGTGTCAAGCGAGTTCCACGAGGTTCCTGCTGCGGATGGTTGTGAGCCATGAGGATCGAGCGACGACCTTCGCGGTTGTCGACTCAGCATCAATTGCTTGACTACGTTCACCAAGCGTCAGTATGGCACGACAGTATGGCAGCGACAGCGAAACTTCACCCAGCGACTGTATGGGAGAATCAGCACAGAAACGACATCGCGAGGCGGAAAGGCGGTCAACGAGACACTTCGCTACGGGTGAAAGGTCGCAACGCTGCTGTAGTCGAAGGCAGCTCGGCAGTGTAGCAACGGCATGCTTCGAGGCGGCTTCGAGGGGCGATGCTGTAGACTCTCATGGCGGACGTTGGGGCGGGCTCGAAAAGCTTAAAAGAAGCGACGAAATCATCGTTCCTCCCATCTTCCTCTTTCTTCCCTCACCCCTTCCACTATCCTTCGACACTACCCAAGCATCCAACGCTTCGACTTCTAACACACCCTCTCTCTCTTCGACACTCTACTCTATTCGACACTCTACTCTATTCGACATCTTCTCCCTTCGACACTCGACTCTACTCTTTCTCTTTGTTGCAATCATGACTCGTATCTCTTCCATGCTCGTCTTGGCTTCGGCCTTGGCCTTCCTCAGCACCGCTCTTCCTGGTGCCACGGCCAGCATCCTTCCTCGACAGGATGGTCCCACCTCTTTGCTCCAGGCTCAACAGACTCCGGACTACGCACGCATTGCTCGCGATGAACAGCAGACCGACCCCGGCTCGAGCTCCCTTAGCACTCGTGACGAACAGCAGACGCAACCCGATCAGGGCTACTTGACCTCTCGTAACGAGAATGAGCAGACGGCGGCTGACGCTTCGAACGACGCCAACGAGGCTCAATGGTGGCCTTGCCGATGGGGATGGCACCCGAACTGGTGGACGCGCCGATGCGAACGCGATGATCGAGATCGCAAGGGCCCTTGGTACGCCGGAGGCCCCTGGTGGCCCGCCACTGGGTGGCCCCAGGATTTCTTCGGCGGAGGTGGTGGTGGTGGTGGTTTCGGTAGTCCTCGCAAGCGTGACGAGCAAGCCGCAGATGAAGCTCAGGAAGCCGATTGGGGGCGTCCCTATAAGTATGGCGGATGGGGCGGCGGCTACAAGGGTGGTTATGGTGGTGGTGGTTATTCCGGTGGTGGTTACAAGGGTGGCTATGGTGGCGGTTACAAGGGTCGTTACTACAAGCGTGACGAACTTGTAGCCGATGAAGCTCAGCGTGAAGATGACTGGGGACCTGGTGGTGGCCGCGGATGGGGCTGGGGTGGTCGCTATGGTGGAGGTTGGGGTGGCGGATATGGTGGTGGTGGATGGGGTGGTGGTCATCATGGCGGCGGCGGCGGCGGCGGCTGGGGTGGTCGTGGACGTGGCTGGAGCCGACGCGATGTGGATGACGAGGAGCGCGGTCCTGGAGGCGGTGGTCGTGGTGGTGGTGGTGGCGGTCACGGCGGTGGTGGTCACGGCGGTGGTGGTGGTGGACACTACAAGCGTGACGAGGTCGAGACGCGCGACGAGAACACGGCCAACAAAGCTAACCTGCTTCCCTGAGCTACCGGCTACCACCTGGACGTGCTCAGCCTTCAGTGCGTCCCCAACCCTCCTGGCTTCTGCTTAGCGGTTGATGGCGATGGCGACAACCTCTCTGCGATCGGCATGATCTTTGCTCGCCTCACTTTTTTTCGACTTGGTCACGGTTTTCTCTTGGCTTGATTTCCTCATTTCACCTACCTCCCTTTTGGCACAAATCGATCTTCTCTTTGATGTCGCAACTCGGTTCAACACCTTTGTGCATCATTCATGTCGTCTTGGTCGCCCGTCTCCTTTCGTTGGTGCTATGATGCTCTGCGGTGCAGCTGTTCGCTCTGTGCTTCTCTGTGTCTGGCATAGTGTGCGCACATGTCTTGATTCCATTTCCCTTTGTGCCATCAAATGTTTGCTGTGTGTGCGAGGTCTGGGGTCGTTGACGAGACTTGTCTTTGTGAGTTCTTGAGCCGTGATTGCTGGCCCCTGTCGCCCAGTAGTGTGCATCAGGGGGGAATGGTGGCGAGAGGAGAATGGCGTGCGTCGGACAAGGCTCGGCAGCGGCGAAATTAACGAGGGAGGCTCGAGGGTGTGTTTTTCATTCCCGGAAGTGACACCGAAGGGCAGCGAAGGAGGTTTGTGCGACTTTGTCGCGACGCGTCGTTGATGAGGTAAAGGCACGAGCCTTGCGATTTAGCATGCTTGGCAGCGCTCATATCGAGTTACAGCGAGGCGAGAGGTGCAGTTACACGGAGTTCCGAACGGTCTATTGCGCACGATCCTTTTCATCATCGCTTTGGATTGTAGTGAGCGAAATGATGGCGAGAGGCGTGAGCGGCGCAATCTCGGTGCAGAAGAATGTTTTGCTGCACGCTTGGAGCATGGTGGAGCAGATGATGGAGGGGAAATGTGCAGTAGTGCGAAGAGTGGGGGAAGGGTGGGGGGGTGCTGTTCGGGGGAGTTCATTTGAGATGGAAATGCGGTGGTGCTTGACGGATGAGGAAGGGGGGGGTGTGCGGTGTGCAAGTGAGGTTGGGGAGCGGCGTGATATGAGATTGAGGGTGGCGGTGCTTGTGATAAGGTGTCGTTGCAACTAGTAGGGGAGTGTTGGCGTTAGCAGTGGGAGTAGGAGACGAGCTTGAGTGGTTAGCGTCTGGTGTGCGAGCGGTATGTTTGTTTGATCTGGAAGGAGGCGTAAGTCGACGGTTGAGAATGTATAAGTACGAGCGAGGCGAGACAAGAAGAGGACGAAAATCTATCTCACTCTCTCTCTCCAGTCCACTCCCCAATCCTACTCCAGCTCCCTCTTTCCCAAATACATCTTTCACACGAACAACTCCTTCCATTTCACACATACTACCACAACCACTTCGTCAAGCTCAACCAAGCTCTTCGAGATGACTCGCATCGCCTCCGCTCTCCTCCTGAGCGTCTTTTTCGCCCTGGCTGTTTCTGCCAATCCCATCGCCAGCGATGCTGACAAAGTCGACGCGGTCGTCGTCGAAAAGCACCGCTTCAACGGTGCCGCCCCTCCTCACGTTAAACGTCTTCTCGCTGCCGGTGACGCCGACGCCGGTGCCAACGTTGGCGATCTCGGTATGGCTCATGCTCACGTCGACGCCAATGCTGGAGCTTATCCCTACGGTGATCCTTACGGCTATCCTTACCCTATGAAGCGTAGCTTCCCCATCGGCGGACTTGGAGGTGGAGGTGACGCTGATGCGGCCCTCGGCATTCCGGGATTGGGAGGGGCTCATGCTCACGTCGGTGTGGGCGCTGGGATTGCTGATGGCTGGCCGTATGGTGGTCATCCCTACGGTGGATACCCGTATGGAGGTCATCCTTACTACGGTCACCACCCGCACGGTTACCCTGGTTACGATGGTCCTCACCCTCCTCATTACCATCATCATGGGTACGGTGGTCTTGGATATGGTGGACCTGGTGGTCCCGGTGGCCCTGACCATCCCGGTCGTGGCGGTCCCGGTGGACCTGGTTCGGGCGGCTCACCTCACCACTACCCTTCGTACGGCGGATATGACCACCATCCCAGCCACCCTGGTCACGGCGGTAACGGAGGCGATGGAGGAAGCGGCAGTGGCTCTCCTAGCTTCCGTCCTCCCCCTCCCCACGGTCCTCCTGCTTCTAAGGGCCACGGAAGCGGTGATGGTTTGAGCAAACACGGTGGTCACAGCGGTCACAGCGGTCACGGCGGTCACGGAGGCAATGGAGGAAACGGCGGTCGCAGCGGCATCGGAGGCAGCGGTGGAGCTGGCGGTGCAGGAGGAGCTGGTGGAGCTGGCGGCGCTGGCGGCGCTGGTGGCAGCTTTAGTGGATCGTGCGAAGTCTAAAGTCGTTCACCATCGGACCACATCTAACAGCCACAAGTACAATCCTTCCCGGCCTTCCATGACTCACACCAAACGAATCGCCCCGCTCGCTTCACGTATATTGATCTAATCTCGTTCTCGCCCAGTATGATCCGCAATGAATATTTTCTTCGCTCGTTTACCATTGCTGTCGAAAGCCGTCGAAAGTCATCTCGCGAGGTCGAGTCGAGGATGATGGTGTGCAGTTTGACAGGTGCACAAATCCTCGTCGATTTGCTGAGCCGTGTGCGTTTTCGGTCGCGTGGCCTGAGCACGCTCTACCTCGCCAACTTTTTTTCGGCACGCCTTTGAGCTTTTTTGGTTCTTCTCAACCATCATTCCGTCCCACGTCCCTCCTCGTACCCGCTACCCTCACATCGACCCAACATGGCACGCTTGACCGAGCTCGAAGATGAAGAGCGCAGGGCCTCCTCTTCCAACACCACCCGACCCGGCCTCACACAAGACGAAAGAGAGCAGATCCTCCACAAATCCGGTCTGATCGAAAAGCTCGGCCTTCCCAAAGACTTTATCACCATGGACGAGTCGCAAGCTCAACTCGACGCTCTCAACCGATCCTCCAAAGCGGCAGATGACGACGACGACGACGACTCGGAAGACGACTACGGCGTAGCATCCGACCACGAGTTGGACGGAGACGATACAGCCAACCGACTGATGCAGGAGCAAGAGGCGAGAGAGATGAGTCCGCAGGTGGAGAGTATCTTGGATCTCGTCATCTGGACGATGCCGTTCGGGTTCATGTATACGTTGTTGGACGTGTTGGTGAGGCAGCAGTATGGTGAGACGGTTGGGTTTAGTGATGAAGTTGTGCGGTTGGTGAAGGCTCTTCCACGTAAGTCTCCTTTGAAACAGCGATGTTTCCAAGGTTCGGTGATTCAAGGCTAACGCTCGACTCTTCTCTGTTGTCTCGAACCTTTTAGTGCTGGCTTTCTTTATCCACTTCAGTAAGTGCCTTCGCAGTGGCGTTCATAAGTTGAACGAGTCGACTGACAAAAGACATCTCTCGTCGCTTTACCCACCTACAGACCTCACATCACAACGTCAAGCATTGATACAGGGCCTGCTCTTCGTCCTCTGCTCAGCTTGCGGCTGCTCGCTCATCTATATCGTCAACAAGGTACGTTTCTCTCTCTTCCGTCGGTTTGCCCCACTCATATCCACCTGTTGACCAGGATTACTTCATCGCTTCTTCTTTCTGTTGATACCACAGTCAACTTACGACGTTGTCATCCAACGGGTAGCACCACTAGGCACGCTCTGGATCTTTTCGGTTGTCCGATTGGACCTTTTGCCAGCGTGCATCAGTCTAGGGATCACAGCAATGTTTGTGAAGCAGACGGAGCTGAAGATTATCTTCCATTAGGTTTTAAATTGCAATGCTGTCGCTTGCTTTGGTCGAGGTTGGTGTGGTTGTGTGTGTTTGTGTGGTGTGCGTGTAGTTGAGTATGAAGCTGTGATGTGCGAAGTGTACTGAGAGAGGATGAAGTTGAAGATGAGAGAAAGTGGTGCTTCGGTGAAGTCCGAGATGCTAAGCGGATAAAATATCGCAAAGTAAAAATTGGGCGCGGAACGGAATCTTGCCCGCTTGTCGGTTGGTCTGCGCCTATCAAGTATCTCTCATTCTCATTCCTTCCCGTCACCTTTCTTCCAACCACCATCGGCCACCTTCCACCACCACAGCTACATTCATCCGCTCGATCCTCGGAAGCATGTCAAAATCGCCAATCACCTGCCACGTCCTCGACTCGACACTCGGCAAACCCGCCGCCAACGTTCGGGTCCAACTCGAAGCCCTCACCAACTCGTCCTTCCACATCCTTGCAACCGGTGCTACCAACAGCGACGGACGCTGTCCTGACCTGCTAGCCGGTCGGAAATCCGAGGATGTTCTGGCGCCAAAGGGGGTGTACAAGATGACGTTTTATACGGGAGAGTATTTCAGCAAAGCTGGGAGGAGCACGTTTTATCCCCAGGTCGAGGTGAGTTTCGATTGCTGCGAGGTGGGAGAGGGGGGAAGGGAAAAGAGGATGCGACGGATTGCGGGTGAAGAAAGTGAAGCTGACAGCAGTTGATATTGCTTTGTGTTTGGATAGATCTTGTTCCAGCTCACAGATTCGCCAGATCCTCACTACCATATTCCGCTGTTGCTCTCGCCGTTTTCGTATACTACGTATCGGGGGTCTTAAGATGTGCACTGTCTCTTCGCAATGGTACACAGTTCGCTTTTAGGTCGGGCGTTGTGAAGGTGTGAAAGCTCAGGCTGGATGAGGAAAGCAATGCGTATGGAGGCCGAGAAGAACGCTTTTGATTCGAGGTAAGGGTACAGGAGGAACACGACAGTGGGGATAGAAAATGAGAAGAGCATCCAAGCGAGAATAACCGTTCGGACGATCAGTTCTTCACCGGAGCAGCCGCCGCGACGGGAGCGATCAGCGTCTTGGTGAGATTGAACACCCTCTCCTTACTAGCAAACAGGATCGCAGCGGTGAGTACGCTCTGCAGCAACTTGCTCGTGATGCCGCGGTACAGCCCTGCGATGCCCTCCTTCTGCACGATCTCGGTCATGGCCGTCCAGATGTTGGTGCTGGCTCCCTTGCTGCTGCCTGCGTGTTGGCGGCTCTTGATCACGATCTGAGGATAGGTCAAGCCGGTGGCGAAGAGCTTGGAGAGCGCACCGAGCCAGAAAAAGTCCCAGTCGGAGAGCGAGACTTTGCCGCCGTTGGCGCGAGCGAGTCGCGACTTGACCACCCAGTTCTTGAGCTGCTCGAAGGCGGTGTACTGCAGCACCGGGTTGATGACGAGCACCAGTGCGGGGCCGAGTCCCTTCCAGAGGGCCAGGGGTCCTTCTTCGCGGATGATCTTCTGCATGGTTTGGAGGAAACCGAGACGCTTCACTGCCGCATTCTTAGCTGCGGCGGCCGCCTTGGGGTCGGTCTTGGTTTCGGTAACGCCGACGCGGACGGTTTGGCGCGTGTTGACGATCCAAATCGGGTTGGTCGAGACGGTGGTCGCCGTACCTGCGATGACACCGGCCAGGATGGATTCGAAAGTGGTCAGCGCTCCGCCGTTGGCGATGGTAGCAGTGGCACTGGTCGCAGCAGCAGCGGCGACTTTGGCTTTCGACTTGAGGATGGTCTCTCGGCATTTCTCGAAGAAGAAGTAGTAGACGCTGTCAAATCACGCCGAATCAGCGATCAGTAATGTGTGACCCCTGAGCAGAATGTGGGAGAGGGCAGGACTTACAAGTTGGTCACACCAATACCGAGCAAACTCGAGCTCAAACCTGCGTAGAGACCAGCAACACCTTCTTGCTGCAGGATCTTGAGCGCCGCTTTCACCATCGGCTCCTCGGGGTTCTTGGACGATTCGACGGCGGCACGGGTCGAGATTCCGACCAAAGGGTAGGTAGCGGTCATGGCGACCATACCTCCGACACCGCCGGCGCAAGCATGGATGAAAGAGTCGTCAGACATGGTGATTGTAGATCGGAGGTTGGTGATGTGTTGTGTTCCGCTTGATGGATCGAGTAAGGACCGACGATAATAACGTTGGTGCGAGCGTTGGCAGGAGGTGATGGAGAAGGGTAGGGAAGGGATGAGGACGAAGAGACGGTCGGAGTGATTAGGAATGCTCTTGAGCGAAAGCCGGAATGCGGGGAGGCAGCACAAGCAAAGGGACGATGAGAGGAGGGCGACAACGCGCCTGTTTGGGCCGGTGCTACCGGACGTGCATGCGATTATGCGTGTGGGGAGAGGACAGAGGCACAACGTCAGTGGACGCGCGCTTTTGCCGAGCTGAAAATGGTCGATCCGACTTACTTTCACATTTCCTTCGAGTCTCAAAGCCGCTTCGACACGGTCTCGAGTGGCCATACACTTTCATCATCTCAACAACCGTATATCTTCTTACAGGTATTACCGTGCAGCTTACCTCGTCAAGTGTCAGAATAGGGAGGATTCCGTGTGCTTCATTGGAAAGTGAGGAGGCAATCTACAAGTGCCATTGAACCGGCTTTTTCAGGCCCTTTCTTCAGCCGGACGTGCATTTCACTTTTTTCTCGCCCTCTTGACGCGTTGTGACCGCATCGGCCCTTGCAGCGTGAAAGGGCATATTGGATCGGATCGGCACTCTTCGCTCGACCCGATTCGACTCACTCTCAACCTCTTCCTCGCCGAACCTATACAATCGAACGCTTTGGCATTCACAACCCAATACGCTCTAAGAACATCTTTGCAAACCACTCGGTCCCCGGTGTACCCACCACCTCGTCTACCACTCCAATCTGCGACTCGTCTAGCTCCTTCTCGGTACGGTGGACTGGTCGATCGACATTCTCGATAGTGTGCAGCTCCTTCTCCGCGTCCTCTGCTCGATTCCCGCCTGTCTTTCTGCTGCTACCATTGCCCTTGTATCTACGATCAACTACACACTGGCCCCTTGTCAGATCGCCTGAAGTCTCGATCTGGAATTGACGCGGTTGATGCTTCCACCCGTTCCCATCGATCGATCCAGAGGCAGCCACTGGTGCAAACACGGCGTGAGCGACAGCAAGTGGATCGTGAGCTTCGAATAGATCGTGCTTATCCGGATGAAACTCTTCGGGGCCCACCATATTGTTCGTGAATGCTCGAGGGTGGGTCAAAAAGGTGCCGATGAATCGTTCGAGATGGCTTGCTGCTTGAGGTGCATCTTGAGGCGTCTCGTAGGTTCCCTTGACGAGTGCAGAGTAGGGTACTGTGTGACCGGATGTGATGTCGAGCGCTAGCACTGCGATCGGCAATCGTCTGCCTTGAAGTGCTGGGTGTCGTGGAGCTTCGTCGATCAGTACTTTCACCGAGTATGGGTCGGCATACCAGTTGAACTCGGCGACGGGTGACGTGTTACCTGGAACGTCGAATGCTCCGCCCATGACAGAGATGCCTCCTACTTTGGCGAACGCCTCTGGATCCTTTCGGAAGGCAGCAGCGAGGTTGGTGAGAGGTCCGAGTGCTGCGATCCGGACGGTGTGAGGTGGGTGCTGACGGATCATGTCGAGGATGACGTCGGCTGCGTGCTTGTCTGTTGGTGCTAGTGGTGCTGGAGCGTCTTTTGGAACGGGGAATGGGTCGTTGGGTAGCCAGTGTACGCCGCTGAGACCGTCTCGACCGTGGAAGTAGGAAGCGGTGAACATTTTGCCTCCCAAAGGCTCTGTCGCTCCAGAAGCAACTACGATGGGGTCAGCACCTTCGCTGAAAGCACGGTATTGATGCTTCACCGCAGCGGAGGTCGAAGGATCCGCAAGATGGCGTCGCAGCACAGCGCCTGTCCGCAACACATTTGCATGGGCATGGTCGAGTGTCGTATTGCCAAACGTCAGCGTGATGGCCTTGACAGCCACCTCGTCCGGCGATGCGAGCGCTAGCAAGATGGCCAGCACGTCGTCCACGCCTGGGTCCGTATCGATGATCAGCGGTGTCGGTGCTGTGGTTGTCGTCATCGTTGTCCGAACGACTGTGCGTGATGGTGATGGTCGACGCAAGACTCTCGACAAAGCTGAGCTCGACCTGACTGACCCGCCAAACCACGTGGTAGATCTAAGGAGATACATTGCCAACCACGAACTCAGCTTTCGACGCTCAAAGAAAACCGGTCACTTATCGGACAAATGCCGGCTGTTCCGAGGAGCCGTTGCGTTGTAATTGCGTTTCTGCTGCGTTAGTGCGTCTGGCTGTACCTTAAGATTCGCCGTGTCCCCACCGAAATCAACAGTGGGACCTTCTTCTCAGTCGGTCAATTCCTCGGCGTGCTCCGTGCGACTGATTAGATCTCCCGATTCGCTCTCTCGAGAAATCAAGATGAGCTTCTCATCCGCGGAATTTCGGTTCATCAGTCGCCGGAAAGTTCAAATGCCAGGCAGCAGATCTGCTGTGTTGCGACTCACAGACTGGCGACTGCACGACGGGCATGAAAAAAGACGCGAATCGCCCAGTCCCGGCCAAGTTGACGCTATCACGGCAGCAGAGCGCAGTCCAGCTCATCCTCAGCTCCACTTCGGCTAAGCGAACGCCGCTGCATATCGAAAAGGCCAAAGACAAAAAACAAAAAAATCAGCTGAGTTGCGTCACCAAGACAATCACAGCGAGAGAGAGAGGTGCTGTCGATCCTTCTTTGTCTTGGTAATGGAAGCCGCTGGATGGGTCCGTGATGCTGTTCGTGTCTGTGTCACTGCTCGTGTGAAGATGCTCTTGAACCTAAATTTCGGATTCAGTGCTGACGCTGCTGTGTTGGAGAGATTCGCTAAGCCCGTTCAGTGTATTGAGTCGCTGCTTGCCGAGTCCAGCCGTATGGAAGCCGTGAGTGGGTTTCAAACGTAAGTCTTTCGGTGCGTTTTCGATTCCCGACTCAGCCTTTCCTCTTCACCACATCCCATCCCGAACTCATCCCGCACATCTTCGCAAAATGGTCTCCTTCTACGATCTCAAAGCCAAAAAGCCAAGCCAGGACGAATACACCTTCGACCAGCTCAAGGGCAAAGTCGTCCTCGTCGTCAACACCGCTTCCAAGTGTGGTTACACTCCGCAGTTCGCCGAGCTCGAGGAGCTCAACAAGAAGTACGCCGACCAAGGATTGCAGGTGATTGGTTTCCCTTGCAACCAGTTCGCTGGTCAGGATCCAGAGGGCGATGAGAAGATTGGAGAGTTTTGCCAGCGTGTAAGTGTGGTCTTTCCTTGACGGAGTCGGGCTGGAGTAGATCGCTGACCATCCTTTTTGGTAAACGTTGTTGCGATTGGTAGAACTACGGTGTCTCGTTCCCCATGATGGCCAAGTCCGATGTCAACGGTAGCAACACCAACGAGGTCTTCCAGTTCCTTAAGAAGCAGAAATCCGGTATCCTCGGCACTGAGATGATCAGTGAGTAGCCGTATTCCATTTGTCTTCTTGCCACACCATCCACCTGCTGACCATGTCCATCCATCACTCTTCCTCCCGCACAGAGTGGAACTTCACCAAGTTCCTTATCGACAAGGAGGGCAACGTCGTCGAGCGATACGGCTCCAACACCAAGCCATCCGCCATCGCACCCACCATCGAGAAGCTCCTCGCTCAGTAGACTTGCCCGTCCATCCTGAATGCTCCGAATCCAGCATGACCCTCTCTCTTCATCGATATACCAAGAACGACTCCTTCTCAAGGTTTTGCTAATACTATCGCTTTTCGCCTCGTACCGCGCTCACGACCGTGCATTCTGATTGCAATCGTTGATACCACCGACTGCATAGGGTTTTCGACAGGATATGAATGGATTGCGCAAGAGATATCGTTCATACAAAGAAAAAAGACAAGTCGACCAGGACGAGTTTGATACAAGAGTTCTAGATATTGTTCTTGAAAAAGAAGGGTAAGAAGGACGCAGATCACTGCTTACCAGAGTAAACGCTCTCGGTATGCATCACCGCCACGATCTCGCGCATGCTCTCGTTGCTCGCCATCTGCACCGTTTGGATCGTCGACTTGTTTGTGAACGCCGTTGCGGCGTGCAAGCCGAGCGCTACGATCCACAGACCGCAGATGCCCCACAGCGTCGCCGCCTGGCTGATGTCGAGCTCGAGCAGCGCGGTTCCGTTCTTATCGAACGCGGTGGTGCTCGTGACGATCGACGATCCGGCCATGTACGACGCTACCGCTGCGCAGATGGCTTCTACGAAGGCTACGATTTGGAAAAACTGATCGCTGCCAAAGATGAGGTTGAACGCTTGACCGCCGGTGAGACCCATCGCTGCGACGGTGACGGCGGTGGAGGGCGGTTTGGACGAGCCGGCCGAGACGGAGCGGACCGAGGCGAGGGAGGAGACGGCGACGGTCATGGAGAGCTTGTGCGCCGACGCGGTCGCTGCTAAACCGGTGAGCATGTTGAGAACGCCTCGTACGTAGGTCGCGTTGTCGACCGAGATCTTTGCGAACCGAACGATGATCAGCAGGATGATGACGCCGAGCAGAGCGATGATCCCCTGTACGTGCGTGGTGAACAGCGATGCGCTCGTCTGTGTTCCCGTGGAAGAATCGTCCATGATCATAGCCACGCTCCGACGGCCGGCTGTAGACGCGACTTGATCCAACGTCGTCTTGGTCTTACCAGCCACGACAGACGCAGCGTTGAAGTCGTCTTCGTCATCTTGCCTCGCGGTAGCCTGGGAAGCGGCTGCAGCAGCAACGGCGAGGCAGTACTTGCCCCTGCGCGAAGCTGCCAAAGACCGACCTCGGGAGGGGATCTTAGAGCTTTCGATGCGTGTGTAGCGCCCGTTGTTGTCGCTAAACTTGGCGGGTTTCGACGGGGAGAGGGTGAAGCTCGGCATGGTTCTATAGGTGCTGTGTCGGTGTAGTGTACGGTACGGTTGAAGCAGGGAAAGTTGGCAGATCTAGCTGCGGTTGGAGAAGGATAGAGACAGTAAGAGAAAGATAGTGTGTAAAAGAATGTGTGTGTAAAAAGAGAGTGTGTAAAGTTGGATAGAGACCGGGCTAGATGGTGGTGGTGGTAGTGGTGACAGACGCTGAGCGGAAGGACTCATAGCAAGCTACTTCCGGCCACTTCGACAACTCCACTGTCACTTTTGGTTCCCAGAATGCAACACAGGGGGATGCTCGAACTCAGCTCAGCTACAACCAGCTACGACAACGACTGACTCAAGCTCTCCATCCTCTCCTCCCACGGAAAACTCTATCGGAGCTTGGCGAGAAAGAAGTGCGGGCAGGAGAAACGTCACTCGTGCATTAACCGCTCTGCATCAAACCCTCCATAGCCTTCGAGAGTCAGGTACACGAAGAAGCAGCTGTCCACCAGTGCCTGACTCGCGCTTGAACAGGAAAGTGTGTCCTTTAGAGTGTGGTTGAACAACTTGGATCTGCAATATGCATCACCTGAAAATTCACCGACACCCACCCCCTGTTTCGCGCCTGAGAGAAAAAGGACAAAGCGGAGCTCGAAAATTCGCCGTTTGTGGTGGTGCTTCACACAACATTTTCTCGCCTTTGACAGCTGAGGAAAGCGATTTTTGGAGCCTCAATTTCTAGACGCATTTTTCTGTCACTCATTGTTTAAGTTCCAAAAAATATCATTGCATAGGTGAAGTTTCAAGCCTCAACCCAATCAGCCGGCAACCCACAAACCGCAACCCCTCTCTCCTCATACGCACCCGTCACGTACAACAGCTGCCTCTCCAAATCTACCGCCAACCCGGTAGGCACTGTCGGGATGAAGCCTCTCTTTCTCGCGTCTTCTTCGCTCCTTCCTTCCAACTCTGCTTTGGTCTCCTGAGGGCTTCTGAAGACGTTGAATGTGTGGAACTCTTTCCGCAGCCATACTCCCTTTTTGCGTTTGAGTGCGAGCTTTTCCTTCTCCCACGGATGCGCTTGGACGCTGCCAAAGTGGCGGAAGACGTAGGTGGTTTGGTCGATGTGCCCGGCTGGACGTGGGGGCAGGTCGGAGCTGGATTGAGGGGGAGACAGGGTGGGTAGGCCGAGTCGACGTCGTCTTGCGTCTCGTTGGGACTCGATCCAAGCTTCGACAGATCGAGTGGAGGGGTTAGCAGCGGTCCACGATCGACCATGCTCGTCGACAACCAGAGCCCGGATGGGATGCGAGTGTTCGACGGCGAAAAAATTGACAAAGGAAGGTGTGTAAGTCTTGAAGATTCGCAAGATGTTGTTCGGCGTGCCATCTGCCGACACTTGGTAATCGACGATACGATGATCACGAATCCCACCAGCGATTCCACGAACCCAGTGCTGTTCCCACTCCTGCACCTTCGCCGCGTCGGTAGAAATGGTCGGGATGAACAGCTGCGACGCCGACGTGTTAGACCCAGCCCTCAATCCACCCCCATCCCAAGCCTGGATCAGCGGCGGGAAACCCTCCCACTGATCAGGATCGGTGCCGTCCAACCGCACGGAGAGCGTCTTGTTGATCGACGAGTGGTGTAAGAACACTTTACGCGTCTGTGCATCGCTCACCAGCGAGTATTGGGGCAGGATGTACGACGCCAACGGCTGCCAGACAGCGGTGAACAGTGAAGATCGTCCTGCCGGTTGCTGTGTGCGATCGGGGAAGGAGGTAACGAAGAAGCTCGGGATGCGGATCGAGCGAGCGGCTTGAGCAGCAGTGTCGTCGTCTTGGAATCCAGCTAGGTGGTCTGGGTTTTCAGCAACGTGCCTGGGTTCCGGATAATCGCGGGCGATAGGCTGCGAGTACTGCTCGGCAAACACAGCGATTCTGAAGGGGTCGACTTTGAATGGATGGTCAGAGTCAACATGTACTCCAGTCAGGTTCTCCCCTTCGACACGTTTGATCCAGCGTAGTGTCGCGTGATCTTTACCACCAACCTTATCAAGGTCGTGAACAAAGATATCGACTACACCGGGACGATCGGCGTACGGCTTGTTCGCGACAAGCACGAGGTTCGCAGGCGGTTCCGGTCTCGCTTCTTTGCCTTCTTCGACCTCTTCGACGAAATACGGGTTCGAGGCGGTAACGGCGATGCCGAGCGGATGGAACGTCGAGAGCAAGTCCTTCGGTGCTTGCAGCGGGTACTCGGGAGGCGGTGTTGAGATGTACAGCTTGCGTGCTAGACTGCGCCTGTTCGTGTGCCAGGCCCAGATACCCGGTGTTCCATGTTCTTCGGCGAGCTTGTCACTGCCATCTTCGAAAATTCCGGCACGAGCGTCCCAAGTGAGTCGCGTGGGATCGCAGCTGAGATACGCCATGCCTGTGCGTCGCTCGAGGACGACATCTTCGCAGAAGGACGGCGTAACCGGTCCAGCGGGTTCATTGGGGAGGTGCGTCGAAATGGGCTTGCAGTGCTCGAGGTTGAGTTGGGAGATGAGCGAGGTGGGATCGAGGAGGGTATCGCCGTGAAGCTTGAGGTGGTTCTTGTAGGGGAAGTAGGAGGTGACGGAGAGCAGGCCGGCTGCTACCGAGGAGACGAGGAGGGGTATCAGCATGATGTCGGTGCCATGTGAGGGAGACGACCTTGGGAGAGAGACGGTGGGTGGTGGTGAGGAGGGAAGCTGTGTCGAGAGGCAATCGCAGGATAAGAAGCTCTTTGTGCTCTCGGCGCTTGTTTCGATGAGGACCCTTGGCGACCTTCTGATTGGAGCAGACGCAGCTCTAATCTCTTGCCTCCCCAGCTTCCAGATTGTGGCAGAGAAGAAAAAAGAGCGCATCGACGTGCATGTTGGCCGTCTGTTTGCCGTCGGCACGCTCAGTCGCAGCTTTAAATTTTCGAAGCGCAGTTTCGGAAGACTCTCGACCGCTTCTCGACCGTGCGCACCGTCGTACCTTTTTGCGCACCCGTCAAGATGTAAGATCGTGTCGACTGGCGAGTGATAAGATAGCGCCACGAGATCAGTTTGTCGCGTGCGCATTTTGATTGCCGGAAAAATTACCGTCACGACTTTGATCGAGAAGAAAATTTGTTTTTGTCGATCGTGTTGCACTTTCTTTCACCACCACTTCGGCAGTTCATCCGCTGCTCACTACCTTTGCAGCAACATGGCTGGACCAATCGATCAAAGCGCTCTCGAGTCGCTTCTCGACCCTTCACGCATCGGCATCCTAGACGGTGGACTGGCAACATACCTCGAGGATGGGCTCAACTTTGACCTTTCCAAAGGCCCACTCTGGAGTGCACGTTTGCTCGACGAGAAGGAAGACGATGTGAGCGGCGGCAAGGGCCAAAAGGGAATCTTCGATGCGCATTTGCACTATTTGCAAGCTGGCGCTGGCATCATCGGCACCGCTACCTACCAAGCTTCACTCGAGTCGTTCGCAAGGGCCAACTACGACCCAACTACAGCATCACATCTCATGTCCAAAGCTGTCGATTTGGCGTGCGAGGCGGTTCACTCTTACAGCAACACAGCTTCCACTTCGACGGCGAGACCAGTGATAAGCTTAAGCTTGGGACCCTATGGTGCGATGCTCAGCAATGGAGCTGAATACACGGGTGATTATCGACGCACGTTCTTGCCGGAATCGGATCCTCAGCGCGAACAGCAGCCTTCGCTGGAGGCAATGGCGGCTTTCCATCAGAGACGTATCGAGGCGTTTGTCGCCGAGCCGAGCTGGAAGGATGTCGGTGTCTTGGCGGTCGAGACTGTGCCGCGAGCTGATGAGGCGCTTGCCTTCCGTATGGCGTTGGAGAATGTGGTCAGGAAGCACCAGCAACAAGGAAAGCCGCTGGAGAGGAAGCCGGTGTATATCAGCATGGCGTTCCCGGATGACCGTCGATTGCCATGGCCTCCCATCGCGTCTTCTTCCTCCGCTGATGCAGAAGGCGATGTCGACATGGACGAAGACGACGCTGACGACGACACAGACCCAGCCGAGCAAGAAGGTGCAATTCAAGAGGAAATGAACTGGCTCGTCCAGATCGTCACCGACACCCAAGTGCAAGGCCAAGACTCACTCTGGCCCATCAGCGGTATCGGAATCAACTGCACCAAGCCTTACCTTCTTCCCAAGCTGACTCAACGCATGTCTGCCTCACTCGCCACTCTCAACCGCCCTTCAACCGAAGGCGGAATCGATCTCGCGCACAAGCGGAGCGCTGCGGGGTTGCAAAAGCCTCTTCTCTTCCTCTACCCCGACGGAGGTCTGGTGTACGACGCTGTACGAAAGATCTGGCTCACTCCTTCGAACGCCGGTCATCTGGGAGCAGGCGACAATTCGGCTGCATCGTGGGCTTCGAATCTGATGAATTTGGCGAAAAGCATTACAGGAGGAAGCCAAGCGGATGCGCAACAGGTATGGAGAGGAGTGTTTGTAGGTGGTTGCTGTAAGAGCGGCACTGATGAGATCAGAGCTCTCTGTCATTGTCGTTCGTCTTGACGTGATTTGACGAAAGCAAATATCATCTGTCATTTGTCTTAGCCTGACCCAGACGCATGAGTGCCTTCCTCAAACTTGTCAAGCTTGTCAAACAGCTGTCTTGTGGTAACGATGTGACCTATCTTGAAGTTTGCGTCGTTGTTAGGTAGAAGTACCTGCTCGTCGAGCAGCGTCGCATCGATATTGGGAACCTTTGACGCCAAGGCGGCGCCATGGATACGGACCACTGGAATGTTGTTCTGACGGTGTTCAGCCGACATGATAGCAAATGTGTGTTTATTGTTAGGGGCATCCGTCCAGATAGGGAGAGCGAATGTATATCCTCTCCCTATTCCAGAAGGGTTAGCTCCTCCGAGAATGATAAGCTTCCTGTTATCGCCGTGCTCACGCAGTCTTGCAATCATTTGAACATCCGTGAGTGTGATGAGGTGTCGTATGGGAGGTCTGTCCCCATACGAATACACTTCAGCGTCGGGAAAGCCTTGAGCGGGCAGATTGTGCGGAGGCCCACGAAGCACTTCCCGCAACCTGTTGGGAATCACACCGTTCTTCATGTGCGCACTGTTGTAGTCCCATACAGTTTCGAAAGCCTTCGTATACCATTCGCCAGCCACTGGCGATGAGAGCACCAAGAGTGTGATGGGCAGGATGAGCAGGATGCTCCAGGTCGACCACGGACCGGATCTCATCGTGGCGATACAACAAGGTCGAAGGTCGTGAAAGGAAAGGAGAGGCGTCGGATGGAGAGGTTGGAGTGTGTAAGTATGGGAAAGTGCCGGACTTGAAGCAATCGAGGGGTCCTCTTTATATGTGACACAGTCTCGTTGTGCTCACTCTTTCTTCCAGCCATGTCAGGCTCTTCCTGTGACGTGGGAAACTCCTGACCAAGTGTCTCCGTAAGCAAAGTCTCCTTACTCCTTCGTTCTACTTCTTCCGATCAATCAAAATGAACTCAGTTAGGGTTGCTACACAAGCACCTTGCGTTTTGCGCAACTTTCCCACGTCACCACCACAAGTATTGCGCAACCCACCCCTTATTGATCCGTTGCGAGCAGGTGCAGACGATGATGCCAATAACTAAAAAGACCATGAAAACATCCTCTATTTCAGTGAGGGTTGCTACGCAAGCACATAGGGGTTTATCACAAGCTTGAATTGCGTGACTTGAGTGGGAATCGTACACGGCATATGGGCGCTCTCCCGTCACCACCACGACCGTTGCGCAACCCACCCCTTATCGATTTCTGATGGGAGCGGGACTGATGAGATTCGGGCTCTTTGTCAGTGTCCTTCGTCTTACATCCTCTGTCACTATCGTATTCGCAGAATGCACCACACAAACTTTGCGGCTTCATTCCTCGGTGGCCTTCGGGCACCGTCTCAATCTCGCAATCCTCAGTTTCATTTGGCTCGTCCACTGTGGACACGTGAGATTGCTCAGTTCTGCACATCCTGGTCTGAGCGCTTCTATTGTGTTTCGACCTTGTGTCAACCCTATTTTGACGCTTGATTTGTAGATCATGACGAGACTGCGTCTTGTTCGGACAATGTAGTCGCAACAAGGTTGTCATTTCTATTGTGAGCGTTGTGCAAGAACAGACATTAAAGGATCATCACACACGCGACTCGTGTGGTGACGCGTGGGCACCCCAGATGACCACCGACACCACTGTGCAACCCACTTTGGGTAGATGACATTGCAAAAGGGATTCGTAGCTCTGAGCCAACAGCGTGATTCGTAGCAGTAAATTCGCAGTCAGGTCAGCCCTAAAGAGCATGACGAATCGCGGCCTCAAGCTCGTCCGGGGAGATTAGGTCGCCTTTCTGGAGAAGGATGCCGCGAGACCCAGAAGAGCTTTCCGCAGGGCTCGCAGGCGTATTGAGATCGAAGCTGGGCTTGAAAAGCTTGTCCAACAGTCCTGGAGTACCACTGGCTACGCCGAAGCCATGTACGCTGACCTCGGGCTTCTGACGCCTCGAGTCCTCTACTGTCGTGAAAGCGAAGAAATGTCGACTAGGGTCATGTTGGGAGACAGCAACAGGTACGGCTACTGAAAACCTTTTCGCACGTGCGTCACTTGCTGAAGGAGCCTCGAGGATGAAAGCATGACGCTTATAGACTCTGGCATTTAGAAGCTTCACGACAAGAGTATCATGGTCAGGGATAGAAAGGTCAGACCGGTCATACTTCTCTACCTCAACTCCGGGGAAGGGAGCGAAAGGGAGCTGACCATGCTCTCCCTTAAGGACCGCAGCCAAAGATTTGAACGAGGTACCGTCTTCGTATTGTGCTTGATACGAATTGGCCAAGACGAGGGATGAGAGCATCGAAATGGTGATGAGCAAGAAGCCCAGACCAGAGGTAGAGATGACTCGCATGTTGATGCCGATGTCAGAGCGCAGCGGACGAGGAAGTGTCTACAGAAAGCGAGGGGGTGTCGTCGGATGGAGAAGTAGGAGTGTGTACGGAAAATACCGATCCCAGAGCAGACAGATCTGGCTTTTAATGCGAAACAGCCTTGCATACGCTCTCAGCTTCACTACCAAGTCCTCACGACGAACTCTGCCCAATCAAGTCAGGTTTTCTCTATTGTATGGAAGGACTTCAGTTGCGCGCAACGGTGGGGCTCGGCGTGACGTTTCCACCAATCAATGTGACCTCAACGAGGTTGTCATCTGATATTGTGAGAGATCTTCCATTTCGATTGTGAGACAAAGCTGGAGTCAAGTTAACGAAAATGCAGGACATGTGTTACTCGTCGACATCGCCTCGAAGCTTTGTTGATCTTCCAGTGCTCAATCAAATGCATACGAGAGAAGGACTCAGCCCACCGTTACGAGCAGCGTGTATTGACGTGAGTGCTCAGTTTAGCAAAGCAGCACCATAGCGCGAACCCACTCCCTGTTTACACTGCAACTGGGATTCGTGCTCTCCATCTTTGTCATTCGCCTTTGTGAAATCTTTTATCATCTGATTGCGGTTATGGAGTTCTGGGGCCGTCTAGAGTAACCACTGTATGCGATGGAGCTTGGGACCGAACCACACGAGGAAGCGCAGCAAAGAGCTCCTTCGTAGTGACAATGTGTCCTATCTCAAGGTCTGCATCGCGAGAAGGAGGCGGATGGGACCGTAAGACGTTTTCCAGGTATCGAGCATTGCTGCCCAGTCCGAATCCGGTGAGATGGACTTTCGGCGACCGATCTGGAAAGTGCTCGACCGAAATGAAGGCGAAAGTATGTGTGTTGGGATTGTCCGGATGGTATCCGACGAGCATCGCCGCAGCGAGGCCTTTCCTAGAAACATCACGTGGGAAGGGAGATCCGAGGACAAACGTGGTGTGGTAATCGCCATACTCACGCAGAGTGTCGATCAATTCATCTTGTTGGAAAGATCGAAAGTCTTTATCATGTGCAGCCACTTGAGCATGAGGGAAGGGCTCGAAGGGGAGAGGATGGTGCCGTCCCTGAAGCACCCCAGTAAGGATCCTTGGAAGAGTTCCGTCCTGTACAAATGGTGCGTCGTATGCGGGCACGACTTCGAAAAGGCCTTCGTATCTGCCGGCCAAGGAAATGGACAGAAGCACAGCAAGAGCGAGGAAGCTCCAAAAAGACGTGAGCATGAACCTCATGATACGACGGACTCGGACTTGGAGTGAGGTTGGAGGAGCTGATGTGATCAAGCTTTAGCTCCATATCCGAGGCCGGAACAGCCTCTTTATTATTCGCAACGGTCTTTTCATGTCTCAAGCCTTCGAGTCGACTAAGTCTTGGTCTATGATATGAAAGGGGTCTAGATGCACGCCATTGTGAGGGACGTCGTGGGCCCAGTCCCACCTTTTAGCTTGATCTCACGGAGTATAAAAAGCCGGTGGCGTCCAAGATTGAAGCTCGGTTTCAGCTGATCGTGAGTCTTGTTCGAGCGATGAAGGCGTTATACAGTAGCCAACTCCATCGTCGCGCAAACCGCTTCATGTCTAGACTGGCAAGAGTCAAGGATTATACAGTAGTACTGACTTCTTCCAAGGACTTCTTCACTCGGCCAGCGGTATCGGACAATAAGTTCTGCATCGACAAAAGCTGAAGGCACGGTTCTATTCTCGAGAATGCAAGAAGCGACTATCGACTCGCTTCAACCGTTCCGTTCGGTCTGGACGACGCCTCTCGACGGCGCCATCAAAGAACGTCTCGGCCGCCGGTCTTTGCGGGAACCAGCTTCCAGCTTGCACGCACCGCGTCGATGTGACCCAGGTTTCTCTCGCGTTGATCGTGTGTCAGACTTTCGAAAGAACGAAACGATATGTCACCGAGGGACGGTCAAGTCGAAGTTGACCGTGGATCGGGTGTTGATGCTTGACAGATTTGAAGTCCGCACCTCTCAATCCAAAGCACAGGAGACAAACAGCGAGGAGGAGCTAAAAAGAGAGACCCTTGCGTGTTTCAGGGACCTTTCTTCTCTCCTTGCTTGCCTCGCTTAAGCACTCTGCAGATCGTTTTTCAAATTTAAGCAGTCACTTCAGCGATGAAACACGCGACTCGACCGGAAAATTCTCATTTCGACTCGACCAAGGAAACCACACACAAACAAACCTTTCTGTATGGAACCTTGACCGGCATGCTGAGTGCGAAAGAACATGTCCCGATCTAAGGGCACCATTGTTGACGCCATGCGTTAATGTCGGCGGGGGCTTGCACCTCACGCCAGATCTGAGCTGATCGGAGACGTCAAGCCAAAATGCTTGTTTTCCCGCAAGGTTTTTGTTTGCCATTCTCGGTGGCCGTCGTCAGTGCGAACCTTGCGATGAATTCGATTTCAACCTCTTGACGGTCCGTCTGTGTCAACGCAAACGCAAACGTTGCTGTTCTTCAAACTCAGCGACCTCGCGATCGAGCCAATGAAGGAGGAGAAGGGCCTTCGTGATTTGGTGCTCAGATTGGCAACGTGGGGCTGAGAATTTTGTCTCACGTCCCTTCCCGATATTTCCCCGAAACTGCGACCAGCTCGCGCATCTGCCACCATGAGAGGCCCACTCAAATGCACACATATGAGTCTCGAGCCCACACCTCTTCGTTGGCATACCGTAGACCTTTTGTGTGGGAGAGAGACAAAAGAGCATGAGGCCGACCGCCAAGATCCAAGGTTTGACGACATCAAAGCAGCAATGTGACGATGCGAGCTCGCTTATTGCAAAATGTGAATCGTCCCCGTCTTTTGTTTGAGGGAAAGCAATGCAGACCCTGGAGACTAGTCTTGACTTGGCACGGGACGCACACAAGAGCCCTTTCGATGCGAGCATGGACCTCTTGGCAAGATCCGGTTTCAGCGTTTTCCTGCATTGAAACCCGCTCAAGCTCCGCTATGCACCTTTGCGGGTTTGCCCCCACCTTGCAAGTGGTACACTAGCAACGAGGGCTGTGGCCGGCGGGACCCGCCCTTCCCCTAGCTCTTGCTCGCACCTACAGCACTGACACACCCATGGACGCCAAGTCCCGCACCCAAGAACACACAAGCAAAAACACAAAAGTTTACGGGGTCCCGAACGTCGTTCTTTCTCACGATCTGATCCCTATGTCCACTCTCGAGACCAATGTTGATGATGTCCCCGCGGCTCACCTCTCAAAGCACAGCTTGTAGCCCACCTGTCCCCTCTCTTAGTTGTTGTGAATCATCACTGTCGCATCGACGCTCGAATCCCATCTTGTCCCGTATCTCGTTGCGCCAAGCCCACACAGCTTTCATTGTTGAGGTGAGGTTGGGTCCCACCGCCTGTAATTTCGTCGGCGACCTTCTTCCGAACTAGACAAGTGTGAGAACACCTCTTGCCTCTTCAGGGCGTCGGGGAGGCTCGAGAGTTGACCGTTGACAATGTCGACATCCGACGATGAAAGAGGGCTGTGCAGTGCAGTCGGGTGCCACACGACAGTCACAGTGTATGATGTGAGCCACTGTGGGAAGAGGGGTTGTTGCTCCTTACCACGGTCTCCTTACCAAGGGTCGAAGCACCGTCCCCTTGTACGATCGACTAAACTATATTAACCCCCTCTGCGTTGTTCATCCTCTCCTCCCCTTTCCTCATCCACTCTTCCCTCCCTCTCCTCCTCAAGACGCTCCATCTGACTTCTTCCTCTTCCATTCACTGCTCCGTCTTGCAACTCTCTCCCATTTCTCCGAACCCGTAGATACCTCGCCATGCGATTCTCCACCCTTCTCGCAGCGACCGCTGCTTTGGGCGCAGCCATGCTCACTCCGGCCACTGCCTCTCCTACCGTGATGAGCACCATCCCCGACCACATTTCCGAAAACGTTCGTCGCGAACTCTCTCAGACCCCCGCCTCCGACTACACCCTTTACGAACGCGAGGTCGGCACCAGCGACCTCCAGAAGCGAGGCGCGCCGCTGAACGGTGTTGTGAAGCACTGCACCAACTCCAACTGCTTGTCAATCACCTTCGACGACGGTCCTTACATTTGGGAGCAAAAGCTTGTCAACACCTTGGCAAACGCTGGTAATCAAAAGACCACCTTCTTCGTCAACGGTAACAACTGGCGTTGCATTTACGACCAGCCTCAGGTGGACAACTTGCGATACGCTTTCGAGCGTGGACACCAGATCTGCTCCCACACTTGGAGTCACCCTAACATCAGTACCTTGTCGTTCAAGGATCTCGACACCCAAGTCCAGCTCGTCGAAGATGCGCTTTGGAAGATTCTCGGTATGGTGCCCAACTGCATTCGTGCTCCTTACGGCGCGATCCGAGACGATCAAGTGCGATACCTCAATGACCGTTGGGGGTACGTTGTGGTTGGTTGGAACCGCGACACCGGCGATGCTAACGGTGACGGTACTCAGGCTGGTCTCAATTTGTACAAGAACTTGAAGCCTCCTACTCGCGCTATCGTTCTGAACCACGAGACGGTCCAGGGGACGGTGGACGTGGTAATCCCTCAAGCGGTGAACATCGTACGTCAGAACGGCTACGCGGGCAGTCAGACGATCGCAAAGACGTTGAACATCAACAAATACAAGGTCAAAGGAAGCTATGGCACCCGCGATTCGACTTGGACTTGCGATGGTAAGCCACAGCCTGGTGCCAACTAGACATCTCATCTCATCTGTAGACTTGCTCCTTCTGCCTGCGTCGTCAGCTTTTTCCTCACTCTCCACCACGGCTCGAGCAATGTATACTGCTCGCCGATCTGCTCTTGCATAGATTCACTTATCGCATCTCATCATTGTCTCCAAGCATTGCATAATCCCAGATCTTGATTCCACTCCACACGCTGCCCTGCTTTCGTTTACCTGATTGTTACGTCTGCATTGTTCGTTGAGGCTGTGTACTATTGGTATTGCTTTCGATCAAATCCAGGCGGTTGGCTTGTTGAGATAGTGATCGTACTGGAGGTACATGGTTGCGAGACTCGAGGCTGTCGGTCAAAGCCAAAGGAAAAGAATGAGTAAGCACGAGCCGACTGTTTCTGCGGAGGTGAAGTTGAACACTCACAAGCGACAATCAAAGGGCTGATCATACCAGGTCCAAGTTTGGCAGTCTTGTAGACAAAAGTCTCGGAGATAAAGTGGGCGAGGGCGATGACGAACGACCACATGCAAAGCACGTACGCCCTGAAGCATGTAAGAGGAGGAGGAGGGATCGATCAGCACTTGTCTCTGGGTCCTGCGCGAGGATCAGGCTGGCACAAAGGGCAACTTACGTTCTGTCCTCGATGTTGTAAGCAGCGTAGCCTCGGATGATGGCCGAGGTGAAGTTCCAAACACCGAATAGGCGTGCGGACAAGGGCGTGACTGCGAGGAGAGGGAGAGGGATGTCAATCTGGCTGCACATGATGGTGGGGTCGAAAGGAGTAAGGGACACTGACTTTGAGCACCGGCATTTGAGTAGACTTTTGCGCTGAAGCTAGGGTTGATAAAGTTGTTCGCTCCGTTGAGGTGTGCCATGGCAGCGACGACGAGCAACCATCGTGGAAGCAGGCCGTTCGGGATCCCTGTGCGAGCAAGAAGTGAGAGTCGTTGACAGTCAATGACGGTCAGCATCGCATTTGCATCTCGCTGCCTTGTTGTTGCTACTCACAGTCGCTAATCGACATCTTGTGCGACTGTCTGCTGTTGACGAGATGGTGATTGTGCGGAGAGCGGAAGACCAACACCGGTGGAAGTGCAAGCGTGACACGCGCACAGACAGCTGCGAGCTCGGAACGCGGAACATTTTGCTTCTTGACAGCTGCAGCGAAGACTCAGTCAGGGTCCAGCTCACTCTCAGTCACCTCGCTTTCCCACTCGACGCCACCTCGTTGTCTTCTAATCACCAACCAAACCTTATCCTGTGATCACTCTCTATCATCACATGGGCTCTCTACAGTCACACTCAGCCATGCGTGTCGCGTGACTGAGCCGCGTCAGCTTCCGCTCATCGACAGCTGCGGAATCGAAAGCTCCTCTCTTTCTCCACACCATCACCTTCAACAGCGAATCGTGAATGTATGCGCCGAACTCCCGTCCCGAGCATCTTCCAACTTTTTCGCCAACAGCTCGAGCCTGCTGCTTCTTCTGGCTCAGCTAGCCTCCGCCGCCGCATCAAAATGTCGTTCATGCCGACGAGCGTCTCGATGGCGGATGTCATCGATCCGCAGACTGCCGTCCTGCATATACCAAGGATGATTCGTCAGGACGAATACGGATACCGCACCAGCGTCGAGGCCAAAGACGTCAAACCCCTCACAGTCATTCCGTTCAATCAAGTATTTCCAATTTCCAAGCCTGGTGCGCCCGCCACATCCTCTTTCAATCTGAAGCGGTTTGCAGAGGGCTACTACTCCTGCAATTGCCCCGCTTGGAAGTTCAGCCAAGAACGCGACAAGATGCGCAAGACTTGCACGCATCTCGAGGATGTACTTGGGGCCCAGTACGAGAACGAACGAATCGCCATCGCGAAAGAATCGAAATCCACCATCTTCGAACACTCCAAGTTCCGCAGGACCACGTCTGACGGCCATCACGCTCGACACACGCACGCCAAGAGCGTCCTGGATGATCACTATCGCCAGCTCTCCCAGAGTCAAGACGATGGCTCCTCTTCCCAGATCGCTACAAGCTCTCGTGTAGTTGACGAGCCTCGTCAAGCTCCGACCAATGCAACAGACCAATCGTCCCGCACTCACGCGACGAGCACCCCTAAACCCCCGCCTTGCAGTACGTCAGCGCCCAAAGCACCCGATAGCAGTGACACCGAGACCGAAGAGGAAGAGGTCCTCGCTTCTCAGGCTGGTCCATCCAGCCGTCCCGAAATTTCGGCATCGACGCTCGCTGGTCAGACCCGTCCAGCTAACGACGATGCGGATGCCAATGAAAACGGCTACGATTCAGATGATCTGCAAATGTCCCCTTCGAAGCGTGCTCGACGCGGCAAAAGATCCGCTCTCGACAGCGATGACGATAAGGTGAGTCTGCAAGCATCAACACTCCTCGAGATTGTAACTCTAGCTGACTTCGCCCTCTCACATGTTCTCTTCATCTTAGGTCTCTCTGCTCCTGGCCAAGCCCTGGCAGTTGGAAGCCGACCCGGCCAAGCCTCGATCAAAAGCAATGGATCCCACCGGATGGTGGATTAGCGAGAAGCTTGACGGAGTGCGTGCTTTCTGGGACGGACAAAGGCTTTACTCTCGTCAGAAGATCGAGTGGAATGCTCCCGCTTGGTGGAAGAATCGTAAGTAGTACCCAATACCATTCCCCAATCCCTTGTATATCTCAGCTGACACAATGGTCGACGTCGTGCCACACTGCGACTCTACAGGACTGCCGAAGGATATCACGTTGGACGGCGAGCTATGGATGGCGCGAGGCTCTTTCGATCAAACTTCGCAAATCTGCCGTACAACTGTAAGATTGGGCCGGCTACGCACGTTTACCCATTTCCTAGAACGCGATTCGATGGAGCGGCAGTGGCTGCGTGAACAGGTTGGCGGGCGCATAGCTAGTCAGGATCGGCTTCGTGACGCAAGATCGGCTCTGGTTATGTTGCATGTCAGCGCACCTGAAGGGGGCGATAGACCTGCAGATGAGGCCGCGACAGCTTCCGGATCCAGCTGGAAAGCACTCAAGCGATCGGTGTTGTTGGCCTCCAAGAGTGCTGGTCGCCGCAAAAGCGCAAAGCGTGTGTCAAGCTCACGCTTGGCCGTCGCAAACTCGTTCTTACGAGCTCTGTTCGGGCGTAGCTCTGTAAACGGCAGCCGTCTGTTTCCTGTTCACCGCAAAGCTCTGCGTTCTCCTACAGTGAAGCGCTGCCCCAGGTGTGGCAAGATCGTCAAAAGGACACGAGCCCGTGCCAAAGATCACGGGAAAATACAGAGGGCGAATGCTGATCAGCTTGTTTCTGAACCTCCTTTGCCCTCCGTACCTACAACTTCGATGTTCTCTCCAAACGCCTCTTCGTCGCGACGGCCGCACGTTTACTCGACGTTGAACACGCTCAAATTTGGACTGTCTGGCCGACCGATATCCTCTGCATATACCAATGTCTGCCGACAAAAATCAAAGAGCTCCAACGAGTGGAATCGCATCAAGTTCATGGTAAGCATGCCTTCCTTGATGGCAAGGATGACGAAAGGCAACCTCTGACGCTCTCTCTGATCATTCGTTTCCGCTCAGGTCTTCGACTCACCATCGATGGGCTCACAGCCAGTGGAAGAACGCTGGGCCGAGCTCGAAAGGCGCTTCGGATCCACCGATGGGCTTGACATTGACTCTTTGGAGGGCCCTCAAATCAAGCTCGTCAAGCACATCAGATGTCAAGGTCGCGAGCACCTCAATGACCTCATGAAGAGTGTCGAGGGGAAAGGCGGTGAAGGGTGAGTAGCTAGTTCGAAGACACTCTGCTCCGAATCAAAGACGAACTGACACCCAACGATGACCATTGTCCAAACAGATTGATGCTGCGTCAGCCAGGTTCTAGGTACGAAGGCAAGCGTGGCAATACGCTGTTCAAGCTCAAGTCGTGGTACGATGCCGAGGCCGAGGTGATTGGCTATGCAGAAGGCACTGGTAGACATGAAGGGCGCGTCGGCTCGCTCGTCGCTCGTATGGCGTGCGGCACCGTGTTCCGCGTTGGCACCGGCATGTCCGATGCCCAGCGAGACAATCCTCCACCCATTGGCAGCATCATCAACTACCGCTTCTTCGAAATCACCGATGACGGCAACCCTCGCTTTCCCGCTTTTCGTGGCGTTGCGTGGGACAAGACGAAACCGAAAGATGCCGAGCTGCGGACTCGTGCCGGTGCGCAACGTCGAGCATCAGAGGTCTAAGTGAAGTGGGTATTGCCTCTCCCGACACATGTATCAGTAGTGCGGTGCCTTTGGCCGTAGCAGACGTGCCTTTGAAATGTACCATACTCTTCACGATGGTGCTCTCCGAGTGATTGGAGAAGCGATTGTCTGAGCTCCAATTGTGTTCCGCTGGATCGGGCCAGGATGATCCTCGGGGAAAAAGCGATGGTGTGGAGGAAAATTCACCGCTTATTTTTGGTGTCATGCAGTTCAAACGTCACACACACGCTTACCGACCTCCTTTAACCTGGTTCGTGCAGACAGACGAGCATCGATGCGGGGGAAACACCAGATCTGCTGTCCCAGCCGCCGGTGATCTTCCCTTCTCGCTCTTTTCACAGTGCAACCATCTTCCTGTCGTCAGCTTATACTAGAACTGCTCCATCCGCCTGCCGACTAGAGTTCCGCTCTCAACGATAGAGACCTCACTAGACGCACAGAATCTCCATCCACAGCATATCTACCAACATCGATGCGATCCGCAGCATAGACAACCTGCAATGACGATCACAACGGCGGGCACAGCCGTCCATCTGGCTCCCACTGTCACTAAGACATTCTTCAAGCACTACTACAAGAAAGCGAAACGATCGCTCAACGGTCGTTCACGGTCCAGCAAGGATGCACCCGATCCAAGCAACCGACTCAACGCGACTGACGAGTTCATGTTCGATGAAGCGTTTCACATTGTCAAAGCGTTCATCGATTTGGGTACTAGCGATACGGTCGAAGCGATTCAAAACTTTACCGATGCTCCTGCACCACCGATCCCGTGGGCGACTACGCTGCCGGTGATGATTCCAATGGACAGCTGTGACGAAGCAGCCAAGCTGATCATCGAGCATCTTGGTCCACAGGATCTGGCCAAGCTAGTAGGAGGCGAGAAATGGTGGCAGCTCAGACCGCTGCCTGGCCTGCAAGGCGAGTGGATCGCCATGTCGAACGACTGGAAGAAGATGAAGACCATGGAGAAGCGATACAACGACCAACAGGGCGCAAGCAAGCCATCTAGCGGCTCAGCGAAAAAGCAAAGACGCAGGATCAACAAGCGCCACGAACGAGCACTGTCAGAGATTCGCGCGATGCGACAAAAGACAGAGTCGAGGCTCAAGCGTCGATCGCAGTCGTTCAAGAGGTCTTCACAGGAGGCCAGGCGACGAGAAGCGGACAATACAGATGACGCAGCCTCAACAACGGCAAGCGAGGACGAGGTACCACAGCCTCACTTTGACTCTGCCGATGTCGTATCCGACAACGACGCGCAGGACCATTCCTCAGAACGGGAAGAGCTCGACCGCCTCCAACGAGTGATGCTCTACTTCCACGGCGGAGGATACTACTTTGGCTCACTAGCAACGCATCGCTACCAGATCGTCCGGTACGCTCGCAAGTTTGGAGGCAAGTGTTTCGCACCCATCTATCGCAAAGCTCCTCAATACCCATGGCCATGCGCACTTCAAGACGCCGTCGCTTCCTATCTGTACCTGCTGTACCCACCGAAAGGCGCAAAGCACAAAGCGGTGGATCCGAAGAAGCTCGTCATTGCAGGTGATAGCGCAGGTGGCGGACTGACATTGGCGCTGTTGACCGTGATCAGAGATATGGGATTGCCTGCGCCAGCCGGTGCAGTGCTCATCTCGCCTTGGTGCGATTTGACCCATTCGTTCCCGTCGATCTTGCAGAACACCGCGACGGACATTATTCCGCCGTATGGATTCATTCATAAGCCGTCGACGCTGTGGCCGATCAATGCGACGAAGCCGGTGAATGAAGAAGGAGGCGATGGCGAGGCGAAGAAGGATGGTGAGGAGGAGCCTAGAAGGAAGGTTCCGGTTGGTGTTGATGAAGATGGGAAAAAGGCAAAAGACGATACGGAACCAGCGGCAAGGAAGAGCTTCGATGGTGGCAATCTCACGTCACCTCAAAACGAAGCTGATCAAGTCAAAAAGACAGTGTCTCCATCCGAACTTCCCGGCAATGGCATCCCTCGCGCACCAGACCTGCTCTGGTCCGAACCCATCACCATCAACCGCTCCGACGCATCCAAAGAAGCCATCGAGCTGCGCGAGCAAATCCAGCTCTACGCCACCAACGACCAACTCACACACCCTCTCTGCTCCGCCGTCCTCAGCGGCTCGCTCGGCGGCCTACCTCCGCTCTACATCCTCGCCGGCGACGCCGAAGTCCTCCGTGACGAAATCGTATACCTCGCACACCGAGCAGCTCACCCTCACCGCTACCCTCTACGCAAGGACCTCCTCGACCACTCCACCCGCAACCGTCAGAACGCCGAGAAGTACGACTCGCAACCGACCAAAGTCCACCTGCAGATCTACGACCAGATGTGCCACGTGCTCACCGCATTTGCCTTCACGTCGCAGTCGCGATTTGCGTATCGAGGCGTAGCGTCGTTCGTGAAGCATGTGACGGGGGCGCCGACGAACATTAAGAATCCGTTCCCGGAGGTGGTCGAGGGAGGGGGTGAGAAGGAGAAGGGTGAGGAAGGGGATGGAGAGGATAGTGTGGCTGAGGAGGAGGAGGACGATGATGGAGTGAGTGATAATCTGGGTGGTGAGGTAAAGTCGCCGCCGTTGGCGTCGAGTTTGAGGAGCTCGCAAAAGTCGGTGGGTGAGCAGGAGGGGAACGGGGGTGCGGTGTCGATGACGTCCTCTTCGTCTGGCCAGGGACAGGGGAGCGCGTTGGGAGGTATGACGCCTTTGACGGCTGCAAGCTCGGATGCAAAGGATGATTCGAAGTTGCAGTCCATCGATACCAATCTGAAGAACGACCCAACGAGCAGCAACGGTGGCCTGTCCTCAGCCACATCACTTCGCGACGAGCCAGAACCAATTTCTGCCACCGACAGCCCCACAAACACGACCAACTCCTCTTCCGCAGCCAACAGCACCCAAACGCGACACCGCTCCATGTCCAAAGTCCTCAGCGACACCCTCCACGGCCATCCCACCGGCACCTCCAACACTTCCTCCACCCGTCCGCGCTCCAACACCACCGAAATCGCCAACGAATACGCCGGCCAAGTACCCCTCCTCCGGCCCTCATTCCAATCCTTCATGATCCGCGAACGCGTCGATGTGCGCGGCTACTTGCGCCCGCTCGAACCCGAAACCGAGCTGCAAGCGCTCCAAGTCCCACCCGACCAGATCGGGCGGATCAAAGAAGGCCCAGTCGACCGCTATCTCGACGGTCAGACTCAGTGGGCGAAACGCTTCACCAAGACCGCACGTCGCGTCGAAAAGCAGCGGGCTAAGAACGAGAAGACGGCGCAAAAGATGCTCGAAGAAGCCTCTGCGCAAGGTTTGCTTGATCTGACACAGCTGAAGAAACGACGGGAAGGATTGCTGTATCAAGCCCAGTCGAACAGCTCGCACGAGAAAGGGCTGGCTGTTTCAACGGCAGAGATAGCAAGGGGAGCAGAGAGGACGAGGGAGAAATGGTCGTGGTTGTGCGATTTCAGCCCGGCGGATCTGGTGAACGAGACGCCGCCGCCGGCTGCGATCGCGGGGAGGAGGGATACGGATGATGCGCTGGTGCTGCTCAGGAGGTCGCTGCAAATTCGGGCGCGGGCGTACGGTGTGCAGCGCAAGTCGAGGTTCTGGGGCGCAGAGGATCGCACGGTTAGAGCGCATTTGCGGGCGGAGAAGGATCCCGGATTGGAGGAGGGAACGAGTACGGATCCGAGCGGGAAGACGGACGAGAAGGGGAACAACGTCAAGGGAGAGGAGTATCATCATCATAGAGGATTGAGGGTGTGGAACTTGCTGATGGTGCGGAAGCCCGCCTCGTCGTCAGGCAAGGGCAAGGAGAAGCACACTCAATAGTGTCGCATATACGTATACTGCTTCATCTCACATCAATGCTTGATCATATCACACTGATACCGCATGCACTCCAAACATCGAATCATTCCACTTCGTATATACAAACTGAGCCTCCGCACGCCTACTTCTTGCTCGAGCCCAACTTTCTAGTCACCTTGGTCGGCGTGACGGTAGCGCCACTCGACTCGGCTGCCGCCTCCTCCTCCGCGACATCCGCCACCTTGGTCGTCTGCTTGTTCGCCGCCGCCGGCTGAGCCGGCACGTCGTTCGCCTGCACCGACCCGGCCCCAGTCGCAGCCCTCGCACTCCTCTCCGCCTCCGCCCTATACGCGGCCGCCTCCTCCTCCGGCGACAAGGGCAATGCAATCCTACCCTCCTGTCTCGCCTTGATCCTCTTCCACGCTACGCCCGCCAACAGCGCCACACCCTGCAGCGAGATACTCAGAATGATAGCCGCGGTCAACGGCGCCGGTCTCGGCTCGCCATCGTCCCTGCCGCCGATCAGACTGAAATGCTTGTGCCACAGCAGGGCCAAGTTGAGATAGATGCCTGCGGCTGTCCAGGTGAGATCGGCCGTCGCAAAGATCCAAAGCGCCGAAAACGCTCCCAGACCCGTGACGATGCCGAAAGCTGGCCAGAGACCTTTCAGCAGCGCTTCGTGTCCGCCTGATCCGAAATCCCAGCCGAGCGCCATGAAGAGCTGCTGCCAAACATCGTACTGGATCGTGATCACGAGGAACATCTTGATCGGTACGTGGATGAACAGCCAGTCCAAGGGATGCTTTGCCGAGGGCGGATATTTAACCGCCAACACGAGCGCATTGAAGAGGAGAATCAGCGCAATGACACCCAACGTTGCTGTTCCGAGGATAAACGTCAACGGCCGATCCAGTATCCAAAAGATCGCCCACAGCACCATCAGGTAGTTCGCCAGCGCCAACCTAGTCCCTACACCGTGAACCAACGCCTTTTTGGTTTCAGGTGTACGGCTGAGCAACAAGAACACCGAAAATCCGATCAGCAGCACATACAGAATCGCCCAGTAGAACAGCACGAACGAATCCTGAGGCGACAGGTACGTCGGATGACGTCGCGAAACCTGCTGCAGGTTGGGCGAGATCAGCTTGGAGCCGCAGAGGATCATCACGCCCATCTGCAGCAGCACCGAGAGCGGCGTGAGGATCTGCATGCGCGTGAGCGTCTTGATCTCGTTGGCCTCCATGGTGGTCGATAGCTGGTGGTAGCGCTGCGAAAGACCCGAGGTGGTGGGCTGCGAGGGCGAATCGGTGTATTCGGGGTCTTCGGGGCGGTAGATGTAGTCCGGTTGTTGCGACGGAGTGTCGGTGTTGGTGCTGGGCATGTGGTATGGATGAGATATGCACCGCAGGTGCTGTGATAGAGGAAAGGTCTTGGATGGATGGTAGAGATGGATGGAATGGTGAGAAAGCTGACGTTTTGTTTGCTGCTCGCTCATCGGTGAGCTAAATTTGGTGCACAGAGTTGGCCGGGTGGAGAAAACGAGAAAGCAGTCATCTCAGCAGCCACCACCCCGCGACTAGCGATGGCTTTTGACCCGTCGCGATTTTTGTTCTGCAAGCCCGACGCTCGATGACGAAGAATGCCAAGGGTTGGAAGCCCGTCAGCCTCCAATCTAATCGTCCGATCTGCTGCCATGTGGCTATGACTATCGGGGATTCCCTCCACCTTCTCACCCGCTCGAAGCTGCCGGAGCGTGGAGGTGGAGTAAAAAAAGCGGTCTTTCCGCGGGGGAGCCTGACCAAACGCCGTTGCTCCTCGAGAGCAAACCCACGAGACGCTTGTCACACTCGGCACGATCCTGACCGATCAAGGAGAACCGCAGAGGTTCTCTCGATGGTCATCCGTGCTGACCCTGCTGTGGAGATCTCTGCCACAATGTGACGGCTGTTTTATCCCCGCTGCTCAGGGTTCAGCGTAATCTTCCCCCGGCGTTCATTATCGATGCTGCTGGCGCGCGCGTGCACGGACTGCCATCGTGACCAACACTGTCACTTGGAATCCCCCTTGTCGCGATTCGTGATGGCCGCGGAGGGCTTCCCAAGGCTGTGGATTCGATCTGAGTTACTGGCGCTGTGCCGAGGAGGTGGGCTGAGTCCTGAGTGCATGGGCCCTCGTTGCATGTTGCCGAGGGTAGGACTGTGTTGCGCTCTCTCGAATGGTGGAGTCGGCTATCCAGCGTCGCAGTAGCGAGCGAAAACGTATATATGATCGAGATTCCCCAGCTCGAAATTCTTCCCATCATCCCCTCAACGCAACCCCCCTCTCCCTCTCATCCAACCTCCCCTTCAAAAGCATTCGCCACAATGGGACTGTTCGACGCCGAAAAGCCAATCTCCAAGCTGGACCGACACCGCGTCCTCTCACCCAAGGGCGGTGTCCGTGTCTCTCCCCTCTGCTTCGGAGCCATGTCGATCGGCGACAAGTGGAAAGACATGCTCTCTGGCGGTCTCGACAAGAAGGGCACCTTCGAACTCCTCGATGCCTTCTACAAGCTTGGCGGTAACTTTATCGACACTGCCAACGTCTACACCGACGGCCAAAGCGAGGAGTTCCTCGGCGAATGGATGGAGGTGCGCGGCATCCGCGACGAGATCGTCCTCGCTACCAAAGCCACCTCCCCCTACAAGGCGCGCGAACAGGGCACCCACATCGGGACCAACTTTGTCGGCAACTCGACCAAGTCCATCTTCGTCTCCACCCGCGACTCGCTCAAGAAGCTGCGCACCGACTACATCGACATCATGTACATCCACTGGTGGGACTGGAGCACGAGCATCGAAGAGATGATGCAGGCTCTCAACCAGCTGGTCGTTTCCGGCAAGGTTCTCTACCTCGGTGCGAGCGATATGCCGGCGTGGGTGGTGAGTGCCGCCAACACCTATGCTCGAGCCCACAACTTGGCTCAGTTTGTCGTGTACCAGGGCAAGTGGAACGCGATGGAGCGAGATTTCGAGCGCGACATCATCCCGATGGCGCGCGAGTTCGGTATGGCTCTGGCGCCGTGGGGAGCGCTCGGTCAGGGTCGATTCAAGACGCCGGAGCAGGTCGCTGAGCGCGAGAAGACCCAGGGACCGCTCCGGGGCGGTGGACACGCTCTCACCGAGAAGGAGAAGAACATCTCGGCGGTCCTCCACAAGATGGGTCAGGAAGAGCTCGGCGGTCTGAGCATCACCGGTGTCGCGCTGGCTTATGTGTTTTCCAAGTATCCCTACGTCTACCCCATCGTCGGTGGCACCAAGATCTCGCACCTGGAGGATAACGTCAAGGCCATCGGCGTGGTACTGACCGACGAGCAGATCAAGAAGATCGAAGAGACCGCTCCGTTCGACATCGGCTTCCCGTTGAGCATGATCGGTGAAGACCCGCATTTGACGGGTACGACGCAGATGGGGTTGCACGCTCACGGTGGACACTTGGACTGGGTCAAGCATACCAACAAGGGGCCTTCGTTCCAGTAGTTCCGAAACCTACGATGTAACAGTGTCTCTTTCTGATCGCAATTCATGCCTGAGCCCTCGATACACCATGTTACAAGTCTGTGCTCTGCGGTATGATGAGTGACGTTCAAGAGTGCGGTGTCTGCAAACTTTGAGCCTAATCTTCTTGGAAAATACGTTGATAAAGAGGCGATAAAAAGCAAGCCAAAAAAATGTCAGCTTAGCCGAGCATCCGACAATCTTTCGAAGAATCGGCTTTCGAAGATCCGCACTCACACGACACAACCAATCTTTCACCTCGACCACCATCTCTCTCCTCACCCTTCGACCTCACGATGGCGTCCAAGACCGAAGTCGACGCCCACATATCGGCAGTCGAGGCACTGAAAGCCAAAGAATCGGCTCTGCGATACGACCATGCCTTCCTCTCCAACCTCACACCGGACGAAGCGCGCATCAACGCCATCTTCACCCGCATGCGCGACGCCGAAGTCACATCAACTTGGGAAAAGGAAGGCGATCTCGACACTTTTGCCGGCATGGACTTCTACGGAGCCAAAAAGAAGGGCTTGGGACAACCTTCGGAAGTGTGGAATGCCGTGAAGCGCATGCCGAAGGGTGCGCTGCTGCATTGTCATTTTGATGGGACGGTGGATACGAAGTTCTTGTTAGAGCATGCGAAAAGGACAAGGGGGATGGCAATGAAGGCGGATAGACCGCTGTCGACGAGTGAGGAGCTGTGGAAGGCGACGGTGGAGTTCTTGGTGTTGCCGGAGGGGGACGAGACGTCCAAGACGAGCATTTGGTCGAAAGATTACGTGCCAGGAGAGTGGGTGAGGTTCAGCGATGCTCGTGAAACGTTTCCCTATCCTCATCCGTACGAGGCGGATCAGGCGGAAGCGAAGCCTCACATGCCGAACTACATGGCATCCAACTCTTCGTCCGCTCAACCCAACGGCAACGGCGTCAACGGCGAGATCGCTTCCGACAAGGGTTCAGCATTCGACGCCTTCGCACACGCCCTTATGACCCTCACCCCGCACCAAGCCGTTCCAGCGATCACCAACAGCAAGCAAGCGTGGTCCAAATTCCAGTCCACCTTTGGCGTCATTGCAGGACTCATCGGGTACGAACCCACACTGAAAGCGTACACAAAGGAACTCCTCCGGTCACACGCCCGAGACGGCATCTCGTACACCGAAACGCGCATCAACTTTCTCACCGAGTTCATGGTCCGTCGACACGGAACACCGGACTTGAATCATGAAGAGTGGGTGCAAATTTTCATTGAAGCGGTCAACGAGGTGAAGGCCGAGATTACAGATGGGAGCTTTGTCGATGCCAAGATTATCTACACGACGGTGCGGTTCATTGACAACGACAAGCTGCGGTGGTATTTGGAGGATTGCATTGCGCTCAAGAAGAAGTTCCCCGAGTGGATTGTAGGTTTCGATCTGGTGGGACACGAAGATCCGCTTTTACCGTTGAAAGTCTACATCCCGGAGCTGCTACGTTTCCAACAGCGATGCAAGGAAGAAAACATCTCGATCCCGTTCGTCTTTCACGCCGGTGAAACACTCGAAGACGGCGGCGATGCCGATCTCAACCTCTACGACGCCGTCCTGCTGGGCACGAAACGCATCGGCCACGGCGTATCGCTCGCCCGACACCCGCTGGTCACGGAGCTGGTGAAGGAGCGCGACATCTGCGTCGAAATCTGCCCCATCTCGAACCAGGTTCTCGGGTACACTGCGTCGATATGCTCGCATCCGAGCTTGCTGGCGCTGCTCAATCGCAATGTACCGGTAGCGCTGTCGTCAGATGATCCGAGTATCTTCGAGAACTTCGGCCTGTCGTATGACTTCTACCAGCTGGTGATCAGTAGTAAATCGACGAGTTTGGTTTCGTTGGCAGCACTCGCGAGGAGGTCGATCAAGTATACGCTGGTAGGTGAGGAGGCGAAGGCACAGATGTGGGAGGATTGGGATCGGAGGTGGAAGGAGTATGTGGATTGGTTTTTGGCCGAGTTTGGTCATCTAGACAAGTAGACCTTGATATGATACGTCTTAGAGGAATGCACATAACTTAACACACTTCATTCGATCGATTGCTCTGCATCAACATTGTCTGTGATTCCAATCGTTCCTAACCAACCTCGGCTCAAGGCCCCCTGATCGTCGCCTTGGAAAGCAAGTACTCATACGGCGCATTGCACGCCTCCACCGCGCCCTGCAGATGCCCGGCCACCTTGGTCTTTGGCTTCTCTCCTCCGCTCGCTGCCGCCGGTGCCTCCTTCTTGAACCCCGTCGAGTTCTCGGCCGCATTATGGTATCCTCCCCACTTTGCCCACTCGTCCACCGGCCCGGAATCCCAACTCAGCATCTCTGGCGTGAACGGGATGCCCATGGCGTCGCAGTAGCTCTTGATCGCGTGGTCGGGGTGTGCGAGCAGCGTACTCGCGTCGAGCAGGGGGGGAGGTTGAGGCTGGTCGACGGCGAACTCGTCACCCGACTCGGTGTTGAACGTCGAGTTGGGTCTCGAGATCCAATCGTAGAGGATCTTGAGTTCGACGTATCCCGCGTCGGCTTCGTCCCAAAACTCCCAGCCGGAAGCGCCTTCCTGGACGCACTTCCAGTAACTCGGGATCGACTTTTCGGGAGTGCGGATCAAGAACGAGTGCCTGAACCTCTTGAGGATCGCCGTAGGCACCGTCGTCGGGTTCTCGACGACGGGTGCGTTGATGTCGAACTTGTTGGCACTCGTCGACGAACCGCCCTGGGGAGCAGGGAAGACCTTCGACTCCGGATGCAGCTGATGCAACAGCTCGGCGGGGAACAGACACTGACCCATATCCTTCAAAAACACGTACTTGGGCGGCCAGCTCTTGTTCTTGGCCATATCCTCCGGAGTCGGGTTGAGCACTTTTTCCAACACCTCGGTGACCGTCAGATCGTAGTTGCCCGACTTCTTGGCGTGCTCGTCGTCGAACCGTCGACAGGGGCGATCTTTACCGAGGTAGAAGGGGTCTCCGATGGGTTCGTGGAAGACCACCGTGTCGGGTCGCTGCATGAGCGAGCGCTCGAAGGCGGTGGAGCACGAGCGCGGGTGCACCCAGATGACGATGGGTAGAGGTTTGGCGGTTGTGGTCGACATTTTCGGAGGTTAGGAGATGGTGGTGGTAAGAAGTGTGACTGGGGGGTCGAGCCGAGTCTGTTGATCTACACGCAGTTGGAGGATCAGCAGAGAGCTCCAAGAAGCTGTGAGAAGCGAGACAGCTCTTTTTGCGAGGCACATGGTCCGTGTGCTGTTGCGGGTGGGCGAGCGGGAAATTTCCGTCGTGCTACTGCGGCGGTACTGTACACCCAGCACATCCCGACCGTTGTTTGCTTCTCTCCCGCCTCTCATCTCGACAATGAATTTCATGCACATGCTCATCAGACTCACTTGATTGGCACAAGCAAAAGAGCCACAAAAACTTTGCATCGACGTATGAGAGAGCGCACGGATCGATGCAGTTTGACAGGCGAAACCGCAGACACGAAGAGCGGGTAATTCGGCAAAATGCGCGGCTCATCTCGCTCGTCATTTCAATTCAAGATCGTGCAAGACAAGCTGTTACCGCCCGTATCGTATGGTTCGCCCTCAATGACCCCTCGCTGTTCTCGGCTGTATCTGTAAGCTTGGTATGCCTCACACCGCGTGGCGTCTGATGCCGCTGTCATGGTCTCACATGGTCCTCGTGCTTTCGAGATGAAAAGCAGGTGGAAGAAAGGCGTTGCGAGTGCCAAGCCGGAGCGCGGGTCGACTCGGTGAACCCCGACTGCAGCTGTTGTGCATGCGAAATGACTCACAGGTGCGTCTGTCGATTTTTGGAAAATTGTTAGACCGGTATGACGTAGATCGGGTACTCTGCTTTTCGATGCATCTCGATTAGGCCCCTCCCCCGTCGAGCCACGTTTTCGAAAGCGTTGGTTGCTGGCAGTTGGAGCATGAAACCTTGACAAGGCAGTGCTGCACCGAGGCTGACCCTTTTTAGTGCTCACCCATTGCGCTCCGAGACCCACTGAAGTGAACACAATTGCCGCCTGAGACGCTTCGATTTGATAGGGACTGTAAGGCAAGCCCCTTTCTCTTGCCTTCGGTGAGGGAGAAGGACAACTGCACGTTGCGACAGGAGGTGCCAAGGTTGGCATCCACCTCGAAGCGAGTCTTGATCAAACGAGGGGCGTATCTGTGATTCGACGGCGCCATGTTCTAGAGTCGTCAACTTACGCCGACACACAAACTCTTATCGTGCGGAGAATCCCTATTTCCAGCCCCGCTCGTGCTCGACGAAACAAGGCACACGTTTGCCGGTTTGAGGCACACTTTAGGCTCCAAGTCGAGGCCGAGCGGCATGCACAAGCAGAAAAAGAAGGTGCGAAGCGTTGCACCGCTTTGCCTGCACGAATTCTCTTTTTGCGACTGTGACTGCAGCGAGGCGGTGAACACGGCGGGCAACACGCGGGGTTGTGCTGCATAAAGATAGCATTTCACACAGAAGACACACACACACACACAGCTCAAATTTCCCAATTTGCTTGGCTGCTTGGCTGCTGCCCCTATGTCCTCTCTCTCTCCATAAGCGAGCTGAACAAAGCAAGCAGAAGTGTTGGTTTGGTTGCTTTGGCACCTTGCACCTTTGCATCCGACATCATCACCACCATCACCTCTCCTCTCCATCCGCCAGGCTGACCTCGAAGGAGCCTTTCACCACGGATCGGTCTTGAACGCCGTGCTCACTTCGGGCCGCTTATTTGTGTCACGACAGCGCCCACGCTTGCCGCTCATTTCCAACAACCCATCACACGCGACATTTCATTTCGACGACTTTACGGCAACTTGAAACCCGTCCTCTTGGTCTTCTCTCGTCCTCAGTGTGGGTTCTTTTCTCGGAAAGGAAGCTCCGACGTCATTGACAAACGACTTCGGCATCCCTAAGGTCGTGGAACGCTCTTTCGCTGGACTCGCTGGCCGAGTCTCGATAGATTCTTTGCTGCTATCTATATTACATCCTTGTCACACCATCTCTCGGAAACACAGTCGCACGCTCAGCTTCCTCGCGGAGCCACCGCGCTCTAGCTCATCGCCACAATGTCTTCCACAGTCGCGACAATAACAACCACTGCCACCGCGGCACCTTCGTCATCCATCGATGCTGCTGATGCCGCAAAAGCCTCAGCTTCTTCAGCAGTGCATTCGCTGTCCAAAGCGATCGCGTCCGCATCCGCTGCTCTCTCTTCAGAAAGCGCCATCGCCTCAGGCAACGAAGCCAATCCGCCAGCTTTCAAGTATGTCGGTCTCGCTTTGGCCGTCGGGTCAGGTGTCCTCATCGGCTCGTCCTTTGTCTTTAAAAAAAAAGGTCTGCTAGCGGCGCAGAAGAAGTACGAGACTGCTGCTGGTGAGGGTCACGCCTACCTCAAGTCTGCCATGTGGTGGACGGGCATGATCGTCATGGTCTTTGGCGAGATCTTCAACTTTGTGGCCTACGCCTTTGCAGATGCGGTTCTCGTCACGCCGCTTGGTGCTCTTTCGGTCGTCATTTGCGCGGTGCTCTCGTCCATCTTCCTCAAGGAGAAGCTGACGCTGTTCGGTAAAGTTGGCTGCTTCCTTTGCATCGTCGGTTCCGTAATCATTGCGCTCAACGCACCAACATCGCACGTCGGCGGCAAGATCACCGAGTTCCAGAAGCTCTTCCTCGCACCTGGTTTCTTGACGTGGGCGGGCGTCTGCATCGTCGCTTCGCTGGTGCTCATCTTTGTCTTCGCGCCCAAGTACGGCAAGAAGCACATGATGATCTACATCACCGTCTGCAGTCTCATCGGTGGTCTCAGTGTCAGTGTCACTTCGGGTTTGGGTTCGGCCATCTTGCTCTCCATTCGAGGTCAGAACCAGTTCAAGCACTGGTTCATCTACTTCCTCCTCGGTTTTGTGGTGGTCACGCTGCTGGTCGAGATCAACTACCTCAACAAGGCGCTCGAGCTGTTCAACACCGCCACCGTCACACCGACGTACTACGTCATCTTCACCGGTGCTACACTGATCACATCGATCATCCTGCAGCAGGGACTCAACGCGTCTCCGATCGACATTGTCACGCTCGTCATGGGTTTCTTGGTCATCTGCGCCGGTATTGTGCTGCTGCAGTTGAGCAAGATCGATCCGGAAGAGTTGCAGGACAAGCCCGGTTTGGATCGTGATACCACGCTCTTGATGCGTGCTAGTCATTCGGTCATCTCGCATGGAGGTGAGAAGGCGGAGTCGTCTGCCTACGAGGATCCGGGTGTGGATACGGTGCGTGGAGGTATGGGTATCGTGGGATCGATGATTCGCGCTCGTAGTTCGCGTCGTCTAAGCTCGGCCAGCTCGTGGAGACACCACAGTGCGGCTGACGAGTACACGCTTCGCAGTCGGAACAATCTGCCGCTTACAACTCATGGTGCAGGCAACATCGAGAGGTATCAGTTGCAAGACGCGCCTCTTTCGCCTCGAGGCATGCAGCGAGACAACTCTGGCTTGACCGTACCAGGGACGCCGAGTCGAAGAAACACCACAATCTCTTTCGAGCCCGGCGCAGACTCGCCGCATGGACATCACGCAGCCGAAGCGTCCAACGTGACCCAGTTCGGCGTCATGAACAACACACTGCGATCCATCAAGGAGGCGTCCAACGGCAGCGGTCGCAGTTCCGAAACGACGTCTGGCCAAGCGAGTGAAGGCTCCTCGCAGCAGCAACGCTCGGGTGTCTATGTGGATCCGTACGCTCCTCGACTTCACTCTCCACTATCACCGACGCTGCCCCGATCCGACGCCGCACCCGACATCCGCAACATGTGGGAACAGCCGAACACCGCCTACGCATCGTCGCCTGAGGGTACACCCGAAAGCGAAGAAGATCAGTACTCGATCCGGGCCGTTGCTTCGACGGTGGATAACGGCGATGCGAAGGACAGCACACGCAGCAGGACGCTCAGCTTCCCCAAGATCCGACCTCGTTCGGCGTCCAAGTCGCACAGCAAGGGGAGCAGCGATGATGACGAGGCGGAAGAGTTGTTGAGTCCGAGACTGGGGTATCAGCGTCAGTGATGCGGGGCGGGACGGAATTTGTTACTTATAGACTGTATGCTTATTTTGGACAATTGATTGCCATTTGACACAACCTGCTCGGGCTAGCAGCGTGATAAGAAGGCGTGCATCGAGCAGATACAGTACGTAGATGTCTTGGGAAGTGAGTAGCCGAGCTTTTCAGTTATTGAGGCAGTATGCGCAGAGAGAAGATGTCTTGGCGCGTATTCTGCAACCGACGATCACCAATCCGGAAGGACCCTTGATTCTCCTCCGAAAAGCGCAGTTTCGGATGTCGGCTTACATCAACCGTTTCCAAGCCTCCACCAAGCCCAACCCACTCTTCACCTGTCACATGTTTCTTCCGATCGCATTGGTCTCACTTTAACCACTTCCAACAACGTCGACAGACACCCTCTGCAAGCAACCTATGCTATACGATCATGCTAGCTCGATAGATACTCAGCGACCACAATCTGGACAGGTCTGGGGCTAGAGAGTCAAACGATGGCTACCGTAACGTCGAGCGGCGACGCTCCCGCGGCCTTGGCTTCTGCCTCTACCTCGAACGCTTCCAGCAGCTCCCTCAAGCCTCCCACAAAGCCAGCTCCGATCCCCCCATATGCAACGCTGGCTTTCGGCGCGCTCTCCGGCTTCGCCTCGTGCGTCCTCCTCCAACCGTTCGACCTCCTCAAAACGCGCCTGCAACAACTCGACCACTCTCCAATATCGACTCAACACTACACCTCGCGAACGGCCAAGCTCGTCTCCATCACTCGTGACATTGTCCGAACGAACGGCTATCAGGGTTTGTGGCGAGGAACGACGCCGACCGTCGTGCGGAACGTGCCCGGTGTAGCGTTGTACTTCTACTCCGTCTCCCACTTGCGGGCTGTGGCGAGTCAGCGGCAGATCCCGTACATCTCTGTAGCGCTCGACGATGCGGCTGTTGGTTCGTCGACGTTGGCCAAGCTGTCTACCACGGGCAACCTGCTCACGGGGGCGGTGGCGAGGGTGTGCGTCGGGTTCATACTGTCGCCGGTGACCGTGGTGAAAGCTCGGTTTGAAAGTAGCAACTTTTCGTCCGCTACCGAGCGCACGCTCCTCTCGTCGATGCGCGAGATTCACTCCCAGTCCGGCTTCCGCGGGTTCTTCCAGGGATTCACAGCAACAGCGTTGCGAGACGCTCCCTACGCAGGGCTGTACCTGGCGCTGTACGAAGGGTGCAAGACCAACCTCTCGGCGCTATCGGGTCAGCTGGGAACGGGCAACTGGATGGTCGTCAGCGGAAGCGGTCTGCTCGCGGGCACACTGGCGACGCTGCTCACACACCCGTTCGACATTATCAAGACGCGGATGCAGACGACTCCACCCGAGATGCTGCACAAGATCGCACTCACGCACAACCCACCAGCAGCAGGAGGAATCGGGTCGAAAGAGGTGCTGAGAAAACCGTCGGTGTGGGGCATGTCGAAGCACCTCTGGTCGGTGAGCGGCGCAAGAGCGTTGCTCGACGGGTTGGGGTTGAGGTGTGCTAGGAAGGCGGCGAGTTCGGCGATCGGATGGAGCATCTTTGAAGGTGGGCGAGGGTGGTGGAGTGAAAGAGAGGCGAGGAGGGTGCAGACGAAGGATGTGAATCGGCTATAGAACTCAAAGAAATCAAAAGACTGTACACTACTCTACTCTTCTTGCGTGAAGAGAAACTTGGCATTGAGAACGAGCAAAAGTAACCGAGCATCTAACGTTGTTCAAGGAGTGAAAACCAGCGAGAAGCCTTTGCCCTTGGCAGCCTCGGCCACCTTGACGGTGACCACACCGCCACTCTGGTCGACGTCGGCGGTGACGTCGCTGGCAGCGTCGCCCTCGACCGCCACGTTGAGGTTGGTGTAGAGCTTGTGGTTGTCGAACTTGATCTTGATCTCGTCCTCGCCGGTGGCGTGGTACCAGATGGTCCACCTGCGCGCGCCGCTGGTCGCCTCCGAACCGTCCCCGTCCTCGTACTCCGAGTACACCAGCACGCTCTTGTCCGCCGACTTGCCGCCGTGCTCCCACGCAGCGTCGTACGGCAGGTGTCCGACCGAGTAGTAGACGTCCCTCACGCGACCGACGCACATGGGCGTTTCCGTAGCCACCATCGACACGACGCTCGTCGGCAGCGACCCGTTGAGGTGGATCTTGACGATGTACTCGAGCTTCGTGTCGTTCCCCTGCTTGGTGAGCTCCCAGGCGGAAACCTCGAGGGTGGCGCGGGTGCGGGATTTCGAGTACGATCCTGCTTCGTCGACGTACTGATCCGCGTCAACCGACGTCTGGATCACCTGAATCTTGTCCCCGTCCTCGCTGATGACGTTCTCCTGCACACCGACAATGTCCCTCGCCCACACAAAGTAGGAGGGAGACTTCATCCAGGTGTAGAATGCGTACTGGTTGGATCCATAGCGCTCGAGCTGGGTGGCGTTGTCGAAGCGAGGATCCCACTTCTTGCGGATACCAGGCTGCTGGATGACCGCCAAGATCTGCGCAGGTGTAGCATTCTCGACGATCGTGGAGCCCTTGACGATGGGTACGTCGTAGGCGTTTTCCGGGTTGGTCTTCTTGTACAGGTTGACCTCTTCGCGCTCACCGACGTCTTCCCACTCGGAGGCCTTGGCAGGGTCGTTCTGCTCGGCCAGTTGCGCTTTGGCCTTTTCGAGGGCGGCGGCGTAGGCCTCGGGAAGAGGGAGGTACGAGTCTTGACGGAGCGTGTTGGGGAGATCGAAAGTCATCTTTGAAGTGTCGTACAGGAAGCAAGAAAGGCGGTTGTGGTGGTGGTCAGGGAGGAAGAAAGATTCAGGTACAGGATTAGGTTTCGGTGGACAGTAGGTTGATATTGAGCGTGGTAGCCACACATTTTTTGAGTTACGGTGTCACATCTCAATCTTGAGCTTGTCAGAGACGCACGAAGGAGTTGCCCGGTGTCTGCTCTCCGCTCACAGACCAACGCCCGCCGTACCGCCGATGCACAGACGAAAAAGCGGGGAATAAAATATTTCCAACACCAAGAGAAAGAAAAAAAGTTGTACGTGAAAGCGAACTGCTCGAGCTCAGTCGCAATGCTTCTCGCCCGGCATGCAAAGAGGTGGACTCGTAGATCTGTCTTACACTGGAGGACCCGTCTTGTACGAGGTACCACAAGGCGATATTAAGGGGAGAGCAACTATCGGAAAGCTCTGCAGGTCGACAGTGAATCATTCCCGCCCCCACACCGCCGGCGGTGCCTTCTTCTGGACCCTTTTGCAACCCACAATCGGTCATTTTGAAGTCTGGTGGCGACCGAAGCTTGTTCATTGTTTCCACAGCCGCTTGGAACAATAGACCGGAAACGGCCCCCTGCTCATCCGAAACGTACGCTTCGACCGCTTTTGCCAAGTCTTGACTTTGTGGATGCAGAATGCCCTTGAGTTGATTCCGCACAATGCTCGGTGACGAGACTTGCGGGGTGTGATGCTTTCGAGGCTCCTCAATTCTGGTGGAGACCGTCTCAGCTAGGCTTGGGGCTCTGAACTCGGAGTAGCTCTCATGGCGAAACGCATCACTCCCTGCAAACGTGGTGCTGGTATAGAAGGCGATGATGTTGATCCCGCACACTGTAAACCTGATGTCGTCGTCGTCGTACCGATCACTTTCGCAGCCACACACTCGACACACTCCAAGCTACACTCGTCATTGACCTTTGCATTGACCCCGTCACGGCGCTGGAAAGGGAAAGTTCGCCTTCCAGCTCCAGTTCTGATCCTTTCCTTCTTCACCCTTCCCACCCTTCTCCGGATCATACGGCCCCACCTCACCATCCAGCGCCACCACCTCCTCCCCCGTCTCGTAAAACTCCCTCTTCCAAACCGCCACGTTCCTCTTCACCTCCTCCAACAGCCACTCTGCCACCACAAACGCCTCCTTTCTATGCGGCGAGCTCACCGCTATCAGTATACTGCACTCCCCCACGCCTACCGTGCCTAGTCGATGGGCAATGTAGCACCGCGTGACTCGATCTTCGCTCGCCGACCCAGGATCTGCATTGGCCGATATCGGTGTTGGATTCGCTTCGAACGGCGCAGCGGTATGTGCGCGGTTGAGCAGCTGCTCGAGCGTCTTGAGCGCCAACGATGTGTACGATTCGTATTCGAGCTTCGTCACCGTCTTTCCGCGGAACGAGTCTCGTGTGGTGCCGCTGAAGAGGACGGTGGCTCCGGCGCCGTCGTCTGCGACGTACGAGATCGCGTCCTTTTCGTTCAGCTCGTCGTGCGTGAGGAGTGCCGCATCTCCGTACTGGCTCTTGATGCTCGATGCTGAGGTTGAGCTCGAGCTTCCTGCTTGTGACGAGGAGCTTGCCATTGTGGTGATGTGTATCTGAGGGAAAAATGACGAAGACAGTTGTTTGTGATTTGATATCCGCTAAAAACGTGTCTTTGGCCGGCATTTTTTTCGGAGAATTTTGACACCTTCTTCCCGAGTGTGGCGCCGTGTGGGTTTGTGCAACATCGAAGCTCATAGCGTTCTCAAGATCATATCTCTCAACTTGAACACAACGACGATGATACTCGATCAACAATGACATTACGAAACACTAGAAGACGACGTTCACATGAACGATCTCAGCTCTTTTTACTTGCAAACCAACGGCAACGCTTCAGTAGCTGCACTGAACAAAGTTGTTGCCCGAGGCGCCGGTGTGGGTGATCTGTCGTCGTCGCAACGGTCAAAGCTTCATGTCAGCATCGGTCCTCCTTATCACGAGGGCCAATTGAGGGCTCATGAGGCATCTGAGACTTACAGCACCGCAGAAAGTTCCATCATCAGCATCGTACACGACACGGTCGGCCCCGGGCGAGCCTCCGGTGTATCCCGACGTCGTGCTCTTCAACGGGTACTCTTCGTATGGTCCATCGCAATAGTCGGAGAAGTCGAATCCTTCGTAATCGTTATACGTATGGGGATAACTGAATGAAGGGGGTTCGCATCGGGGGGTCGCATCAGCGCACGAAAGTCATCTATTGGTCAAGGTCTTCCACCTAACTTACCCGGAGCTATCGTAGTTGCCGGACTCGGCGTTGTTGATGGCGCGGTTGACCTGAGAGGCGGTGTAAGACTTGCCGCCGCAGTTGACGGCGACGCCGCCTTGACGGGGCTCGAGGGGGGCAGCGAAGGCGAGGGCGGGGACGAGGGCGAGGAGGGTGAGGGCGAGCTTCATTTTGAAGAGCTGACACGGGGTAGCCGAGAGGGGGTGTGAGGGAATGGTAGGAGGAGTGGAGTGGAGTGCAATGGTTGGACGATGGGTTTCCAGAGGGGTTGGAAGGGCGGAGAACTGGAGAGGTTATATACTTTTTGATAACTCATCGACTTTGCGTTGAGTGGAAGCAATCATACGTGCTTGCTTTGCGCTAATCTTGCTGCGAGAGGCGCGAGCTGCTCAAGACGGTGATTCTTCCAGAGCAAGAAGAACTGCGAGAAAGCGACGGTAGGGTCTCTACCGTCGGCGAGTGATGCGCTTGCGGTTCCTTTGAGCACCCCACGTCTTGCTTCTTGGCAACCTCGGCTGTCAAGTGTTCGTTATCGCACGTTCGTCTCGCCTGCATGCAACGTCTCCTCCAACTTTCCATGTTCCGAGAGCAGGTCAAAGCACGTTTTTCTTCCAGTCCAGGGTCTGAACGTAAAATTTGGCGCTAGGCGAGCGCGCCTCCGCAACGTTCAGGTTCCGCCATGCAGGGCCATCGCCTACCTAGCCGACGGTACGACGATATCAGTCGACGCCCTTTTAGCTCGCGGAGATGGCCGACCAATCAACGACGTTGCTTTTCAGCATCTTGTTCATGCGAGGCAAACGGTGTGCGAGGAGATGGTAAGGGGAAGCGATTGGCGGCGTTGATATTCCTACAGCCAAAAGCGAGTACGGCTTGACGAGTTCCGAGTAGCCGAGGTGCACTAGCTCACTTTTTTTGTTCAAGGTGTTGGTCAACCTTAGCCTCGCATCAATTACAACATGCAGGTCATCGTTCATGCTCCCAAGTTTATGCGATCATGCCAGGATCTGGAAGAATGTGTTCCGTTGATAAAGTTGCTGTCAACATCGTCGTTGAGCAGCTGCGACTCGATTTGAGTTCCGAGGTTGCGAACGTGTCTGACAAACGGGGCAACAATCAAACTTTGTCCTTTGATGTCGTACATCATCTTCTGATTTTGACATGGAGAGAACAGGCAGCGGCTGTCGTCCCGCCGAAGCCATCCTGACATCGAGGCTCGGCTGTAACTTACACGAGGCGACCAGCATCCAAGATCGAGGTTGCAGCCACGTTCTGGTAAAATGGCAATGTTGACAGCGTATCGTCGAAGCTAACGTCAAGCTCTACAGGCTGTTGTGCGACAGGATGACCTTGGGTCTCGATGACCGCAGGAGATGATAGCTCCGAGCTCATCCCGATGCTGGTGAGGAGCACGAGGTGTTGCGGAGCGAGGTAAGGAATTTTGACTTGAGGTTAGGTCAAAGACTCTGGGATGTTAGACCATCAAAGCTTACTTTCTCAGAAAAACAACGGATCTCGAAGAAGGCCACGTCAGATCGGCGACTGGGCTGTGCGCTTTCTTCTGAGAAATTGTCCGATCGGCGCTCGAAAGGGTCGTGCGAGGTGGTTGGCTCGAGCCTCTCGGACTTTATGGATTCACACAAAGCTGAGCAACGCTTCTAACCTTCTCGCCATCATCAAACCTTGGTGTACGACTTCACTGGCGTTACACACTCTCCTCGAAACACTTACAGAATGAGACTTCTCTCACTCACTATTGCACTGCTCGTGCTGGCTGCCACAGCCCTCGCCGGCAACGTGCTCGATCTCACCGCCACCAAGGACTTTGACAAGCACATCGGTGGACCGCAGGGCGTGCTGGTCAAATTCTACGCACCATGGTGTGGACACTGCAAGAACCTCGCTCCCGTCTACGAAAAGGTTGCTGACGCCTTTGCTCAGCAGAAGGACACGGTGCTGATCGCCAAGGTGGATGCCGACAAGAACAAGGAGCTCGGCCAGAAGGCTGGCATTCGTGGCTTCCCCACACTCAAATGGTACCCCGCTGGATCGACCGAGCCTGAAGAGTTCAACTCGGGTCGTGACCTCGACAGCATCGCCAAGCTCGTCACCGAGAAGAGCGGCAAGAAGAGCACCATCAAGCCGCCTCCTCCTCCCGCAGCCGAGCAGCTCACCAGCCGCAACTTCGACAAGATCGTGCTCGACGAGGACAAGGACGTGCTTGTCGAATTCTATGCTCCTTGGTGCGGTCACTGCAAGAACCTCAACCCTACATACCAAGCCGTGGCAGCGGACTTCTCTGGAGATGACGACTGCGTGGTAGCTCAGATGGACGCCGACAACGAGTCCAACAAGCCTATCGCTCAACGATACGGCGTCTCGTCGTACCCGACGCTCATGTTCTTTCCCAAGGGCGACAAGAGCAACCCTCAGCCGTACAACGGCGGTCGAGGCGAAGACGATTTCCTCAAGTTCCTCAACGAAAAGTGCCAGACTTGGCGCACCAAGGGTGGTATCCTCTCTGACCTTGCTGGACGAATGCCCACTCTCGATGGCTTCGCTGCTCGATGGTACACCTCGCCCGCTGACAAGCGCAGCTCCATCTACACTGAATTCGTCGAGTACGTCAAGACGATGAAGGAGAGCCCCAAGAGCGACAAGAAGAAGAACGACGTGGCTGACTACTACATGCGCGTGCTCGACAAGGCCAACCAAAGCGCTGGTTATATCGAGAAGGAGACCAAGCGTCTGAGCAGCATCCTCAAGAAGCACGCCGAGGGCACTAGCCAGTTGGCTGCGAAGAAGGTGGACGAGCTTACCAAGAAGAAGAATGTGCTGCTTGCTTTCGTCAACGAACGCATCGCTGCTCAGGCTGAGAAGCAGAAGAAGGAAGCTGAGAAGCGTAAGGACGAGCACAAGGATGAGCTCTAGTTGTGATCATCAGATTGAATCGACTTGTTCGTGTACATCCCACCAAAAATTAATGAACTTTACTCGCTGTACGTTGCAGCAAGGATCACGTTGGACATCGTTTGAAGAGCTTGTGACACATGGCAGTGTATGTGTGACATGCTCTGAGCAGCTTCGTGGAACGCACCGTTTGACTGTTGCAATGATCGACATCGCGCTGAGCTGCCTGAAAAATTTCGAGCCTCACGCCTCCACAAATCGCAACGTGCATGTTTTTGAGCTTGGCCCGTCCGCTGTGCATCAGGGTCTGCAGATCGAACGCTAGCTTTGCTTCCACCATCACTCTCGACCATCACTCTCAACATCCGAGCGATCCATCAAGTCGCCATGTCGTACGCATCCGACGTATACGCTCGTCTCGGCTCTGAGCTCGAGCTGTACGACTCGCTGCTATCCACTTCCAGCACACCGATCGAAACCGAATCCGACTTCGACAGCCAATCTGTCGGCAACGAAAAGCGCAAGAGCGACGACGAAGACGCCCAAGATCAAAAGAAACCCATCCAAGAGATTCTGGCAGCTATTCGACCCGCTGATGGATCGCACACGCTTCCCTCTCGCAAAACCCTACTCAATCTGCTAGACAAATTAGACGGCACAACGCAGCAGCAGGATGCCAGCATCGTACCTCACCTTGAAGAGCTCAAGATCGTCGCTCTTTCTCGGCTGGTGGTCGCAACATATGCTGTAGCTCTCGATACACTGCTTCAAGACGCGAGCCAGCTCGAAGACGAAACATGGTATTGGACCGATATCGAAGAATCGACGCGAAAGACTCTATCGTACCTGGTCCAGACTCTGCCAGTGCGACTGTTCAAGGTGAGCAAGGAGGTTCTGGAACTTGCAGCCGGTACAGCGACCAACACGCTTAGAAACACTCTCGACAAAGATGCTCACACCTCGACCAAGCTCAAAAGCGTCGACAAGGCTACGGTGCGCGCGGCGCTTCGCAGCATCCTCGACACACCCAATCTGGTCACTTCGATGCTGTTCCCGTACGCGTTCCGTGTCGAAAGAGGCGTCAACCTGGACACGATCCTTGCTGAGCAAGACTCTCAGCGGCAAAAGGTGGCGACGTTGAGAACGCAGCTCGATGCCAGCAGCTCAACGGGTGACCAGCTTTCGATCAGCTCGAAGAAGAGCAAGAAGCAGCGCATGAAATCGTTACGCTCAGCTGTGCAGACCCTTACACCGACGTACTTGGTGCGACACGAGGCAAGATGCAAACGCCGAGGTTTGGTCAACGAGCGCGACCGTTTGGCGGAGAAGCTTGGTCGATTGGCCCTTCAACATCAATCGCTGGCAGACCAGGCACAAGAGCTTGGTGTCTCCGCCACCAACTCGGGCTCTTCGAGTCATGTCGTGCTCAGCCACCTGAATGCCAAGCTCACCGTCCTTGTCGAGAGCTTCGCTGAGAGTGCTGACGCTGCCGGTGCAAAGGCTGCCAAGGATTCCAAGGACGTCAAGATTGATATGAATGCGAGCCTGACAGCCGAGTCGACGCTGAGTACGCTTCGACTGCTTCTCAAGGAAGGCTTCGAGAAGCAACAAGAGCGAACACGGCAAGTGCTTTCTCCCGATGTGTTTGGTCAGCCGTCGGCGCTCGTTCAGCGATGGCCGAAGCTGGTCTTCTACCCGATCGGTCTGTTGCTTCTGGGTCGATACCTCTCGAACAATTGGAACGGCATCGAGGCCAAGCTGAAGGAAGCGCAAGAGACGGTGCGAAGCTTCCTGATCGGGTGGGTGTGGGAGCCATGTGTCGAGCTGCTCGATACGATTCGACACGGCAACGAAGGAAGCGTCATCATGTCCCGCGAATCGCTTGCCTCGGATCTGCAATCACTGGAGAGGATGGTGACCGACTTCACGGCCGACAAGTACGGCACTTCGGGAGCAGAGTTGCAATCCATCGCTGCCAAGGTGAGGGAAGGGGATTTGACGCCCGTGCTGAAGGTGTACGAGAGCGAAATGAAGAGCCCCGTCAAATCGATGGTGACTGGGTCGTTGATTCGATCGCTGCTGATCCAGATCCAAAAGACGAAAGTGGATCTCGAGGTGGCCATGTCTGGCATCGACAAGCTGCTCAAGAGCCAGCAGCTTCTGTTCGGGGCTGTGGGTATCGCGCCTGCGCTCGGCATTCTGTATGTCTCGCAAAACTACGTTCGCACGAAACTGTTCAGGCTTAGCTCCTCCAGGTCAGAGTCATCGGGTCGTGGGTACCAGATGCGAGCGTGGGAAGCTATGCGTCGTGTGGACCGCCTGCTTTCGCTCCCACCGACGGACTCGCCTGGCTCGAAAGCAGCATCGGCAGAGAAATCCGAACAGAGTCGAAGCGACTTGACGCAAGGGCTGCTGTTGCTGGATCTGTCAACGTTGCGTTCGGCATCGGGACCATTGCTGATGAGCTTGTCCCACGGTAAGAAGGCAACGGCGCGCCGACTGCAACGCCAATTCCTGCAAGATATCCGTGACTTGGAGTCGGGAGAGCACAGTGCGGTCGAGCGGATGTGGAGGAGTTGGGGTCATTCGGTGTTGAGATTGCCTTCGGCTTGAGCCTCGGCATAACTTGGCTCCTCCAGACCTCTACCGCAGTCGTCAGTTCATCTTGGCGTGGGCTTTGGAATCATCAACAGCATTGCATCAACCCCACATCATTAAACGCGGTTCCCACTGTGACTTGTCATAGGCGTGGGACCAAGCAGCGCGCATAGCCTATACATACAATGATGCATACCGTTATCAGCGTGGTAAAATGAATTGTTGTGATGACGACGAGAACGTGTGACAGGATGAGAAGGAGGGACTTCATGGAGCAAGCGTGTGACAAGTGTGAAGTTGATTGTCCCCGAACTGCGCCAGCAGAATTAAGCGCGAATACCCGGCGCAAGGCCGAGAGTTTCATTATCGCTGCTGACCGAGTCACACCAACACTCCAGTGTGTGAACATTGTCCCCTCCCCAGCAACATTGCGCCCATCACGCTTGTCTCTTGGCCCGTATGCTCTGCGACGGTCCCACCGAGCGCTCAGGAGTCGGCAAAGGGTGTGTATCGCAAACAATGCGATAGTGACTCGAGGCAAGAAGGCCCAGGTGTCGACATTATCTTTTGTTCCAGCAGTCGGCAGAAAAGGGAGCATCGGGTAATTTCGCGGAGGATTTTGCGGTTCCTGTTTTTGTGCCACGAGTCTCTCTTCTCTCGCCAAAAGAGCGCAATCTTTGCTTTTGTTTGGCGGCAAATCATCAGAAACATCAACAAAGTTTTTTCTCTTCCTCAAACTGATATCGCGGTGGCTTTACCGGTCCAACCAGCACGAATCCCTCTCATTTACTGGGCACACACATGCAGGGTCGGTCAGGTCACCCTATCATTTCGCAGCCTTTCGGCCTCGGCATGAGGGAGACAATGCGAGTCATTCGGTAGCGCGGTGCGTGTGTGTGAGTGTGGCTGGCCTTGTTCGACAGATCTTCGAAATGAACCCTCGGTCCGGTTGCTTTTTAGCTGCTGGCTTTTTTCTCCCACTGCAACCGCCGTCCTTCGCCCTCATCCTTCTTAACCATCAACTCCCCACCCTTTGCTCAACTTCCCACCATCCGTTTCCCTCTCTCCACCCTCAAGCATACTGTCCCACCAACAATAGATAGTTGCGCCCTCTTGCTTCTTCTTTAATACGCATCGTAGAGCAACCCACCAACACAAAAGCTATCGCCGTAGTGGGAACCCACCTTTCGGCTTTCTTGCATCACCACAAAGGTCTTCATCTGCAGATTTCTTCTCGGTTTTTGGTCGTTGAAGTCATTCGGATACCGGGCAGCACCACTGTTCTGCGAAGTGACACATCTCGCTTTCGAAAGCGTAGCAAGGCAGCACTCGGCGCTCTTGCTCGAATCACACCCACAAACCGGTCCAGCTTGCTGTCGGATACAGCAGTGGCTCCCCCAAAAGGCATATAAACAAAAACTCAAAAGCAAGGAAGTGAATTCCATCCCATCCTTATCGAGCACCTTCTCCCTCACACAACTATTTCTTCAAAAGTCATCGACCAGTCTCACGCAAAATGTCTCCCTCAGCCCAAGTCGTCAACGCAAACCCCAACCCCTACCTCGGTGACAAGGTAGGCGACCTCGCCTCCGTCTCCGATACTGTCCCCAAGGCATCCCGTGTCGACCCCGCTCGCTTCCTCAGCCAGTCCACACACGAGCGCCCCGCCTCCGCCATCCGATCCCTGTTCCCCGCCGAGCTGATCCCCGGCATGCTCTCGCTGCTAGCCGGCAAGCCCAACCCCGACACCTTCCCGTTCGAAAGCCTCTCGCTCAACCTCAAGCCCGAAGCCGAAGCCGGACCTACACAGCTCAACATCCAGGGCGAAGACCTCGTCACCGCGCTTCAGTACGGTGCTACTTCGGGTATCCCTAAACTCGTGCAGTGGATTACTGAGCTTCAGGTGCACATGCACAAGAGGGAGCTGGTCACCCCCTCTTCGAAGCTCAACGGCGTCGCTGGTCGAACGCCGTGGCGTGTTACTACGGGTAACGGATCTCAAGATTTGCTCAACAAGACGTTCGAAGCGCTCCTCAACCCGGGCGATGTGATCCTGGTCGAGTCGCCTGCTTACACGGGCATCTTGCCGAGCTTGGTGATGCTCAAGGCGAGGATCGTGCCGGTGTCGAGCGATGACCAGGGTATGACCTCGATTCGACTCGCCGAGATTCTCGAAAACTGGGAGAAGGACCCCAAAACCGCCGAACTCCCCCGTCCCAAGTGTCTCTACACCACTCCTACAGGTGCCAACCCCGCAGGCACGACCGCTTCCGACGACCGCAAGCGTCAGATCCTCGCTCTTGCCCGCCAGTACGACTTTTTGGTCCTCGAAGACGACCCGTACTACTACCTGCACTTTGAAGGTCTCGACCAGGACCCTGTTACGCGCACCAGATGTCGCAGCTACTGGTCGTTGGAAGAAGAGCACCGCGAGCGATGGGGTACAGGACGGGTGATTCGCTTCGAGAGCTTCAGCAAGATCCTCGCTGCTGGGCTGAGACTTGGGTTCGCTACCGGCCCCAACGAGATTCTGGACGCAGTCGATGCGAACACTGCCATGTCCAACCTGCAGCCCTCGGGTCTGGCCGGTGCGGTTGCGTATACTTTGCTCAACCACTGGGGTATCCCTGGGTTCTTGCGACACGTCGACAATGTGGCGCGGTACTACGCCAAGCGCCGGGACAACTTTGAAGCGAAAGCGCAGAAGGTGCTCGGTCAGGCTGGGGTGGCGCAGTGGGTGACGCCTGTTGCGGGAATGTTCTTGTGGTTGAGGCTCAACTTGCCTCCTTCCGGTCCGGGTGAGGACGAGGGGGACAGCTTCGCGTTGATCTCGGATAAGGCCAAGGCGAAGGGTGTCCTGGCGGTGCCAGGCGTGGCGTTTATTCCGGATGGCAGTAAGACGTGCTATGTGAGGACGAGCTTCAGTATCATCAACGAAGAGGATGTGGAAGAGGCTTTCAACAGGTTGAGAGACGTAGTGGTTGAGGCGTGGAAGGAGGCGGGCAAGACGATGCCTAAGCTCGCCTAGAGAAGCGTCGATCGCTTATGGTTGTCTGTTCCAGCATCTTTCTTCTCTTGTCGCATAGCATCTCTTTCGGCGCTTCTCCTCATTTGATCAGTCTAATCACGAGCGTTCCTCTTCTGATTGTGGCTTACTCTGCGTACCTGAGAAGGGTCTGAATGGCGTAGCATCGCCCCTAAGAAGAACAAGCATCTGTCAGGCAGGGTCCAGAAAGCCAAAGCTTAATCCTCTCTTCCGGACGAGAGTCGATCGCCAAAACTTTCAGCGACGTCGAGAACAAGACGCGCCTTGGCATGCACGATGCGGTGAGTCTTGTTTTTGTGCTCGCGGGATCGGAGATCGAACGCGGGTCGAATGCTTAAAGAAGAGCACGCGGTGAATGAAAATTGACGTCACCTCTGCTGCGATGCTACGTCGAACGTCACCGCACCTGCAGATGTCAAAGCTGCCTCTCTCAACCCTAGCAAAGGCCCTTGGATGGGTTGAACCGAAAGAAGAAAGTGCCGTCATTGCAGAGCTGGGTTGGCCGTTGACCGTTGTTGAAAGACTCCGCTCCGATAATCCAAGGCTGAACGCTCTAAAAGTGGTATCATGCGTGTAAATTCTCCGTTGTGCGGTTGCTTCGATGGGCATGTCAAGACGATCGTTGCTCGTAGCTCGGGGGTCGTCATACAGCGTTGTCTTACGCTTGTTCTTCGTCGGTGACGCTGTGATTGACCGTGCCTTGGGCAGCTCGTTTGCTGCGAAACCCTTGTGATTGCGTGTGATTCTTTATAAGGAAGGTCTTCATTTGCAACATTCTTCGTTTCTCTCCCCCACCTAACCCCATCCTTCCATCCTTCCCTGCCCTCATCTCGACCTCTGAGTCGGGTCTTTTTCGACCCTCCCTTACCTCTTGTCACGACTCGTTTCGCACAACTTCGTCTTCCCACCACCTTCAGTGAAACCGCCAAAATGAAGATCGGCTTCTTCGGACTGTTCTACCTCCTTCCCATCCTCACCTTTGCTTCCTGGACCACCGCCATCGTCGGCCTCCTCGCGCTATGGGCACACGACCGATTCGTCCAGTATGAAGTCGAAGAGGCATCCGTCGTCTTCATCTCTGACGTTGGAGCGACGCACAAGACCTTCTTCATCATCTTTTGCGCCTGCACTGCCGGTTTCTACATCCTCACCACGCTCGCCGAACGTCATCTGCGACACGCACGCAAGATCCCTGGATCGGTACGCAAGAAGCAGACGATTCTCGATATCTGCTCGGTGGTCTGCGCGGTGATCGGTTCGGCTGCGCTGGTGCTGTTGAGCATCTTCGACGCCTTCAACCACTCGCGGGTGCACTGGTCGATGACGTTGATCTTTGTCGTGTTTGTGGCGCTTTCGGTGCTGTTCCAGGTGTTGCAGATCTTCTCCCTCTCGCACGACCACGACCGACTGGCGACGCTCAAGGTGATCGCGATCGTCAAGGCGATCATCCTGTCACTGGCGATTGCCGGTGCGATCGCTTTCATCGTCTGCTACGGTATCTGCAGAGGCGACGCTTATCCCGGTAACAACAGATGCGATCGCATCGTCTCCGCCGCCGCCGTGTGCGAGTGGGCGATCGCCTTCCTGCTGGATATCTTCTTCCTGACGTACCTCGTGGATCTCTGGCCCGCTCACCGACGCGCCCAGAAGGGCTTGAACGAGGACGGTACGATGGTGGAGAACAAGCAGCTGGCTAAGGAGCAGGGCGTAGCCGGAGACAAGCCGGTTGCTCCATACGCGATCGACGGTGTGCAAAACAACGACACCTACTACCCGAGTCAGGCCGCTCAGCAGTACCACAACAACGGTGCTCCGAACCAGCAGTACAACACCGCTACGGGGACTCAGCACGGCGTACCCACCACCGCTGCCGAAGCAAGCCCCCAGCGCCCAGCTTCCACCCTACCCGGCTCCGAGAGGGGAAGCCTCTACCAAACCCCAATGACCGAAGCTAGACCGTACCCGAACAACGATGCGCAGGCTTACCCGAGCATTCAGGGTGCGGCTCACGAGACTGATCACGGTTACTACCGTGCTCAGTGAAGATGCTTTCGCTTTTCCTTCATGTTTCCATAGACGATTTGCTCAAACGTCGCGCGCTTAATTCTACACTGTATACTTCCTCTCGATACCTTGCTTCTCAATGAATTTTGACAATCACAGTGCCGCTCAAGCAGCGAGCAAAAGAAATGAGATTCATGAGTTTCTATTGAGTCTACAAAGCGTGTGAGAGATCACGCTCGCAAGAACTTCCTCAGCACTTGAGGCGGCTCAATCCCCAACTCGTCGCGCTGTCTGGCCACCAACGCATCCAACGTCAAAATCGGACACTGCTCGGCAACGTACCTATCGCCCTTCCTGCCATAATCCATCACAGCAGGCGCTGGCTTTACCGCCTGATCCTCGTCCTCTGCGTCCATGAGGCCTGCTGCTGAACCTGGACGTGACCTCACCTCGTCGTCTTCATCCTCATCCTCATCATCATCATCATACATCGAGCTACCGAACGACGACGGCGGAGTCTGCACCGGGATGAGTTCTTCAGGATCGCCCTCCTCGTCCCAATTGACCTTGTTCGGTCCCGGACCAGCCAAGATGGGGATAGCGCCAGGATGCGCCGCACCAGCATCTTCCTCATCCTCTACTGGTGGCAGCGGCTCTTCCAACGAGTCGCGAGCCCAATCCATGCCCCATGTTGAGAACAGAGTGGTATACGTGAAGCTTCGGAGATCGCGAGCATGCGTCGACTGGATCGATTTCTGATCGGGATCTTCCGGCGCCATCCTGTTCAAGCAGAATCGCGAGGTGAGCGACTCGACCAGCACGCGGTCGAAGAAGCCGTCTGCATAGGCAGTGCGATACTGCTCCAGCGCCTTTTGATGCGTCGACTTGGAAGCTCCACCTTTCGAGTCGTTGAAAAAGTCGGTGCCGGGTGTATTTTTGTGAATGGCGGAAGGATCGCTGAGCAGTGAATACGTGCAGACCGAGTCGATGACGGCGTCTACGAGATCCTTTTGCTCTCCAGAAGAGACGTAGCCGTCGCGCGTGTTTTGTGCCACTCCAGCTAAGATACGCTCGATGACACTCTGAACCATGAAGCGCACCGGGTCGTGCAAGGCAAGAGCTGCGAGGGCCTCGTCAAGTTTGGGATGCATCGCATCGCCCACGGGCGTAGCGGTAGCCGATGTCACAGCCGACCCACCACCGCGAGAAGACAAGGCACCCCATCCCGAGCCGACCCGGCCTAGACCTTTACGAGTTGCGGAAGGCGTTGCGGTCCCTGAACCGAGACGCGGCGTTCTGTTGCCCTGAGCAGCCATGCGCAGGGTCTCTGTCTTGATGGCGTTGGCGATGAATGTGATGCGTTGAGGGCCGAATGGTAGTGCAGGGTCGAGGATACGCTTCTGGATGCTGGCGGTGTAGTCGTTGCCTACCAATGCTGCTAGCAGAGGAAGCATCGAGGTAGGGATCCCGAGAGCAGCAGCCAGCTTGGTGGATGAATAGGATGTGAAGCGGATACCAGTCAGCGTTCCCTCCTCGGCGCGCGCTGGCGGCCGACCGTACGCCTGTTCCGCTGGCAGTGCGGTCTGAGCAGCTTTGACTGCCTTGCGACCTCTTGCCTTTCCGCTCTTTCCCACCTGCGCGAATCCGTCATCTTCCGCAGGGTCAGCACTAGCTGCTTGTGGGCCATCAGGTTGCGCCTTGGTAGGTGGTCGGACAAGGAACTCGATCGAGTCGATGGGTACATAACCACGGCACTTGGAGCCTCTGGCGCAGAGAATGAAAAAGTCGGAGTCGTTGCTGAGCGCCCAACCACCCATGTCATCAGCGAACTCAGCGACCGCGCCGTCTGCCTCGATCTCTTCGATGGTGATCTCGACATTGCACTGTCGAAGCGCCTCGAGTGTACAGTCGTAGATTAGTGGCGGAAAGACACCCATGGACACCTGAAAGCCTGGCTTGAAGCGTGAGGATGATCGCATGAATCCTGAATTGCAGGCGGCATTCTCTCCGAAGCGCGACAGCACGGTTGCAATCTTGAGCGGAAGATAGGGACCGTCAAAGACGAAGATGGGTTCCAGACCTGCCTGTCGTAAAGCATTGACAAATTGGCGAACGTGCAATGTATAGCCGATGTAGTCGCCGCCGCGAACAGACTCGGTGAAGTGGTCGAGGTAGGCGCGGAAGATCCATGCCCAGCCATCGATGACGAAAGGTCCGCCGGTGGTATTTTGTGCAGATGAGCTCGATGCTCCATTGGTAGCATCCTGGACAGGTATTGTCACTTGCTCTGACACAGCATGCTGGATCTGCTTGACGTACGAAGTCAAGCCTTTGACTCCCATGACGATGGATCCTGTAGGAATTGGGTATGGTGATAGAGAGACGAGAAGCTCTTATGCAGATGTTTCACGGCCAAACCTCCACAAGTTGAAAAAGTTGGCTCAGCCAAGCCTTCTTCGTTTACGCGGAGCCGCGATTTTCAAGGTGTTAGGGCGCAGCAAGATTATGCCTCAAGCTCGAAAAATGATCGCTGTCTTTTGATCGTCTTGAAAGACTCAAGGTTCACACACACCAGCCACATCAGTCGGTTTGGAGAGAGTCGGCGAAAGCACCGAGATTCTGAGCTCGACTACGGATGCATGGATCTGGGCCGGCAGCATTTACGTTCTAGAAGGAAGCAAAGCACATGGTCGGACGGCAAGGTTGAGCGAACCGAACAAAAGACAGGAAACTGCAGCCGGCAATGTTTCGGCAGCTCGTCAACGACTCTATAGTCGAGGACTCAGTTGCGAAGGGGTGGTAAGACACTGGTACGGCAGGTAGGGCGTACAGAATGGCAAGACGTGGGCAATCTTTGCAGCGGATCAAGCCGCGAGATGCAAACTGGACAGTTCGGCAAGATATTCGTGCGAGGAGCGCGCAAAACTGCAACTTATTAGGCTATGGATATGACGGAGAAACGGGAGAAAAAGGATGAGAGTGGGGGGACGAGTCGTTTTATCGAGCTCTCGAAAATTCAGATCTGCGGCTGCTTGGCCGTCGGCATCACTTCATCAAAAGCTTTGACCGAAGCTCAGTCAACCTTGTTGAGAAATGGCCGGCTAGCTCGAGGACTTTGTGACTGAAAGTGGCTGACCACTGCGACGCTAGGTGGGGACCAACGCCCTTTGTGCAGGATCAAAGCTTTGCTTTTGATGAAAAAAACTGCATGCTGGCTGGCTAGTTCTGTTTGCGCTGCTCTGCGTTTGGCTGCGTTTCGTTGCCGTGTTCTAATCGGCCCGTTGTGTGGATCGCCGGTTGCTGTTGGCGCGGAGTGGGGAAAATCGGTTGAGGATTTGGCTTGGCATTTTCTTTATTCTCTCTCTTTGAAACCAAACACGAGCTCGGCTGCCGAACGAACAGTCGACATGACTAAAGCTCAGAGCCGTGTTGGAACTCAGCAGCAGCAGCAGCAGCAGTACAATAGTGACAGTGCAGCAGCCTCTGCTTCTCTGCAAACAGCATCATCGGTAAGCACTCGTGTCATATCCGCGCACGAGACCCTGCGCCGCGACTCTGGCCTCACTCTGTCGTCCCACACTCCCAGCTCAGCCATCGTCTGCCTCCCTTCCTCTCTTTCCCATCCCACCATCATCTTCACACAACATTGATCAGCAGCTTTTCCTGCTTTCACCACATTCCGCCCTCGATTGGGTACATATTCGCAACCTACGATCCAAGAGGCATCGAATCACTCATCAACATCCATGGCAGAAGCACGCAAAGCTGTCGAAGATCTAGTGCGACTCTCGAGTCGTGTGATCCGCATTCTCGGACAGAACCCTGGTCCTTACACTCTATCGGGAACCAACACGTACCTGGTCTCGACTCCACCAGCGTCCACCTCGAAACTTGCTTCGCGTCCTTCCATTCTGGTCGACACGGGTGAGGGCATCGAATCATATGTCCCGCATCTAGAACGCGCGCTCAAAGGAGCTGTAGATGGCGTCGCAAATACAGCGTCGACTTCAAATCGCCAAGATGCTATGGACGAGGACGAAGAGGACGAAGATGAACTCACATCGTGGATCTCGGATATTGTTTTGACACATAGGCACCACGACCACGTCGGAGGCCTTCCTTCCATTCTCTCATTGCTCTCCAAATTGAGAGCTGAAGCAACCGTCACACTGCCAGCACCAAGGATACACAAGTTCCCCGATCCGGAATCAGATCCAGCCCTCGTCAAGATGCTTCACAGTCTGCCAAAGGGCTCCTTCATTCCTTACGGCGCTGATGGTGCCGCGAGTTCGCCTCTTTGGCCGCTGCAGGAAAGATCGGTCGTCGCGGTCAACAACAGCGATGTTTCTTCGTCGTTACAAGTGATACACACGCCTGGTCACACCGCCGACCATATCTGCCTTTTGTTGAACGAGGAAAAGACTCTTCTCACCGGCGACCACGTCTTGGGCCAAGGAACCACGGTATTTGAAGATCTCACTGCATACATGTCCAGCTTGCGGAAGTGCTCGCGTGCTTTGGAACAAGTTGGTCCATCTCAGGTGGAATCAGCAGCGACGGGCGAGAACCGCCTGTACCCTGCACACGGACCCGTAGTCGAAGAAGGCAAAAAGATGCTAAAGCAGTACTTGGATCACCGACTCGAGCGAGAGGCGCAGGTGTTGGAATTGCTCAAGACTTCACCCGATGCAGACCAAGCTCAGGCCTCGTCCACTGTCAACGTAGCTGGAAAGGAGTATCGACTGGGCACACCATGGAAGATCCGACAGATGGTGCTCAAGCTCTACTCGAATTACCCGGAGAACCTGTTTCCAGCAGCAGCGCGTGGATTGTACTTGCACCTTCGTACGCTCTCATCGCCCGATGTCGAGCAGGGCAAGTCATCGCGAGTGAGGTGTTTACAGACCACCTCGTTTGCAAGGAGAGCGTCGGCAGAGGCAGCCATGGACGTGGGCAACTGTCCACCCATGCCGCAGAGCGACAACGAGTGGGTCGAAGCTATGGAACTCGATTGGGCTCTCATCGAGCCTCAGCAGGTGGGCAGCGCGCCAAACCACCAACATTTGTAGCACCAGCATTCCTCTTCAGTTAGCGTGAATCTACAGTAGCTCGCTTGCCTTTTCGCGAAGAAAAAGACGCTACCGGCTAAACTGCAAAAGCTGCGAGTTGTTGATCATCTTGCAACATGGGAATGTGCGCGTTCAGTGAGCTTGCCTCTTGATACTGAGCAGTATCTCCGATTGAGTCCTGAAAGCTCGGGAAGGGGCACGGGATTAAAGGGATCATCTGAAAATGCATTGCCATGGGCCGATGATTGTTGTGTATGCATGCCGGCACGTCGAAAAGCTTGGCGTGCATTCGATTCGGCATCGTTTTCACCGTTTGACCGTTGGACAAGATTTGCCAGCGGGTGACACGCGCCTGCACATGCACCAAAAGAAATTCAAGGTTGCCTGCGGTTCGAGCTTTTCTTGCATGGCGCGGCCGGTCAAAGCGCGTTTTCCGTCGGCCAAAAATAGTTTTTTTTTCACGAAGATGTTAGAGTGAGTTTCTAAGCGATCTCGTGTTTACGCGCACGATGTATCGGTGATGCTGCGTGGTCTCTCCACTGTGACTGCGCCAAAAGCAGCGCCTGCATAAAGTCACAGCTGCGCGTGGTCATTGTGACACGGCGACGACATCAACACCTCCACAGCCTTGCTTGCACCGCCTTGCCTTTCAACCTCGACCTCAATCACTTCATCGACGTTGGCAATCAGCGAGCATCGTGCAACTTTGACCACGACTGTCTCGATCAGCAACACCATTCCTAGGTACACATCGAGAACCATCTTCAAGGACACTAATCCGTCTCAGGCACACGCGTAGACCTTCTTGCATCGATAAGCTCCACCCAGAATGCCTCGATTTGCGGTCCCAGCAGCGCCAAAGTGCGCAAGGTGCAACACCTCCGTCTTTTTGGCCGAGCAAGTCATCGGACCAGCCTCCAAGCCGTACCACAAGACGTGTCTCACCTGTGTCGTGTGCAACAAACGCCTCGACTCTACCCTGCTCGTGGAACACGATGGCGAACCTTATTGCAAGAACTGTCACAAGGAGCATCTCGGGACAGGCAAAGGTGGATTCGCTAAAGCGGTCTCGCTCAACCCAACGTCGCCCAAATCGCCACGCTCGCCAACTACCGGCCTGTCAAATGCAACGAGAAGCCCGCTCAGCACTCCTTCGAGGGCGGGAGGGGCACTAGCACAGCAGCAGTATAGCACACCAGAGACGACGCTCAGCAGAGGCATGTCACGCTCGCCCAGTCCAACCAAGTTCACGCCCGGAGCATCGTTAGTAGGAAGCGAAAATCAGGTACCCGGTATCAGTATTCGCTCACGAGGTTTGGGAGCGACGAGTCCACTTGCGTCTCCGCCTTCGCCTACCAAGCCCTCATCGCCTTCGATCTTCCCAGGTCGATCAACGCCTGGACGCACAGGTACGAGCAGCTCAGCAGCGCCAATCCGATCGATAGATGAAGCGATTGCTTCAGGCGGTATCGACATGGACGATCCAGTAGCTCGCATCCAGGCCGCTGTTGGAGGCAAGAGCATCGGAACCTCCGCCCGACCGGCATCTTCACACGCCAACGACGACAGCTTTGACGAAGACACGCGCGTACCTGGTCCTACCCAGTCCGTCACCGGCCACACCATCCCCTCTGTCGACTACTATGCTACGCCCTCTCCGCCGCCAGCATCTGTCACATCACGCGCTACACCCACGCCCAAGTCGCAATACACCGAAGAGTCGTCGTTCGCAGAAGATGGTACGCCCATCACGATTCAAACGCGTCGCATTGCTGCTACAGACACGATCGGATCCATCCGCTTCTCCGGCACTTCCAACCCGACCACTTCACCCACACCAGCACCCAAAGTCAACACCCAATCCCCACTCTCAGCGCTTGGACAGCTACCTCCACCGCGCCGACCCGATCCCAAAACCCTCACCGGCGCCTCTGGAACTGCTAAAATTGCCCCACCTCGAACCATCACCTCACTACCCCCTTCGTCCTCGGCTTCATCCGACGACACCATCGGCTCACGCCGGAAAAGCGGCATCGACCGTATCGGTCTCAGCTCCAGTATCGTCGACGCTTCCGGAGGAACACCTTTGTGTGCACGCTGCGTAAGACCGGTCTATTTCGCAGAGCAGAAAGCTGCTGCTGGCAGGAAATGGCACAGAGGTTGTTTGAGATGTGACGGGTGCAATACGACGCTGGAGAGTGGCAAGTTGGAAGAAGGGCCGGCCGAGAAGAATCCAGCAGCGCCTCAAGGGGGGGCGAATGTCTGGTGTAGAATCTGCTACGCGAAGTACTTTGGGCCGAAGAATCTGGCTGTTGGGCTGTCGTTGCCTGAGACTATGCGATAGAGCAATTGATACCCTTGTTTGACATCAGCGAGCTGAAAGAATGTGTGTTTGTCTGTGTGATCATGTGTAACCAATCAACTGAGCAGACGCACGACGGTGATCCTAACGTCATTCTATTCATGGGTATATATTCCAGCTCCAACATGAATAAACAAACAATGTCCTTTGTATCACCTCAACTCAGGAGGCCACTCATCCCTCCTCCTCCAAACGCCCTCCTTTCCAAATCTGGGGTTCATCGGGAACACCAAGCCCTCATTCGGATGTCTTCCAATCGGCAGGAACCACATCCAGACTCTCTTCCCCAACGCCTGTTCTAGATTCGTCCTCATCGCGCCCTTTCTCCCCTTCTTCACGCTCTGCTCCCTTTTCTCCTCTCCCTGATCATCCCTCTGCAGCTCCAGCTCATCTGAGCCGCCCAACCACCATCTGTTCCCCTCCTTCGTAAGCCCACCCCACACCCAATCCCACTCCCTTACCATCCTCCTCCTCTCCTTAACCCCCTTCAACCCACCCTTCCCACTCGCCGCCGCCCACCTCTCGACCAGCGCCCTCTCCCTACCCGTCATCCTACTCACCCCCACGTGCTCGATCGTCGTCATGTTCCTCCCCATCAACCACGTATGCGTCCCCGTCAGTGCTCCTGTAAACACCAGGAAAACCGCACAGATCGGGAAGAGCGAAATCAGAAACCCATCCACTTCACCTGCCTCGCGACTACGATTGAAAAACACCGCAGTAGTGATCAGCGTGTACAGCTCGAGCAGCGTCACCCAGACGACAAAGATGTAGAAGAAGCGCTGGTTGTGCGCGCCCACGCACCCGCCGACCCAGGGACAGTGGTGGTCCATCTTGAGCACGCACACGTTGCACCGCCGACAGTGGTGCGCGCGGGGCGGCTTGACCAGGCGACACCGATGGCAGTAGAGCGCGGCGGGCGAGAGCGGCGGTGGGTCGTTGGGCGGTCGGCGTTCGGGTGCCGGCCACCCGGCTGCATTGACCGGGCCGACTTGCGTGCTGGAAAGTGGTTGTGAAGGAGCTGCTTGGGGAAGCGCGGGATTGGGAACCTGGTCTAGTGCGTGTGCGCCTTCAGAAGCGCCCTCGCCTTCGGCAACAGCGGCTGCTGCTAGAGGACCGATGAGAGCAGGCAGCTGCGGGTCGGCTGCGGAGGACGTCGATTCGGGTTCGTCCGTAGGCGGCTGTGGATGCGCGGCGAGCTGGGCTTCGACATCGGCTGCAGATGTATCTCCTGCTGCGTCTTCTTCGACGACCGTGTTTCGAGACACGTCCCGAGAATGCGAGAATTTCGGCTCTACGGATCCTGGCAGCACACGCATGCTGTCCGATGAGGCACGGTTGCCTCCAAATCTTTCCAGATCTGCATTGAAGGACGGATAGGGTAGCGATGTAGACGGCGCAGATGCGGTATTCGTCGATTCCTGGGCGTGAGTTGGTTGCGTGTCCGAGCCAGGTATAGCCATGGGAGCCGCCGCGCCCTGATGCTGCTGCTGCTGAGGATACGCTTGCCCAGCATTCCACTGACCTGCCTGTGCAGCCGCGATCGGAGGCTCCGACTCCCCCACATAATCCCTCACTAGCCCCGGCCCCTTCGACACCACCACGACATACGACCAAATCGTCATCAGCCACAGCACCACGAATCCCACCAGCAGCCCAATCCCCTCCTGTCTACTTCCCATTGCCACCCCCTGCGGAGTCTGATGTATAAGCCGGCTGCACAATCGCCAAACATACGATAGAAACACCCAAGAGAGAATAACAAAAACCATCGGAATCATCGCCTTCCTAGCAACAACGGGGTCACCGTTCTCGCGTCGGTCAGCGTCTGCTTGTGTCCGGCTCTGCTCTATCCGCTCGTTGAACTGTGCGATGTTTTGCGTGCAGGATTCGATGCTTTCGAGGCAGCTCTGGAGGCACTGCGGTGGTGCGGGGCGGTCTGCTGGTGCTGGGCGCGTGGTGGTTGGGCGGCCGACATGCGCCGTGTCAGGGATAGGCGGGGCATCGCTGTCTTCTATTGTGGTCATTGGCTGCTGATGGCCGAGCTCAATTGGAGCAGCCGGTGCAGGCGCTTCGACCTGCTTCGCAGACCAAGCCGTCATCTTTGAACGCGGTGACTGCGGGTGGGCATCGTTGTAATCGACATGGGTGTGAGAAGAGGTCGACAGAGCCGACATTGTGCGGTCGTCGATGTCGGACTGAGATTGCACGGCCACCATGGTGGTGGTAGTGAGCTATGATTGTTGCTTTCAGGATCCGTAGGAAGGATCGCCAGAGATGATCCTTTGCTGTCGGAATGCGTTCAGAGAAGGTGAGGTGCCGACATGGTGCAGTGCTGATGCAGACCGCCCTGGCGATATAGGTAGCGAGCGTATATAGGTAGCGAGCGTGTATTGGACCTTGAGGATAGAGCCAGCGACTGACTAGCGTGATGGTGAGAGGGATGCCCAACACCTCCGCTGAGTGAGCTCGAGAGGACCTTGCATGAGCCGGCGTGTGTTGATGTTGTCACCGATTTTGCTCCACTTCTTGGCCGCACTAATCGCCGATCTCACACTCTAATTGCTGCCGGCCGAAATTCCATGCTCGGCGAAAGCGCCAAGAAAGTTGAAATGCAGCAGCAGAACCTGCAGAAGTTGAACTTAAATTTCGCAGGAAAAGGATTCAAAATGCAGGCACCGAACTCTGTCTTGCGGAGAGCTTGTCCCGTTCGCTCGTTGGCTTGTGTAAAGTTGGTCCTGCGCAGGAAGGAGCGAAAGTCAAAGCCAACTTGAAGTCAATCTTGAAGTCAATCGGCGGCGGATAGTCGCGAAACTCGCTTCGCCTGAAGGTGTCAATCGTTTCCGTCCTCCTTCCCGTTCACCAACTCCATCCTTTCTACACCATCACGACTAGGACTAAAAAGCCTGTTGCGTCTTGATTTTGATCAAGAGTACTTGCTTCGAGAGGCAGCCAGGTGGCTCGGCCGCTGGAAACCTCCCATTCTGGGCACAGATTCGCACAGCTAGACCACAGCTAGACGGAAACACGACCCAACTCTGATCAACGCATCGCCTTTTTCTTCACAAGACCAACCTCCAGCAGATCACACCCAGCATCCTTTTCGACCATGGCGGGCATTCCTATGACAGTCACTGCCGTCCCGGCTTACCCAACGCAACTGCCATACAACAGCAACACTTCATATCTGCCTCCTATCGTCAATGCACCGTGGGGCCGTCACCTCTCGCCACCAGAGGACCTTGTGGTCATCTCTGCTAGGCGAGTCAACTCTATACTCCCACCGCTGATCACAGCATCCATGGCATTGGGGCTGATCGTGTCGGACTGGTCGATCCATCTGCCGTGGGAATGGAAGCTTCTCTCGAAACGCAAGAAGTGGAAGCTTTCGCATATTGCCTACTTTGCATCGCGCTTCGGTGGACTAGGCTACTCGATCTGCGCGCTACTTCACTCGGTGGTCGGCAACGTTGCAGGGGGACCCATGGAGCTTGGAGCGGCGCGATGGAACTATGCCAACTTGGCTTGCCAGGCGGATCGTCGTGCCAGCACGTTTTTCTCGGTGATCTCCATCGGTGGCAGCAGCGGTATCCTTCTTCTTCGCTGTCTGGCGCTGTACCGCTTCAACATCATTGCGGTGATCTCGCTGGGACTGCTGTGGCTGGCAACGCCCGCTTTTATCATAGTCAATATCTTTGTGCTCGGCAGTCAAAGCAAGCGCAACGGAATCAGCGCGTGCGATCCCAGTCCACCCAAGAGATTGGGCAATCCGATCATCTACATGATGCCGTGGTTCGTGCTGCCCGTCTTCGACTCGACGATTTTGGTCATGTCTCTGATCGGACTGCGACGTGCCTCGCATCGAAGACGTAGCTCGCCGTTGGAACGGATGTTCCGCAAGGACAACATCTTTTACTACGCGATTGTGTTCCTCTGCGTCATTCCGATTCCGATCTGGTATGTCTGTCAGCAGCATGATGGTAGGATGATGCCGTACCTCAACCTGTACATTGGGTTGTCGAGCATCTTGTCGTGTCGGATGTTTATCAATCTTTGGAAGGCAATTGGGAGGGAGTTGGCGCTGGCACATACGTTTGGGAGCAACACGCAGGATCATTATCGTATCGATACTAGTATGGAGTTGGCGACGGCGGGATTGGTTGCTACGCAGGTGAGCGTGCCGGAGTCTGCGGTGAGCCGAGGACCGAGGGATGGTGCCGATTCGATCATGGAGAGTGGGTCACCAACGGATGGTAGCATCACAGGTGTTGCGCCGTTGAGCGAGAAGATGACATCGTCTTCGCCGACAGCCGTCGAGGTAAAGGACTCGGATGCGGCCTCGACAACACAGAGTATGCACACGACACGGCTACGCAGGATTGTTCCAGACTGGGCAGATGTGGATCCGGATCTGGCATTGAGCCTCAACGGCGACTTTTACGGCGATGTCGATTCGATATCGTACGACTACCAGTCGAGAGGGATGCACTCTACCCCGTACTGAACGCAGTCTCTTTGGCGGAATCCATTGCCTGGTATTGTCCAATGTTGTCGCACGTTTCTCTTGTTTGTTTAATGTACACTAGTCTCTATCTGGAATGGTCGCTTTTGCCTGATCTTACTTTTGCTCGTGGCTCTGTGTGACAATGTCGACCAGACTCGAGAGGCTCGGGATGGTCCTCTCTCGGACACACACCTGATCATGCTCGGTGTTGCGATCTTTTCCTGCTTGTTGGTACGGCTGGTTGCTTTCCAGTGTGGTGGGCCGTTGTAGCCAAGCCGCTTGTAGACCAGCATCGGTGGCTCCCCAAAAGTCTTCGTGTAGCTGGTCGCCAACGTACAAGACATTGGCAGTTTTCAGATTAGCTCGACCAACGGCTGCTTGGAAGAAGCGTGGGTTTGGTTTGGCGTATTTCTCATAGTAAGAAAGTGTCGGGCCGATGTTTGCTGGTGAGGAGTGTGAGGAAGAGGCGTGGGTATCGAGCTGTAAGAATTGATCTAGACCAAAGCTCTTGAGGACAGAGAGGATTCGGGAGTCGCTGTTTGTGGCGAGGGCGAGCGAGACTGTTTGCTCCTTAAGCCGTTGGAGCGTGGGAATCACATCAGGGAACAAATGATACGCCTCGTTGGTGCCAAAGCGGCGCACGAGTTGGTGTGAGAGCAGGTCAATCTTGCTGCGGTACTGTTCCGACGTGATGTGAGGATGAAGATGTGGCGCAAAAGTACGTTGAATCACCAGTTGCCACCATTCGTCGGGTGATGCGATGCTCGTCTCGTGACCGTAGTTGGGATGTTCCACGGAAGTTGTCCGAAACGCTTGCTTGAAAGCGGACTTGACGGCATTGTCCGAGACTTGGAAGCCGTGCTGCCTTGCAACCGCGGCATATTGCAGATGAGGAGCACTTCGCGGCGTGACGAGCGTATCAAAGGCATCCAGCAGCACCAGACGGATTGGTGCCGACGTGGGAAACCTGGTGCTCATCTTGAGTTGTCGGCGGCAAGAAGCGGTGTGGGTCGTCGTTGCATTGCTATCTTTCCCTAGACCAGCAGAGTGGATTACGAGAGGCGTGTGACGTTTTTGGCGAACGCAAGGTGGATGAAGTCATGAGTTCAAAGAGTCCGGTTAGTTCTCCCACTTTACAATCGATCCCGAAAAGCCCACCAACTCGAATCGCTTGGCATTCTCACCTTGATGTTATTGATTCGTGTCGCTGCGTCTCGGCTTCTGTCGTGATGAACGTCTACCTCTCACGCTTGATGGTAACCTCACGCTTGATGGTAATCTCACGCTTGATGGTAACCCCAGATGAAGAGGCGGACCGGCCACTTGTAGAACGGCAAGGTGGTCCGTGTGCACGAAGAGCTTGAGGCAAAATCAGGGTTCAGCCAGCTGCAACTTTGAGCCGAAATTGCACCGGCGAAATCTCATGCGCAGGAAGAAAATTGGATTCCCGACATCTTGGTGCTTTCCGGCTTTCATTTCTTCTTGACTCTGCGCCATCGACCGACGAGTTTAGCTCTCGAGCGTGGGGGAGAGCTTGATGCTAATCCGTCCTTTGAATGGCCAGGGAGATGTGTGTGTCGCCCATCACAATGGCTCAGCTTTGCGCATGCTCGGTCCACGTTGCTTGTTGTATCAAAGGCGACCAGTCTGTGATTCGGCTGATCCGCTTCTGATGATCATCGGCAGGTTCGGGTGTGCCGCGCAACCTCGCCTAACAGAAGCCGACATTGTCACGATTGAGAGTCAGCTTTCCCATGGATTATGTGATGAGGCGCTGAGCGATGAATGATGACAGCAAAACCACAGTTGCGGGGCATTCCGTCAAGCTCAAAGTGCGCCATTTCGCTCCGTCTTTTGCTTCATCGCTGTTTCGCCACTTCTTGTCTCCATCCCCTTTCGCACGGAGTAGAACGTCGACTTCCTCTTTACTCGGCCATTGTTGCTTCCATCTTCATCTCCGTCTTGCTTTCGCTCCCACGCCCACTCTGACACCATCGAACAAGACCCACCTTTTCGCCTCGACTTCGTCGTCGACCACTTCACCTTCATGCCCTCGGGCCACGAAGCTCGAACGTCGCCTTCGGCCCTTTCAACGCTCTTCTGAACGGTCTTTTCGAGTCATACGCAAATCTTGCTGCTGCGTCTTGTACTAGTATCGCTTTCCTACAAAAACGAGCTGATTCGGTCATCATTGCCTTCTATCATCACCCAGCTCGCACATTCAAGACCAAAGCATAACTTGAACCTTAGCTTTGTGCGATACAGCAATCATGACTATCGCTCCTATCACCGACAGCGCCAGCCTTCTTGCTCCCTTCGAGGGACGCCCCAGCGTCAACGCACTCATCGACGACGTCTTAGAATTGTCTCGAGACCAGGTCTGCGTCTCCTACATCAAGTCAGCCGAACCTTTCGAATGGCAGCATGTCACAGGCGCCGACCTCGACCGATGCCTTCGAGCTGCAACTGTTTACTATGCTCAAAGCATCGGAGTTCGTAGCAAGGACCAGCCTTGTCGACAAGTGGGCGTGCTCTCCGATTCTGGCTTCGATCTCCTTGTCACGCAGATGGCTCTGATTCGTCTCGGATACGGTGTCGTCCTCATCTCGCCCAACAACTCGGTCCCCGCCGTCGTTCATCTTCTCAAAGCCACGAACTCAGTCAATCTCGTTTTCCATCCTGACAAGGAGGAAGATGCCCAGCAAGCCCGTCAGCTTATGCTTCAAGAGCAGGACGGAAAGCTCGACATCGTCAGTACTTGTCAGATCGAACGTGCCATCAAGCTTGACCAGCTGCCGCCTCCTTCAACCAAGAGAGACCCACACCAGACAGAAGTGCCTTACAGCCAGCAGGCGCAGGAACCTTCCTTCACTCTGCACTCGAGTGGCAGTACCGGCTTCCCGAAGCCCTATACGTATTCACACGAGACCTACCTCGTCATCATTGCCGACTACATGCCTTACGATGCTCTGTGCACCGCACCCATCTACCACGGTTTCGCCTGTGCTGTCGCCTGGAGACAGTTCATCCATCATCGTCGACTTTACCTTTACTCTGGCACCATCAATCACGAGCTCGTCAGCAAAGCAGTCAGCAACAGCACCACTCAGATCATCTATGCCGTTCCTTTCACTTTCAAGATGCTCAGCGAGGAGAAGGTCAGTCTTGATGCTCTGCGCAGCGTCAAGATGTGCTGCTACAGTGGCGCTCCCTGTCCCAAAGAGGTCGGCGATATGCTCGTAGCCAATGGTGTCAACCTCATCGCTTTCCTCGGCGCTACCGAGACCGGCCAGATCATGGACAGTATTCGCGATTTTGAAACCGACAAAGGCTGGAACGTCATGCGTCCGAGCGATCGTGTGGCTCCTTACCTCAAGTTCGAGAATGTCGGCATCGACGAAGATGGTCCTTACGAGATGGTCTGCATCAAAGGATGGAAGGGTCTTTCTAAGGTGAATCGCCCGGACGGCAGCTATGCAAGTGGAGACCACTACCGCATTGTCCGCAACGACGACGGCAGCATCCGAGGATACGTCTACCTTGGCAGAGGAGACGATACTCTCGTCCATCTCAACGGAGAAAAGACCAACCCCGTCCCCATGGAGCAGAGCATCAAGTCTTCTCCTCTGCTGCGCGATTGTCTTGTCTTTGGTGCTGGTCAGCCTTGCACCGGAGCCCTCATCATTCCCTACGAGCATGCCTGGAAGGCACATGCTTCCCTGTCCGACGAAGAACGACAAGCAGCGCTCAAGAAGCAGATCGAGCCGTTGCTGCGCGAGGTTAATGCCGAGTGCCCTTCCCACTCGCGTCTTGTTCCAGAGATGATCCTCTTTCTCGACCCCTCAGCACGCTTCCCTGTAGCAGACAAGGGAAGTGTCAAGCGAGCTCCTGCCAACTCGCTTTTCGCACGCGAAATCAACCAGCTATACATCGACTTCGATCTTGGAACCTCGACACCCGAAAAGGACAAGGCATTGGTCGAGGACGAAGCGCAGCTCAAGTCGCTGCTCCAGACCATTCTCGAGCGCTTCATCGATCTCAGCCTCGATGGCAAGCAAGATGTCGATCTGACCGGCCTCGGTGTCGACTCGGTCATGGACAGTCAGATCCGTAGTCAGATTCATCGCTCTGTCCGCATGCAGAGCCCCCTCCCCAACACGATCGTTTTCCAGCATCCCACGTTGAACAAGCTCACGGCGGCTGTGTACCAGCACGTCAAGCCGACGAACGGCGCGATTAACGGAGCAGATGCCAAGAAGGACGAGCAAAAGCGCAGGACGATTCAGCTGCTCGAAGAGTTGCGATCAGGACTCCAGGCTCGCGACGCAAGCCTGACCAAGTCGGCTCCAGAGGTCGAGAAGGAAATAGCGGTGCTGACTGGCGCTACTGGCTCTCTCGGCGCTCACATCCTCGACCAATTGCTTCGCAAAGGCACCGTCGCCAAGGTCGTCTGTCTCAACCGCGCCGCCAACCACCAAGAAGCGAGCAAGCGCACGGAAGAGTCACTCAAAGCTCGCGGTCTCACTTCCTTGAAGGATCGCGATCAAGGCGTGCAGGTCGTGTCACTGGCCGCAGACATCAGCAAGGAACATCTCGGCTTGTCGCAGCAAGAGTATGCCGAGCTGGCCAAAAGCGTCACTTGCGTGATCCACAATGGATGGCCCGTCAACTTTGTCATGTCTGTTGACTCGTTCCGAGACGTCCTTCAAGGCACCGTCAGGCTCATGAACCTGACGGGACAGAGCACTGCATGTCGCTCGCCCCGTTTCGTCTTCTCTTCATCCATATCGGTCGCTTTCAACAGCTCTGATGCCGTCATTCCTGAAACCATCGTGGAGCATTTGGATCACACCCACCAGCTGGGTTACGCCCACTCCAAGTGGATCGTTGAAAATTTGTGCCGCGACACAACCACACGGATTGGAGGTGGGTTCCAAGCGGTGGTGATGCGAATTGGGCAAATGGTGGGCGACAGATCGGCAGGTATCTGGAATGAGACCGAGGCGCCACCGTTGATGATCAAGGGCGCTCAGACGATCGGTTGTCTTCCGGAGGATCAAGATGATCTGTACTGGCTTCCTGTCGATGTCGCAGGCATCGTCACCGCTCAGCTTACGACAGCAAAATTGCCTACCGACTGCGAGCTGGTCCATGTCGTCAGCGACCAAGCCATGCCTTGGAAGACTGCTCTGCAGACCCTGGCTGCACCGCAGAATCTTGGCAAGTCGTTCGAGGTCGTGCCTTTTGATCAGTGGGTTGAGAGGCTGGAGCGGTCCGATCGAAATCCCACACGCAATCCGACCATCAAGCTTGTGGAGCACTATCGGGCAATGCAGCGCGAGTTGGAGCGCAGCGATAGGAGCAAGGGCAAGTTCGAGACGAGGAGATTGAAGGCAATCTTGGCTTCTTCACCAGAGAAGGATCAAATCCTTGTTGGCCTTGAAGCTTATCGACCCGAGGACCTCACTCTTACGGTGGCTGCGTGGAGACGCTCCGGTTTCCTCAAATAGAGATGGGGTCAACCCCTATTCCCACTTGCTTCATTTGATGTCTCTCGTGCCATATTTGAAACAATAGCATTCTTGTTTCACAGTACGAAGCTGGCGTATGGCTCTGTGTTTGGAGTGGGGCACCACGAGCTGGTGGCCCGGTGTAGTGATCCGGCCGGCGCCCGAGCAGACTTTTGTGAATGCAGCAACAACACCGGTCGGGGTGCGGTGCGTGAGGCAAGCATCCTTGGCGAGGACTGAGCGAGGTGTAAAGTGGGCTTGCCATCGATAGTCCACCAAATGATGTATTGTTTCCGCCATCAGCATCAAATGAAGGGGTAGGAGACGGGCCACCGTCGCCACCTTGCCCTTTGTTGATGAACTGTTGTCGATTCCGCTGGAGCTTGTGGTGGGGTGTGAAATGGCTGTGCTTTCAACGGTCTTCAGACAGGCACACAACACGAGCACCAAGGCTGAGTTGCGACGATTCTCAGGGCTATAAGAGGTGGGCAGAGACTTCTCTTCGCTCCAAATTCCCCTCTCACCACTCCCCAAAACTACTCCCCCTCGTTCTCCCCTACCCTCTCACCATGAAGTTCCTTGTAGCGCTCGCTGTGGCGTTGGCCGCATCTGCTCAGGGTATGTAGCCCATACGCACAAACGACGAGCCGACGTGTGGCGACCACTGACGTTATTCTACTACTTTCACCGCCGTGCTTTGCAAACACAGCTGCAACCATTCCCCAGGGAGCCCAGACTGAACCAGTTGTAGTTCCCGCCACCGAAGGTGATAAAGGATTGAAGTTGCGCAAAGGCCCTCAGATGCCACCTGCTGAAGAGGGCTACGATGCTCGCAAAGGTCCCCAGACGACTGATGGCACCGGAAACCCTTACGCCAACGTACAGGTAAAGCTGGACACCGAGCCCAAGGCAAAGTGCATGTACGAGATGGACACTTTCGTCGAGTCTAACCTCAACTACGGTAGCGACGGTGGTCTCTACGCCGAGATGATCCGCAACCGCGCCTTCCAGTCCCCTGCTGACGGTGTATTTGGTGTCGGCACAAAGGACACCATCGGCTCTGGCTCGCTCACTGCTTGGCAGCCCGTTGCCGACTCGAAGCTCGAGTTGGTCGGTGACAAGCCACTTTCCGCCGCCTTGCCCAAGTCGGCCAAGGTCACCTGCGATACCAAGAAGGGAGCTATCTGTGGTATCAAGAACCTTGGCTTTTTCGGTCTGCCCGTCGAGGCTTCTGAGACCTACAACGCCAGCTTCTACATTCGCACCGACAAGCCAGGCAAGTACGGTCTCGACTACGGCCTTTACAGCGTCGACCTCACTAAGACTTGGACTTCATCGAAGAACATTGTCGAAATTGGCAAGGATTGGACTCCCGTCAACGCAGTGCTCAAATCTTCTCAAGGGGACGCTCCAGACATCAACAACGTCTTCGCTATCAAAGTCGATGGTAGCGTCGAATCCTTCCAGGTCAACCTTGTCAGCCTCTTCCCTACCACCTACCCTCGCACTGTTGCTCGTAAGGATGTTGCCGAGAAGATGCGCAGCTTCAAACCCAAGGCTATCCGATGGCCTGGAGGAAACGACCTGGTCGGCCACACCATCGCTTCGCGCTTCCAGTGGAACAACACCATCGGTCCTCTCATGGACCGACCTGGTCGTCTTGGCAACTGGGCTGGCTGGAACACTGACGGTCTTGGAGTCATCGAGATGTACAACTTCATCCAGGAGATGGGTGCTCGCATCATTGTCGGTCTCTGGGCCGGTGTCGATGCCAACGGTAACTCGGTGCCCCTCAAGGAGCTCGAGCCTTACGTTCAGCAGCAGGTCGACTTTGTTCACTTCCTGCTTGACACTGAAGGCAAGTTCGCTGAGATGCGTGTCAAGAACGGTGGCCCTGAAAAGCCTTACGATGTTCAAGCTTTCCTCATCGGCAACGAAGGTGGACTCAAGCCTGCCGTCGACTACCAGACCCGATTCGACCTGATCACCAAGAGGCTCAAGAAGGAGTTCGCCAACCTCAAGGGCTTCGACGAGATCGACCTCATCGCTTCCGCCGCCGTCGTCGTTCCCACCGGCTACAAGTACCGCGTCGACCTGCTCAACCAGCCCATCTACGGCACACCCTCTGACTTTGTTGAAAAGTACCACTTCTACGACGATGCTTCGCGCACCAACAACACCGTCTTCTACAACATGGAGTTTGCTGTCATCAACTCCGGTATGGAGGCCGATGACAACATCTGGTTCGGACCTGGACGTCTCCACCACAGTATCCTCCAGGGCTCTTTGGCCGAGTCGATCTTCATCCTCGGTATGGAGAAAAACTGTGACATTGTTCGTGGTGCTGCCTACGCTCCTGAGCTGACCAACGAGTCGGATGACCGTGCTTCGCAGTCGACTCCCGGTATGCTCGAGTTCGACACCACCAAGGTCGTCGGTTCCACCTCGTGGTTGATGCAGAGCCTCATCAGCTCCAACCGCATCAGCCAGAACCTGAACGTCACCAACAGCAAGGAGCTCGAGGACCTCAAGGTCTACGTCTCTGCCGGTGCCGACGAGAAGGGCAACATCATCGTCAAGTTTGTCAACTACAACGAGAAGTTCGTTAAGCTCACCATCGATGCCGGTGTTCAGGTCCTGAACCCTGAGTGCCACGAGGTCGCTGGTGAGGGTCCCTTGGACTCGAACACGCTCGAGAAGCAGCCTATCAAGAAGGCCGACTGCGTGGCCACGGCTTCCGGCACCAACGTCTCGGTTGAGCTCAAGAAGTGGTCGTTCACCGTCATCAAGGTTGCTGGTTCCAAGACCGGAGACGCAGTGTACTTCGCTAACCCTTGAGATGTTTGTTCTTGTCAAGAAGCTTCGGTCGTTCAAGCTTAACTTCTAGCCCTACCTTTCGATCCTCTTGTTTCTTATCATACCGAATTTTACTTTGTCGTTCACCCGTCTTGTTTGAGCTGCGATACGAGTATTCTGAGCCTACGAAGGCTTGCCATATTTCGATGTGATGTCGTCGAAGCGTGATGCTTGTGAGGAAGTTCGTGTGCTCTTGGAAAGGAAGTTGGTCGCGCTCGGACCTTCGGATTGTATGCGCTTGCTGGACCCTGAAATTACACTTTGGGCTTCCGCACTTCGCTCGTTTCAACAAGGTGCCCCACCACCACCATCATTATCAACAGACAGCATCACCCCGCCTATCGCTGGCATTCAGCCCATGCAAGCTTGCTCAACGCGATTATGAGCAGGGATACAGGCAGCCGCCGCCTGTACCAAGTGGCGGTCGAACCATCTGCATCTGCACTTCTCGCAGCAGCTTCACAATCGGGAAGCAGCAAAGGTACGAGCCACAACGACCTCAACGACAACCTTCGACCCGGTAATGCACCTCTTCCTGGATATGTGGCCTTGAACTTCAACTTCAAGCCGGACTCGACACACGATTGCAACAGGGGCGCCCTCTTTCAACCAGGATCAAGTCGCAACGTCAATGCAGATTGGCAGCTAGAGCTCGAGTCGACCGAGACAGAGAAAGATGCCGGTCAGAGCACCGCAACAGATGCCAACAATGCGCCTACAAAGAAACCAGCACATGTCTTCACGGGGCCGCAGACTGCTGTCAAGGCATACGATCTAGTCCTAGTGTGGGACGAGACCGCCAAAGTGTATCGACTGGATCGCATCGCTTCCGCTTTTTCGCTCAAATACGAACGGTCGAAGACGACACTTAGCGCTCAGAGCCAAGACGTGTGGAAAGGAGATGCAGCAAAAGCGAAGAAGCGTCCCACAGCCGATGACAGCTCGACTCCACGCTCAGCCGCTGCTGGCTCCCGAGAAGGAGTCAGGCGACTAGACGCCACCATCGACCAAGATCTCGGCGGCCGCTCAGCAGGGTCCTCAACTGCTCTACCTAGCAGCAAGTCTTCAGGCGAACTCAAGCTGCGCAGCAAGGCAAGCACGGTTCAGGCACCAATACGACGATCCTCTCGCAGAAGCTTGGCGGTGGAAATGGAGGAGTTTGAGGACCGCCCCGAATTGCCAGCAGAGTCATCAAGCGCAACACCTGCAAGCCGGTCAAAGAGGAGCAGTGTATCGACGGAGAGTGATGTGCGCAGCAAAGAAGACAGCAAGAAGGTCAAATTGCCAGAATCGGGCAAAGAACGTGGCTCTAGCGACGAGCCCGCTGGAGGGCTGCGCAGGAGCCGACGTCGCTCAAGCCAGGCTCAAGTCGAAGAAGCTCCACAGTCAACTGTGCAAGAACCAGAACCCGCACCTACAGCAGATGCGCTCGAAACTGCGGAAGGCGACGAGGACGACCTGGCGCTCGAGCTTGAGCGAGAGCTGGAACGCGAGCTCGAGATCGATATGCAGGATGTGGGCGAGTCCGAAGAGCCCTCTCCATCCAGTGCTGTCCCACCTCGCAACAGTACGAAGTCGACGTCGAATCGATCGCTGTCACCCGTGTCTCGACTCAAGCGCGGTGAGAAGCAGTTGAAGATTAGCACGCCGAAAGCTCACACTCCAGATCTGGACAGCTCGTCTGCCTATCCCTCGTCTACGCTGTCGAGCTCGCTGAAGCGATCCATCTCGCCGCTCACAGACCATTCAAACGCTAACGACGCCGGTGCAAAATCAACTTCAGCATCGATCGGTCTTGGCTTGCATCAGACCGGAGTTGGCATCACTCCGACAGCATCGCCTCGACTCGACATTGCTAGCCCGATCGAATCGTCGAAGTCGCCTCTTGCGCAAGAACAGGAGGCAGCTCGTGATGACGACAGCGACGACGCGGAAGAAGGAGAGGAGGAAGATGACGACCTGCAAGATTTTGCTGCTGAGCTCGACATGAGTCTTGCCGAGATTCCGGATCCCGTACCGGCGGCAGCGCCTGCTGTTATGGAGAAGAGGAGGAGTTCTCGGGCTCATACGGCATCCCAGAGCATACCCGAAGCGAGGTCTAGGCAGGTACGCAAAGCCTACGGCCTTGGTGGTCCGCGACAGGAAGAAGAGGAGTTGGAAGATAGTGACTGAGTTGTGTTCCCCTGTCTGTTATCGCAATCGCATCTAGCATCGTCAGACTCAACTTGTGGAAGGCGAACGAGCGGCGAACTCTATCGTATGTGTGTGAGCGTGTTCATCTGATGTGATTGTGAATGAGCTTGGAATAGATGCCGAGTCGGTCTTCCAAATCACCATCATACGGCTAACTAAATTTCGAGTCAGTTGTGAGTCCGGCTAATAGACTGGAACAAAATTTCTGGCAGCGGGAAGCACCAGGGTCCTTTTTCGTTTCCAGCCGTCTGTCTTATCTCCCACTTGCCCCCGCAACTCCATCATCACATCCACATCCCTATCTCACTCGAGGTGCATTCACATCGTCCATGGTGATGATCACTACCGCCATTACCTGATCACAATGTCTGCAGACATCCTCGCTGCAGCGACCCTTCCGGGGCAGCAAAACGTCCAACTGGATTCCACATCTTCACCCGACGGCTCAGTCGCTCGGTCGCCTCCCAAAAGCTCAGCTACGCCCAACAGAAACGGCACAGCACAAGGCAACGCTTCCACTTCGATCAACCCTTCTGCTATTGCTGGTCCTTCTCGACCTTCTCCAAAAACACCGTCGTCTCAAAAGGCAGACAAAGACAAGAAGCACGACAGAGATACGAGTGCAGCCAAGGACAAGGAACGAGAAACTCGTCTGCCAGCTTGCGAAGCGTGCAGGACACGCAAGGTCAAATGTGATGCTTTGCTTCCAGCTTGCACTCCCTGTCGAAAGTCGGGTCGAGAGTGCTTCGGCCGTGACAAGGTAGCTAATGTTTCTCGGGGCTTGGTCTACGAGCTACAACAGAAAGTAAAGGACCTCGAGAGCCGGCTAGCTCTCGCTTCGTCTGGATCTGTCATAGATGGCTCATTCGGCGATGCGACAAGCGATACAGCTAGTCTGACTGGCAGCCGCTCCTCCTTTGTTGGAGGGCCACCAGCGAAGCGCACGAAGAGAGGCCGCGACGGGCGTTTAACGGAAAGTGGCGAAGAATCTTCGACCAGCGACAGCGCATCTTCGTCCCCTGAACCCGCAGATCATCCGTCGAACGACTTTGTTCAGCAAACCAGCACCATCCTCGAGAGCTTTTCATCGGACCTGACAGGATCTGCGCACCGTCAGCACCAGCAAAGGCCCAGCAGACCAACCACGCAGACGCTCGACAATGACGAGGCTTCCGCGCTGGCGGCTCTCACCAGACACAGCAAAGACCGAACAAAGTCACCAAATCGTCTCAAACGCCGATCGTCATCCAACGCCTCCAAGTATCGAGACGACGCAAGCACTTCCTACTTCTCCGGCGCCTCCCGCTTCAAAGATGCGACGTCTCCGTACCCTTTCAAGTCGAGATCTCGTCCTAGCCGTGCTGGGACCATCTCGGCGTACGATAGACCCTTCTTCGACCGTCTCATTGCACGATACCTTACCTATATGAACACGGCACTTCCTGTCATCAACGAGGTACGCATGCGCGAGCTGGCCGCACTTGTCTACCAGGATGACGAGCGATCACGGCTGGCAGCTCTCTCAGCGACACCGTACGAAAGCATGCCGCCGCCGCCTTTACCACCTTCGCCAGCCATTGACCGCATCACCTTGTCTAAGCACAGATACGTCGTGCTCATGTCTTTGGCGATCGCATTGGCGTCGCTTGGCCGCTCGCACAACTTCAGCCCAGAGCTACGCCGTCTTGGCCACCAATACTGGGTTGAAGCACAGTCACTCATGCCAGTGCTGTTCCGGTTTGGAGATCTCGACAAGTTGCGGGCGACGCTCCTGCAGCTGCAGTACGCGCTGCTCGTGCCCACGGCGGGTAGCGTATGGGAGATCTCCGGGGCGGCGATCCGTCTAGTCACAGAGCTCAACTTGCATGTCGATCGCGACTACGATTCTGCCACCAATGCTCCGTTTACCCAGGAGACCATCGATCTTCGACGACGCTTGTTCTGGACGACGTACTGCCTTGATCGGAGCTTGTCGGTCGCCCTTGCACGACCTCCGGGTCTTTCGGATGCCTGGATCCATGTCCAGCTGCCGAGTTTGGTGTCCGACGCTGAATTGCTACGCTTCGATCGAGAGGGTAGGACATCCATTCACGACGATCCCGGCATCGATTCGCAGAAGCAAATCTTCCGGTCTCACATCAACCTTCGACGTATTCAGTCCGAGGTCCTCTGCCGTCTTCACAGTGTCAATCCTCGCGACTACTCTCTCGACAATGACGGTGTCAGCCTGTCACAGCCGGCTGGCTCACGACCGTCACTTGCGCTGGTGATGGAGGTGGGCCCTCCTACGCCCAACCTCGAATGGCAATCGCGGATGATGGACAAGTTGGTCGAGTGGCGATCCGAGTATGATCAGATCCGGCCTGCTTTTTCCCCTGCTGATAGGTCGCAGTCGGGCGAAAGTGTGAGCTCCACAGCTACGCCTTTCATCACGCGCGAGTGGATCGATCTCAACCACAATCTCACCGTCTCGTTACTTTTCCGTCCGTCGCCCAACAATCCTCGACCGGACTCGCATGGTCTTCAGCAAGCATTCATGGCATCTGGACGTGCGATGAAGATCTACAAGAGCATGCATCGCAGCTCTACCATCAACTTCCCGTGGCTGGCCACGCATCATCTGTTCATCTCGGGATTGACACACTTGAATGCGTTGGAGAAGCTGACGCGTACGGGTCTTGCCTCTCCAAGTCCTGTGGTTGAGGTGGTGTTTAACGTGCAGAGCTGCGCTTCGACGCTGGAAGCGCTAACAACGAGGGATGATGGGTATGGAACAAGGATCAGGGATACTTTTGATGCAGCTGCTTCGGCTGTGCTGCGGTCTGTGTTGGACCCTAGCTCGGCTCGGCAAGCTTCGGATGCTTCGACGAGCTCGGATATGGCTTCTGTGGAAGAACTGATTCGAGGATCGACGCCGGGCTCGATGCATGGACGGCAGCAGCAGAGCACGCATGGAGCATCGGCATCGCTGATGGAAGCGAATACCAGCTTGAGGCGTGCTTCGCACCATCACGATGCCATGATGCACGCTGCGCAGCAACAGCATCCTACTTGGCTGTCGGACTCGACGTGGAACTCGATCAATGCGATGGATACTGCGCCTCCTCCCGGATCGACTATCTTTGTTGCTGCTCCGCCGCGTGTCAGCCGCTTCGGCACTCCGGGTCATAGCTTGGTGCCTACGCTCAGTGAACGAACGACGCAGACTACAGGAATGCAGACTGGGCCAGCGGCTCCGTCGATGGCCTCACTTCAAAGTGGGGCTGTACACTCGCCGAGGAGCTTTGCAATGCAGTCGTCGTATGCGTCTAGTATGACGCCAACGGCGATGGCGGCGTTTGGCAACGTGAATGCCAACGGTGGTGATCTGTACAATGTAAATGGCGGTCACGGTGGTGGTGATACTCAAAAGGATGCTTCTGGCAATGGACACGGCAGTTCGGCAGCGGTGGACACGAGCTCGGCGGCAGATCGCAGTGCTGCAGCGTCCTCGTCGACGTTTGGATTCCACAATTGGCTGCTGCAGCCGTATGAAGGAGGCGCTGATGGGTTGGGCCAGTTCGGGACGTCGACCGGAAACAACGGCTTTGGCGCTGCTCCAAATGCATTCTCGTTCACCAGCAACACGTCCGCCTCCCCCTCAGCCTATGCTGGCGTAGACCCGTTCCATAGCATGTACACAGCAGATCCGACGACGATCCAGCAGCCTCAGAATCGGATGAACGGAGCAGCGGTGGGTCAGGATGGGTCGTCGGCGGAGACGGATGCTTCGACATTGCTCGATTTCCTTTCGATGCTGCCTCCGGGTTCGCCTGCGGGAAATGGCGGCGGCGGGGCAGCTGCGAAGGTGTCGAATGGTGGTGCGCAGGTGAAGGGTTGAGTTCACGTAATGATGTCGTTTGTCGAACCACGAAAACCGTCTGTGCGAATGTGAACGAGTCTGTGATTGCTGGGTATCGAGGGATCATTTGCTTTCACTGTCTGTTGCTGAGGTAGCAGGCAGCCACTCGACGTGATACCTCTTATAAAACGGCCACGCGGGGACGGTTATCTGTTTCAAAGGCACCCAATTTATCAGCTTTCTTCTCGCACATCTCTTTCCGTCTTCGAGCGCCTTCGGTACCTACAAGAGCGACGACCAGCGTACTAGCTGCAAAAGTGAGCATGCAGAGCTGCATGTTTTGCGTGAGATACCCGAGAAGGAACGAGAGGGTGGCGGCCGCGACGAGGCCTTCTTGCATGAGCCGGTCGGCGAGGCGTTGGCCGACGAAGTCCTGTGGTGAGAGCGGAGGAGGGGTGGGAGGAGAAGGGGGAGGAAGAGAGACGGAGATGGAGGTGGTGAGTGAGAGTAGGAGAGGAAAGAAAAAGGGGAAGGAAGGAGGACTTACGATGCGCCCATCGATGAACTTTTGGATCGCGTCCATGGTTGGCGCAAGCTGTGTGTGATGCGGTTACGGTTGGGTGTGGACGTGTGCGGTCAGGAGGTTGAGAGATGGATTGTCTGAAAGAATCGATGACCAGTTGACGAAGTGGTGGAGTGCGTGGACACGAAAGCGAATAGAGACGATGACACGAGGACGATAGACGGTGACGAAAAAGGTTGGAGACGATGACAAGAAGACGAAAGAGGTTGACGTTTGAAAGCAAAGGTGTTGGACCCTGAATTCGAGTTGGGTCGACACGCACGGTCTCCACGTCGACTTCATTTTTTTCGCGCGAGCTGTCAAAAGCTGAGGAGCTGCTCTAACACCGCTATCGCCGCCTCGTATGTGCTCCTCCAGTATCACGATGATCGCAATCATACTTTGCCTGCCATCGTCGAGACTCAAGTTTCGTGTACCCCCCTCCAGGCTGCCAAGGGTATCGAAGATGCTTTGGATTGATTCGTTTTGCTGCAGGGGTCTCTTGAGAATAGCGTGGTCAGAAGCCGGGTCAGGCAAAGCGATGGAGTGGTCTTTGGATGAGTTGGAAAAGACCTCGGCCAGCTGAGATGCCACTGGGAAGTTGCTTTCAGCTGAGTTGCTGCCGGAGGCCTCTGTGTTGAGATGAGGGGTCGAGATGGCGTGCAGAACAGTAGGCTCGCTGTCGGTTGGCAGATTGAGCGGAGACGAAGGTCAGGCGGCAGCATCACCAAAGAAAAGCGGTTGAAGATCTGGCCCGGCAGTCGTCGAAGCATCGGCTAGCACAGCTGTGGACTCGTCATAAAGAAGGATCGATGGCAATATCGCAATGCAGAGAAGATTCAACTGTTGACAATTCACCAAGAGAGACAACGGCAGGCAAGGACCGGTCGAGAGAAGGACTGATCTGCGGATCGGTAGCTGCGTCCGCACCAGCATGGTCCTCCTCTGCACTGTTGTCGACGGCAAAAATATTGTGGAATTGCCGATTGCACTGTCTCCAAGCTTTGTCTTGGGTAATGTCTTCATCAACAACTTCTTTGTCGCTATCGTCTTCCTCTTGTGACGAGGATTGCCTGTTAGGGCCGTAGGGTCTGGTACACTCGTAACATCCGATCACTCCAAAGTCATGGAATCCCTCTCTGCATTCATCAACGTGCCATCAGAAGAGTTACAACGCAGAAACAAACTCAAGTGCGGAAGGAATGTAAGAGCCAGAGAATGACCCCCCTTCGCTCGAGGCATCGACAAGAGGAGGGTAAAGTGAAGTCTGCTCTGCCGAAGCCGAGGGTCCCCCTAACTACATCTTCCAGAAGAAGCTGCGGAGGGACTCTCCGCTGACGGTGGATCGATTTGTGCCCGGCATGAAAATGTGTTCTCGTAGGTTTTGAAGCAAGAAGACATCGATTAATGGGCTGGTGTCGTTCGGATGAACGAAGGGAGGGAAGGGAAGATAGGGAAGGGGAAGGGAAACGCACAGTCGAGGAAGAGCGAAAGGGAAGGCACAGACGAAAAGTCAGTCGACCAGCTATACCGATGGACGGTATGCTGGGTTTGCTGCTGAATAGCTTTGTATGTCCAGGACCGACCTGAAAAGGTCAGCGAGGTGAGTACAGGTGACGTGGGATGACCTTGGTATCGGGTAAAGTTGCATGCGGGAAAGAACGAAGAGACGGAAGCGTGGCGAAGAGGTTGCGGAAGTATCGAGCAAGAGACTGCGGCTCTATTGCGGCTCGAGGACGCGGCTGGATGACTACTTGGAAGATTTCGGACCTTGACCAACAGCGCACTGCTGCTCCCAAGTCCAGCCTTGAGGATGCTGCAGCGACTTGGCCATGCCCATGAAGGCTTCCAGCGTGCATAGCTCTGGTCTGCCTTCAAAGTGCTTGCCCGGAGCAGCACATGCCGGAAGTTTCATGTCACGATCGCCGTATCGAACTCGTACGTAGTGCTGCTGCTGCGAGGATCCAAGACCGAGAAGACTCTGCACTTTGCCAAAGATCGAAGACGACTTGGGTGCCGAAGTGTCGCGGAAGAGTTCGACTCCCATGGAAGCTGTGAAGGTCGGCCAGCGACCATCGAAGCAGTCGAGTGTGTTGAGCAGTCCAGCCAAGGCCGTGTCGTGAGTTGCGTAGACGGCAAACTTGAGCGGATCTTGTTCGCCCTTTTCTGCGCGCGACGACATGCGGTTGGCCAGGTCGTTCACCAATCGACCCATGGCAAGGCGACGGAACTCGCTCTTCTTTTCCGGATCAGAGTCGTTGTATCCGGAAAACCACTCGGCCACGACAGCGTCTTCGAACTTGCGCAGCATCTTGACATCGGCGAGAGCGGCAGGCATGGGGAAGCCGTGTGCTTGCGCGGCCTTGACGGTGTCGACAATACCGTTGAGACGAGGTCGACCATCGACGCGAGGTTTGATGCCTGTTACGGATTCCAGTTGGCTATCGAACTGCTCGAGCTCAGGATTGAGTCTGCGCGCAGCGGCATCAGCAAAAGCTCTGTCGAGGACTTGAAGGCGAGAGCAGCCGAATGTGTTGGGCAAGAGGTTCTCGTCGGTACCGTTGCGCACCAGCACCTTTGGAATGAATTGGCCTTCTGTGTTGGGTTGAGCAGCGTTCGAGTGCAGACCCCGGATGACTTGCTCGAGACTCTCGATGGTGCGACCCATGTTGGTGCTTCTAAAGTAGAGCGCATCGTGGTCTTTGCTGGTGAGAAGCTGCGGCAAGAAGCCGAGGCGGTCGACGTAGAGTCCACGAAGTTCGCGACCAAAGCGAAGCGTCGAGAGACGACCGAGATCGGTGAGCTCGCCTAGCAGGCACTCACCCTCTTCGTCCTTCTGACCTCGCCCTGAGATGGACGACTCGGTCTCGACGCTACGGCGCATTCGCATAATACTGCTGTACATGGTTGCGGTCTTGCCAGGGTGCACCTGACCACCCTCGAAGGGTGGTATCGAGTTGGAGGCATTTGGCGCTAGTTCGAGGACGCAAGCATCGAATTCGCGCCCGGCCCGACACAGGTTCCACTTCTCGGGAAAGATGTGAGTGAGACGAGTTCGTACCGGTGTGCGTTCGCCATGTCGAACAAGGTAGTGGACCTGAGAGAGCTCGAGACCTTTGGGAGGATCGCGCCAGCCGAGCCCCGGGCCAGCAGCGCCAGCGCCGGCATCCGAGACTGCTGAGGACATGGGGATGCCCGCAGTGAATGGTATGGAGCTGAGATTGGGAAATGTTGAGGTGGTGGTGGAGGAGGAAGAAGATCCTGCGTTTGCGTTAGGAGTCGCCATCCTGTTTGAGCTGACTTGACCGATGCAGGAGGCCGATGAGCAAATGAGAGCGTGAAGCGGCTGATGCGATAGGGAGATTTGCAACCAAGCGAGACGGGGTATAAGGATTGCAGCCGAGATATATTAGAAGGGTATCTGAGACGGATTCGAGCGTCGGAGAAGGTGTTGATACTTGGACGTCCGCTGAAACACGTGAGCTTCCAGATTGTGCTTGTTCGCCTTCTGGGGCCAAGGATTCGGGTTTTGCGGTCGGAGAGCCTAGCAGGGTGGGACGATACAGCGACGGAGGACCTGCAATTGGTGTTGAGAGGTTGCCAAGAAATGGAAGGACGTGCGGGAACGGAGATTTGCAAGCAAGATTTGGCGGGAAGAAACGAGAAGACAAGAAGCGGACGATGCAAAGAATACAGAAGTTGGGAAGAGTGTCAAGCGACCCGTAGGCGGTCAAGTATACAGTTGACCGATGGGCATGGGAATTCTGGGATCCGCGGTAGAGAGTGGCAGCAAAGGGGTGAGGTTGGGATGGGGCGGGAGGATGAGAAGGAAGAAACAAAAGGAACGACGGCGCGACCGACGCCGACGAAAGCGAAGGGCCTGGTTGAGAAAGAGGGAGAAGAATCGCAGCTGAGCAAGAGAAGTGATTTCAAAGCAGAGAGAAAGAGAATTTCATCGCTCGACTACGGCAATTTCCGAAAAAAAAAATCAATTCAAAAAAGAGAGACAAAGCAAGACTCTTGCGCGAGCGATCGAAAGGCGCACGTCAAGAAAAGCTCTCTCTCCCTCAGCTGTGGCCGTTCGAAACATCTTGTCGTCGCTCGCAGGTGCGAGCCACTGCATACAGTGCAGCTTGTCTCGCAGCTGCAGCTGATGTCGGGGTGGGAACGGAGAACAGTCCGGCTCAACTCTGTCGTTTCAGCGAGCTCTGAGCCGTTAAACCTGGCTTCGTTGAGCTCTGCAGCAGGAGCGCGCTTTGCTGAGCAAAACATCTCGGCTCGCAGGACCGAGAACACATTTATCCGCACTTCGCATTTTGCTCCTTTTGCAAGGCTCAATGTGCGCTCGTTGCTATCCACGAAGCTTCATTGTCAAGCTTCAGCGTCTGCTGAGCAACACAGCTCATCATACACCGTGGCCATACGCTGCGTGGTATTGCAAGTAGAGCTGTGCGTCCACAAAACAGATGGTCAAGGATGCAAGAAGCAGTACCCGTATGCACGGGCAATCGAAATTAATCCGCCGCTTGCAGCTCCGACCTTCTCTGCTGGTCCGCTGGTCCGCTAATCCGCTTCCCTCTGAAGCTTCTCTGGCTCTTCCTCATCCCATCCTGAGCTATGGTCCCGGTCTCGGTCCGGAAGTATCTTCAGCGGCAGACTCACGTCTCCTTTTCAGCCCTTCGAGCGAGTGCAAGAGCTCGCAAACCCAATACGAGCTCCTCTGTTTTCTCACGCTCACCAGACGCGCTTAGAGAGCCTCGGCTGTCGATTCGGGACTTGGTAAGGCCTATGACACTTCGCTAGCGATCAGAGCTCTGGACCCTCATCCCATGTGGCACACCGGCGGATTGCTGCCGCTCGGATGTCTGTGTTTCTATCCTTTCCCACGGCCTGCAGTCTAATCAGACAAAGACTATGGAATTGGTTCCCGGTTTCAAAGACGAGGCGCAGATTTCGCTCCAGCTCCAGCCAATCTGAGACTGTAAAGATGCGATCCGATCAATGGTCTTCTTATATGATAAGGATGCGATTGCAATAGATGCGATTGTGAGAGTAAGGAGAGTGAGATACAGACTCGGAAGAGTTCCAGCCGCTCGTCCCGAGTCGAAGATGCCTTAGATCCAGTCACAGTCATGTGCTCATATCAAGATGTGGCGCTCTCCCCGAGCTCGGACCGACATGAATAGACCCTTTCTGCCCAGCTTCTAGACCCTGACCGATCCCATCACCGCCAACAATGAAAGCACGACCAGATCCCGATCCAGTGATTCAACAGAGAAGCTCAGCATGCCCATCTTCTTGTCTCCCGACACCTCCTCAGACGTACGACTCCTGTCCACCTCGACACTGCCACGAGCTGCTACTGCTGTGCGAGAACCTCCCGAACGATCATTGAGCAAAAGCGAAGCTCTAGCATTGTTGACGGCGTTGTTGTGCACCTGAACCACCACCTCGTTCGAGATCGCTGCTCTCTGGTGCTGCCACAACGCATGTTGATGTTGATGCGGGCTGCCAATCACGGTCGGCTGTCGTCGTAAGAGCGGGCCGCCACGGATACCCCGCAGCGGGATCTGCGGCTCTTCCCTGCCCATGGGGCCGGGGACACCTCGGATCGGGATGGCTAGTGGCAGCACCCGAGCCGGAGGCGGTACAACCGGGTTAATGCTCGAAACGTCTTCGGGAAGCGGCTTCGGGACAGATTTGGTCCTGGGTTTGAACAGGCCCAGCGCATTGCGCACTTGAGATTCCGTCGAGTAGGTGGCGAGCTCGATCGTCTCTGATCCGTTGCTGGCGCGCAATACGAGGTCGTATCCTTCCAGCACATCGAGGCCTTGCGCTTCGGACGGGTCCTTCCTGGGTGACAACACCGACGCCTCCAGCTTGCTACCTTGCCAATACCATTGCTGACCCTCTCGCGTTGTGAATGTGGCCGCAAAGCCTCGGCCACCCATCTGTTGAATGCGCATAGTGATTCGCTCCACCGCATCATCGATGGTTGACAGCGAGCCTTCCGCACGGTTCGAGCGCGATCGGTTGTGGGCAAAGTCTCCATTCGACAGCAGTGGCGAAGGGAAAGCTCGCTCCAATTTGTCCATAGGGGACGAGGCCTTCGATGACCCGGATGGTTGTGAAACGTGACCGCTTCCGTGCGCACCATGACGACGCAGAATCTCGACCACTTGCTCCGTTCCTTCCATGGTCGAACGCGTTTCGCTCCTCACTGCAAAAGTGACACCATTGACCTTTGAGACCACCAGCTCCTTAGAAACAACGCCTGTCGATTGCGCGCCACGCTTTGTAGGTGAGCCACCCTCTGCATCGAAGCTGGATCGCTGATTCTGTCGTCGCGGACTGCGATTGCCGACAAACGCAGCAAAAATGCCCGCAGCAACCTCTTCCTCGAGCTTCATAGCTCTGCTCGAAGGCTGGCGGCGGACTTGCTGCTCCGCTTCCTCTTGCGACTTGGAAGGTTGAACCTCGACTGCTTTCCAGTACGCCATGGGTCGAGCGGTGCGGCTAGCATGCTCCTCCTGTTCAACGCAAATTCGGAGTTCGTTTCGGTGCAGCATGACCGTTCCAGGCGCGAGTCGCTCCAGACTGATCGATGGCCTCACTTGGCTGTCAGTCGCATTTGCGTTCGATGCTGCTGGCGTTTCGTTGGTAGACTGAGAAGAGTATCGGTTGGCAAGGTTGACCCGCTGACCGAAGCGGACGGGAACTTCCACATCCTCGTCATCGTCATCCTCGTAGTCCATCTCGTCTTCCGATTCGGACTTGGATCTGTCCGAATCGAACAAGTCAGAGCCCTCGTCCTCGTAATCCCTGAAAGGTTGCACATCCATCCTTTCTTCGCTATGACCAACGTCGTGCCCTGATGACGCAGACCAATCTCCTAACTCTGGCACCATCGACTTGACCGTGTTCACACCTGTGCCGTCGAGACCGTAGCCCGAATGGCGATGCTCGGTCACATTCAAGTGAGCATCTTCAGAAGCGTCTGCGCTGTGCGACGGGCGAACGGACGCACTCGGCTCTTCAGCGACAGCAGCCGCCTTCTTTTCCGAGCTCTTGCTCTGCCTCTTCTCCTTGCTCACCTGCGATTTTCCTTTCCCCTTGACACCTGGCAAAACACTGGGCTGGGGTACATTGATCCTACCACATCCGGCGATGTAGATCGTGCTCGCGCCGAGCGCCGAGATCGATCGTTCAGCGCACAGGTTCTGCAACACAACGTTACGGTTGGCAGTCGTAAAGCCAAGGTTGCGCATGAAGGGCACCTTTTGTGGCGACGACATCGAGTCATCGCCCGTATTTTCTGTGTCGTTCACCTGAGCAGACAAAGAACGCTTGGCCAACGCAAACGATCGGCGTTTGGGCTGACTCTTTGACGGCAAGACGACTTCCGATGCTGCGAAGCGACCTAGCTTCCACGGCTTATTCTTCTTGGCCTTCTTTCCGTGCTGCTGGTTCTCGTTGGAGAACTCGCCTGCGCCGCCGTTTCCATATGCCTGCTTGACACCTGGCAGAGGCAGATCGTTGACCGATACCGAGATCCATTCCGCGATCGAGTCGTTGTCCCTCGACATCCTGCCCTTCTGCGAGTCGACCAGCAAGCGTATAGCGGATGGACGGCTTTCCGCCTCCTCGTGCGAGCCAGCACGGCGTGTCGATGGATGCATGCCTTGGACCGGTTCATGCAGAGACGGCATCGAAGCGGCAAAGCGATCTCTCGGCGCATTGGCTGCAGACGAACGACGCGCTTCCGCCTCAACTGGCAAACGTACAGCCTTGACCTGCTGCGACGGGTAAAGCTTCGGCGTATTGCTCAGTGCTGGCGACGGCATCGTGAACGTCGTCACTTGCGACGAAGGACTGTATCTTGGGTCGCAAGCGTCTCTGTCGAAGGAGCCGCGGTCGAGAAGATGAGGAGAATCGGTCGAAGAACCAACAGAGACCTCTGAGCTGCGACGCGAATGGTAAGGCACCACATTGGGACGGATGGCCACTCGGCCAGACGAGCGACGCTGCTGTTGCGCTGGCTGAGCGCTCGCAGTCGAGATGGCAACGGCCGGAGCTGCGATTGCTTGGTCGCCTGTGGCAGGTCGGGGTGGTGGACGCGATGCTGCATTCAGCAGAATGGGTCGGAGCTCGACCGAACGGCGCTGTTCGCCAGACGTGCGTCGCTGGCTGTCCAATGACATTCTCTTGGCAACCTCGGCTGGCGTTGCAATCTGAGCGGTGGATGGCAAGTCGACGCTGCTGCGGTTCGCTGACCTGCTTGGGCTGATCTTGGCCAAGAAAGCTCTGGTGCGGGAAGGAGAGCGCACCGGACCTGCTCCCTGAAGACTCTCCTGCGATGCACGAGATCGCGGCACCTCTGGTACCTCGAAAGAAAGTGAGGTCTTCGATGCCGCAGCCGTAAACGCTTCCGTGTCGGGTTTGGTGTTCGGGTGCTCTTCAATTTTGGACAGAGCTGGAGCAGGGGCGATGCTGGCCACAGCAGGAGGTGACGAAGAGTAGGTAGACGTAGAACCAGAGCCGGAACTCGAGCGTCGGTCCGACGATACTTCGGAAGCTGTGCTCGGGCTGGTCACCACTACCATCGGACGGCCCATGCCGAGAGCATCCGGAACCGGGGTGATGATCTCCTTGGTGGTCTGCACTGTTCGACGAGTTGCTCTCGGCCTAGCCTCGGATGCGTTGGCGTTGGCGTCGGCGTTGGCGTCGGCGGCAGTAAAGTACATCTCCAGCGGGGTTGTCGAAGGCGTTGACGGCCAGCTAGAATCGTCATCCGCATATTCTTCGTCGTCATCGTCCTCCCCATCACCACCGAGCCTGTTTGTCGATGCGGTGCTTCGTCGACGTCTGCGGCGCGGACCGCCATTACTCGTTCCACTAGCTTCTGAGTCGCTGGCGTGTGTCGAGTCGACAAGGATGGACGGATACCGATCCTTGAACTGCGGCGGCGGTGGCGGCAACTCGATCTGTAGACTTTCGCGTCGCTTTGCTGGCTTGGCCACGCTCGATGCTTCGCTATCAGACGGAAGCTCGGAGGCTGAAGAAAGCGCATCGTCGAGATCCGAGTTTGCCGACTTTTCGCTCAATGGCGGCAAGGGATTCGTCAGGGCAATATGTGATAGCTTTGGCTGCGCTTGCTGAGAAGATGCCGAGGTGCCTGCCGCGGACTGCATTTCGCCGCTCCATTGTCGTGCGTGACCATTGTCATAGTTGTTGACCAGTTGCTTTACTTTACCGCCAGAGCTGAAGAATCCTTCCGAATCCGTTTGCAAGGGACTCTGCGCGGTTTGCTTGCCTTTGCCCTTGTAATCGTGTTGTATCGTGGGTGCTGTCGAGGTGGCTGCGGTTGTTGCTGAAGCAACGACAGTTTCGGCAGAAGAGCTAGTTGCTGCGCTGGATGACGAAGAGCTATTTGCTCGTCGACTCGCCGCCAGCTTTGCAAGATCGCTACGTAGGGCAGCAGTCACAAATGGCGCACGCGAGCCGGATGGACCGGCCTTTGACGAGGAAGCGACGCTGGAAGATGCAGATCCGGAGCTTCTGCTCGCGGCAGACATGAACTTTTGGTGATCACTGAGCGCTGATGGTGGTAGGACTTTGGTGGATGGAACTTTCCTGAAAGTCTGTTTTGGCGGCACGAGCAGTGGTGGTGATGGTCTACGTCGGCCGGTGCTGGATTCGGCTTCACTTATCGTACTAGCTGATGCGTCTTTGCTGTGGCCCATACTGGATCGTGCTTCGCGCGGCGGTGGCACAGGTTGGTTTGAAGTCGAGTTTGCATTCGGGACAGAATCAACGGTAGAGGGTAGAGCTGCTGGTGCTGGTGTTGGTGCTGGTGTTGGTGCTGGTGTGGATGTGGGTGTTGCTGCTGGTGCTGGTGGAAAAGTTTCGCTGATGAGAGCTGGTGATGGTGCTGGAGTCGAAGCCAAGGAGGACGCTCTGGATGGTATTGATGCCTGCGAGGGGCCTTTGCCCTTGTTCCACGCAGCTGCACTTTTGCGAGCATCAAAGCTGGAAGGTCTTTCGACCTCGGTGCCATCTTCGCTGGCGATGACCCATCCTCTGCGTCTATTGTTCAAGTGGATGGCAGCGCTTGGCACTTGCGCTGACGTTGCCGCCATTGTGATAGTTATCTAGGCAGAGCGACGTCCGCCTAGCCTTCCAAGACAGGTTCGTGCTGAGACCGTTTTCAGTAGACAAGGCCAAGGCGGTGGTGTAAATGCATCCGACGAGGTGGTAAGAAGAAGAATCGCAAGGTGCTGGATCTGGATCGTAGTCGCAGCGAGTCGGATGCTGATGTATAGAGAGAGGTGCTGGATGGAATGGTGGGTGGATGGATGGTAGAGATGGTGCAGATGGTGTCGTTGAAGGTCGCTGTCTGCGGATTCAGTCGACGTTGATTGTTTCGAGACGACGCTGACAGTATGAAACGGATCGGACCCGATCTGAAACGACAGGCAGGTCTACAGAAAGCGGGAAGAGGAGAAGATGCAGAAGTTCAGGCTGACGACGGAGGGAGAGTCAGGTGCAGCTGCGTCCGATGTTTTGCTGAATGGAGGTCGGAGTTGAAAGAGGATGCAACATTCAACAACAGATGACGAGGTCGAGGAGGAGGAGGATCATCGAGCTGTATCGGCGAGCTGGTCTAGAATCCATTCGCAGCGCAGGAGAGAGGAGGAGGAGGAGGAGCTCGTTGTTTTGGACGTGGTCTCGAGGGCGGAACCCAATCTTGGTTCAGGATGGATGGAGAGGGAAGGCGACCAAACTAGCCTTCGAACTTCTCCTTAGGAACAGATGGAAGCAATGGTTTCCAACTCCGATCGCTTGCAAAGCTGCTCTTTCGTCAAGCGAGCTTCCCGGTGTCCAATTTCGCTACCGCTGTTACAAAGGTGTTCGGTGTATGCAGAATCCACGAGCGATGCACATGATCACGAGTGGATGATGGCTTTTTGCAAGTTGCCGTGGCCCACAAAGCGAGGTCTTTCGTCCTTCTCTTCACTTTCATGGTGCACTCGCCTCTCATTGGGAGCATCGTGTGAATGAGATGCGAGCTGACCACTGTATCTTCTTCCCTTCCATTCGAAGAAAAGAAGAAAGAGCTCGTCTGCTCTCTCTCGCTAGATGCATGAGCAGGCCAACGGACACACTGATGATGCAGCTGCCTCGGCGTTTTTTGCTTCGGCTGTGCTGCTCCACTGCACTGCTGCAGTTCTTGACGTCGTCACGGCTGTGTACCTTTTCCTCAAAAATGAAAAATTCAAAAATAAACACCTTCCCAATCAAGCAAGTCTTTGCTTCCCGTTCACCTGCTGGATCGAGTTCGATTTCATGCTGCCTCTCAGTCATCCAGGTCGACATTGTCTCGAACCGATCCAGCTAGTCTGACTGTTCCTTGATTTCAGCCGGTTTGCGGTTAGCGAACGATGCCCGCGGCTAAGTTATGCTCTGTATGCATCGCGGGACCAAAGTAGAAGCCGGTGCCGCATGACGGCTTCCACATGTTTGCAACGCCGTCTAGATATGACTTTGTCGAAACTCAGCTCTTGACAGGCTTGTCGAGATCATGCTTCGGCTGTGCTTCACTGAAGGGCACAATCACCTGCTTCCTATCGGTGCAACGTCATTCACACGCTTCTTCCCGAGGAACCAGAACACGAGGGCAACTGTATCAAGGGTCCCATGTTCCCGTTTCGCAGAGCCGACCTCTCTTCAGCTTTTGTTTTCTGCGCTCTCACGTTAGCTTAGCCGAGACATCCATTCAACGCCAAAATCGCGAATTTCTTGCTCGTGTCACGATCGTGAAGGTGAGCGTGGGAACGTTTGTACCGTCACGATTGCTGCACAGCCCGCCCTCGTCTCGCGTTCTGCATTGAAGAAGCAAGCGCCACCGGCAAGCAAACGTCGCCAATCGAATCCTTGATCGAAACAGACCCTGAAAGAAGGACGCCAAGGCGATCGCAAGCTCGAACAGAGGATGGCACAAAGTGGATGGATGGATGGATATTGGATGGCTGCGCTTGGGTCTCGGTAGCCGCCTCGTTCCTGTCTCCCCCTTTCCCACGTTGGCAGCTTCACGAGCCTCACGATTGACCGCTCAGTGACTTAATGGCTCTCCAAGCACAAGCGCTTCCCGAAAGGAGGCTAGCGAGCATAGCCTTCCCGTGCTGAAAGTTTCTTTGCAACAGCGATTCTTTGGTATGGCGAAAATTACGCCGCCTAAAGGTCCCGACTTCTCGGGTTGCACAAAAGCCACTCATGCATACAGAGTATAGAGTGGCGGCCGATAAAGCACAATCTCATCAGCTGGACCGCATCTTGCTTTCAAGCAACCACAAGCTGCTCCTTTCCCAAGCATGATGTGTAGCTGCTAATCTTGCTACACAAAATTGGATGGATCAGAAAAATTGTGCCTCTGCTGCACAGGTGAAACAATGCAAGACCCTGTGTCACTGCTGGTTTCAGAGGCAACGCGCAATGGCCGGGAGAAGTCACGTGATGAGCTTGCATCTACGGTCTAACACTTTAGCGATTTTGAACTGCCGGCTCTCGGAAGATCCTGAACACCGACCATGATGAGAAGAAGTGAACTTGGTGCTTCTGACACAACCTTGCTGTACACGGTTCCCACTCTGAATTAAGACATCATGACAGACTCAGCAGCTCCGGTAGAGCCAGTGCTGGATTCCAAATACCGCTCATCGTGGTCCCTCCCAGGCTCGGCAGAACGCAACTCGCAACCCATCGCAGAAGCACTTCAACCTTTACTCTCTTCGACCTCGACCAGCCCGAACCCACGCATCCTCGAAGTAGCCTCCGGCTTCGGCCACCAGATTCAAGCCATTGCGTCTGCCCACCAACAATGCCGCTTCTATCCAACCGAAGCCGACGCCTACCTCTGCAACGAGATCAACACGCGCACCGCCGACCTGCCCAACACCGCCCAAGCACACCCTCTAGACCTGCTCAGCCACAACGACTGGCTAGCACTCGTACACGCCGTATCCGCAGAGACGGGTGCGCATCAAGATGGACTCTTCGACGGCGTCATAGCGTGCAACTTGATCCACATCGCTCCATGGAGCGTTACCGAGAACCTGTTTGCCCATCTCGATCCTAGGATGAGCTACGTTACTCAACAAGGGTACACGAATCTGCTCTCGCGCAAGGACGGCTGGATAGCTATATACGGAGCGTTCAACGAAAACGGTAGTTTCACGAGCGAGGGCAATGCGAAGTTCGACGCGGACATTCGCAGCAGGAATCCTGAATTTGGACTGAGAGATATCCAGAACGAGCTCGTGCCGCTGGCAGAGAGACACGGATACGAGTTGTGCGAAAGGATAGCGATGCCTGCGGGCAACTTGTTTCTCATCTTTAGGATACAGAAGGAATAGAGATTGTAAAGACGATGCAACCTGCTTGACTGTGTGAGGATGATGATGCCTGTGCGTGATTACCAGTCTTCTACGCCAACAACAGTGCGATCTAGATCGATGGTGATGGTCTTGCTGTTGCCCTTCCACTGTGGGTTTTGCTGGATCGTGTCGAGAAAGAGGTGGTATCCTGGCATGTATCTGTCGACAAAGCTACGAACAGCCACGAGAGTATCATAAACAAAAAGGGGTCAGAAAATCACCTCAAAAATAAGGCAGCAAAAATCAACCTTCACTTACGCTTTCACCCCGTCATCCGTCATACCAAGTCCACCATTGCTCGCCTTCATCGCATGTTCCTGCTGCGTCCTCCAAACATAGACGTTGTTCAGATCCGTCGGCCGTATTTGCAAAAACACACTGAAATGCTTGTACCAGGCTTTGTACGCCTCCAAGTTGCGATTGATCTGCTGTAGAGCTTCCAGACTATACCGTTGCAGGGGTGAATCTGGTGAGCTAGCGTTGCGTTTGGATTCAACTTCGACCGGCGATATCGGTGAAAAGCCCATGCTCCAGCCTTCGAGGATGAAGACGTCGAGTGGTGCGGACAGCGAAGGACCGGCGTCGGGAGGGGAACGACCGCCTTCGCCGGCGTGTAGGCTCTTGTCGAACACTGGTAGTCGGATGCTGTTGGGTCGGTCGGTGTTGATGGCGTATACTTGGTCGAGGATTTGCGTGCCGAGCTCGATGTCGTGTGTTCCAGGCTGACCTCGACCAGAGAGCAGCGGGTTTGTCGGGTTCTCTTCTGCCACTCGCCGCAAGTTCTGATGCGTGTGGTACAGATCATCCGTCGAAAGTACGCCTATTGTCAGTCCGGACGATTTGAGATATTGTACCAAGGACCGAGTTACAGTAGTCTTGCCCGAGCCTTGCGGACCTTGCATGGCTACGAAGAGTGGTGGTATCGCGCTCTTGGCGGGGAAACGAGAGCGGAAGGTTTTAAGCTGTTGGACGACATGTTGGCCGAAGATGTCGACTGCTTGAAGTGGTGCTTTCGCTGCGCTGCCCGATGCCATAGTGTGCGATCTGTGTCTGTGACCAGAGCGTATGTCAAGGGATATGCCGAGAATGAGTGAAAGATGATGTTGGACTTGTAGAGAGGTGTGGTCTGACCGCAGCGTTGAGGGGAAAGCTCGGCTTCTTGAACGGCCCGATGTGGAGACGCACCTGGCGAAAAAATGCACCTTGTTAGGCCGCACAGCCTGACGGTTCGCGGGCAAATAATCCATCATCACCACCGCGGTGCGGAAATTGACACATCACTTCGAACAACACCTCCTTGCATGACAACCGTCAGCCTGAGACAGACGTCGACGATGCATCAGAGAGCCATTGCTGGCCTGCGAAGCACTTTTGTCATCGCCGTGCTTTGACATCAGCACAATGCTATGTTTCTGCTTCCGAGCTAAAGCAACCTACAGTGCTGTCGTCAAGTTTTGGAGGTTTGTGCCTTCTCGGTGTATAATCCATCATGTCGGCGACTAACTGTAAGAGGCTAAACGAACGATCTGCAGTGTTTGTGGGGGCTGCGACAACCTCGGATAGAGCTTCGCGCTGGTGATCCTTTGCTCGCGAACGACCGGGATGCATTAGCGCCAGGCGTGGTGTGAGGTCACGTCAATGTACGCAAGCGAAGAGGCAAAAGACGCCGATGCAGTCGCGGGGCTCGCGTTGACCCGCCGGCTGGAGTCGATCCATGCAAGTGAACACGGTCCTCCGATACTTGACGTGGGCCCAAGATGCATGTCCAGCCGAACTGCGGAATGTGTGCGGCATTACCACCGAATACCCTCCTCTCAGAGAAGCGGCCCGCATTCTTGGACGCTTGCTCCTCTGCCAAACCGGCACCCGAGGGTCTGCCTGCCTCACAGAGCAGAAGCGAGCATGCAGGCGAGAGGTTAGAACGTCAGCTAAACCACTAAGTCAGCTACAGGCGAGCGATCCATGCATGCCTCTAGCCCATGCGCTGACTTTGTTGGACGATGGCATTGAACGCTGGCAGGCAAGCGTCAGAGCCTGTGTGGCAGAGTCAAGCTTCTGTCTCTTGGTCCTTGCAGTGGTAAGTTAGCTAGTTTCATGTTTCAATGAGCGACCTGCTAGTCGACTGAGCCGAACTCTACTTCTTCAACCTCGAAAAGACCTTCTTCAACACCATCACCATCATCCTCGACTTTCAGACGCGTTTTCGACCTGTCCTTGCTTACGTCTCTAGCACCATCGAAAGTACACTCTGATCACCACTGTCTTTTCGCATCCTTCATTTTCATCGATCTTCAGACTTGCCTTCAGAACCCCAGTCTCGCCGTCATGCATGTCCGTTCGCTACTCACGAGCGTCACCCTTGGCCTGGCCATCACCACATCCTCGACCTTAGCTGCGACTGCTGCCCCCGAGGCCCAAACCAGCAACGCTACCACATCCAAGACCACCACCCCACCCACCACCTACAACGCAGCCTCTGGCTCCCTCACCCACGCTCCCCAACCCGACGGACGCCACGAGATCCGCTTCACGCTCCTCTCCTGCCCCGCCTCCGTCCGACCCAAGATCTCCGGCACCTCCGGCAGCAGCGGCCAATTCACCCCTTCTCCCCCTGGCAGCATCATCGTTCCCTCTGACTTCATCGGTTCCGTCTACCTCACCGGTGAAGGATGCGGTAAATACGGCGACAACTGTCAATCCGTAGACCTGACTTTCGAGCCGAACCCGAGCGAGACCGTGAGGAGCTACATCAACTTCGACGCCATGTACGGCAAGAAGTTCACCTACCCCGTCAAGGCGAGGTTCGACGATAACAAGGACAAGAGTGACGCGGCGTCGATCGATTGCGACAGTTACGATTGCGTAGATGGAAGTAGAGATCCGGATGATTTCATCACCCACAGGATCTACTCGTCGACCAAAGGGGTAGGCGTGGATGTTGTTTACGATTGCAGGGCTAATAGCACTTCTACTACGGGCTAGGTGGGATGCGCCGTTGCTCGTTTTGGATACGACACTGCTCAGCTCTGGACCCCGGTCGGTCCGGACGCTTGCTTTGTTGTTTCACTCATCGTTTCGTTCTTTCGTTTCTGTCATACACTTCGGACACTGCCTCTCTCTCTGTCGTCGGCCAAGCGCCCTCTGCGAAATCACATTCCTTTATTGCACACACTTTGACGTCCAATCGTTCCTTTGCTGAGACTTTTACATTCCTCCACTGCACCTACGACCTCGGCTTCAACGCCTGCTCAGTCTCATCCCTCGTCTTACCCGTGAGGAAATCCTCAACGACCTGAACAAACTCGTTCGGCTTCTCGGCCTGACACCAATGTCCCGTTTCCATGTGTACCAGCTTGGCGTTCGGAAAGTACTTCTGGTTCGTCGGGATGTTCCTCCGATTCACGTACTTGCTCTTGGTCCCCTTGATGAACAACGTTTCGCCTGCCCATGCTCGCTCTGGAGCCCCTTCATCGCCACCAGCCAGCTCTTCGCTGGTTACGTTAGGAGGATTGAACGGGAAATCTCCGATCTGCGCGATGTTTTTGCGAATGAGGTCGACGGGTATACGCCAACTCCAGGTTTCCGCGCTGGGAGGGTTGCGTGTCAAGTTGGTGAGCAAGAACTGACGGACGCCGAGATCAGGTTCGGTAGCTTGCAAGATCGCATCTGCTTCGTGTCGACTGCGACAGGGTTTGTCGCGGATCTCGATCATGGCGTCGATGTACCGCTCGAATTCCGGTGAGAGCGGACCCCGTTTGGCGGACATGTCGACGCTGATCAAGTTGCGCAGCATTCCAGAGGGCAGCTCGGGGTGCAGAGCTACGCTCATGGAGACTTTACCGCCCATAGAGTGTCCGATGAGTCCGACGTTGGTGAGGTCGCGAGACGACATGAACTCGATCACGTCCCGCGCCATATCGGAGTACGCTAAACCGTCAATGTGCGGTGATGTTCCGTGGTTGCGCAAGTCGAGCGCAAAGACGGGGACGCCGAAACGGGTTGACATGGCTCGTCCTAAGGAGCGCCAGTTTTGTTTGGATCCGAACAGCCCATGGCATACGACGAGCGAAGAGACGGGTACCTCGGTGCGACGTTTGCTGATCTGCTCCTGCGTTGGCTCGTATGCTTCGAAATCGAGCTTGACCGTCTTGCCTGTCGCTGCGGCGGCGTGGGAGACTTTGGGATCTGACGAGGGTGTTGAGAGCCATCGTCTGCTGCATGCAGATGTGCTTGCGAGAAGATATGATGAAGAGCGAGCGCCTCGGAGGCACTCCCCTCGAAGGAGTGTCAGCATGATGTGCTTTTCGAAGCTTTTGTGGTGTTAGAAGGGAAGGAAGAGTAGGAGGAAGTGACTAATGCAATTTTGACCCGTGCGCCCACTTTTTCCGTTCAAGCCGAAGCCGAACAAAATCCCGTTCTTTGACCGGTAAAAAAACGGTAAGCGGGTCTCATGGAACGAAGTGCTTCGATGAGCCTGGTACACAGTCTTCAAGCACAACCTCATTGATGCCCAACAAAGACACGGAAGCCACAGCAAAGTCATTCGGTGATAGACAATGCAGCATTTGCAATGGAGCCTAAAAATACAAGTCTGACAGTGAGAACCATCTTTTGAGCCACTTCAGCGGCGAGCTCCCTTACTGGTCAGAGACATCAGGACCAGATGTGCTCTTGGTAGTAGCATTGGTCTCTTCAGGCACCCGAGTAGGCGTAGCAGCACCCGAAGCAGGGCTATCCGCACCACCGTTATCGAGCTTTCTCCGCTTCTTTCTCTCCTCCCTCGCCTTGATCTGTTCTTCCAACTGCTTGCGGCGCACCGTGGTATCAATGTGACGCGGTCCGCCTTTCGCAGTCAGGATCTCGACACCGGTCTCGGTGATCAGCAACGTCTCTTCCGCCGCTGCCGATCGAGCGCCATCGACAGTAGCAACAGTCCAGTCGTCTGGCCAAGAAAGATCCCTCCACTCGGTGCCGAGGTTGAGCATGGGCTCGATGGTGAAGATGTGACCTGGCTTCATGACGCCGTAGCTCTTTTTGGTGGCGTGGTGATATACGGTGGGTGCTGCGTGGAAGCAGTTTGAAATGCCGTGGCCGGTGTAGTTCTTGACGACCGCGCAGCCTTGCGATTCCGCGAGCGGCTGGATCACGCGACCGATCTCGCCGTAGGGCACGCCAGGTCCACAGATGTTAATGGCAGCATCGAGACATTCACGAGCTACGCGGATGAGCTTCATCGACTCTGCGTCTTCTTCGGCCTTGGCGCCAACAGGGAAAGTTGCGTTCAAATCGCCGTGGTAGCCCTTGTGGAAGAGGGTGACGTCGATGTTGAGAATGTCGCCATCTTCAAGAGGTCGCTGATCGGGGATGCCGTGGCAAATGACTTCGTTGATGGAGCTGCGAAATGAAAAGGGCGAGGATATTGTCAGCTACTGTCGATGCTGTAAGGGACAGATGTGTCGTCGTAATCGTACTCACGTGCAGACGCTCTTGGGGTAGCCATGGTAGCCTAGTGGGCTTGGGTAGCAGTCTCGCTTGATCGCCTCGGCAAAGACGATCTTATCGAGCTCGTCTGTGGTGACGCCGGGCTTGGCATGGGAAGCAGCGATCTCGAGAACCTCGCGGGCGAGCTGTGTTGCAGCAGGAAACGAACTCGGCAATGATCAGCGCTTGTCCTTGCGAACTCAATCCAGAACATCACTATTCATATACGTACAGTAGCAGCCTTCCTGACACCCTCCTGATCAGCCTTGTTGTTGACCTTGATGTTTCTTGACTCGAGAAACTGTTTGAACGAATCGAGCGCGAGGCCGAAGAGAAGAAACGCAATGAAGGTAGATGCATCGGGAAGGTCAGCAAACGTTGGTCGCTTCATGACGAGAAAGGGCAGGGAGACGGTCAAAAGTGGAATTCTGACCTGCCACCAAAAGTTGAACCACATTCTCACCCCTTCCCTGGCGTAGTTGGGCCTTCGAATCGACGGAGGAATCTTGGGCTTGGGACTCAAAGGATACACCGCCTTGACTGAGCCCGAGTATTTGAAGCTTCGAACGCTGGCGAATGGATCGAAGGTGAAAGAGCTGGTAGCAGCAGCATCTTTATCGGTGCTGCCACTTGTGGTGGCTGTTGGCGACATGATGAAAGAGGGTCTATATGATGGTTGGAAGAGGAGAAGGGAACGAAGACGAGCAATCTTCAAAACTCAAACTCAGCAGGTGAGGGACGAGGGATGCGAGGTGTGCATGTCGAAAATTTCGGCTTTTTCTCCACCTCGACGAAAAAATCTCAATTGTTAGGTCCGGACACAGAAGCCGTTCACACGATGCTCCAATGATGATCCTAGACAAGTATTACAGATGATACATAGGGAAAGGGAGCCGCTCTTAGATACCGCGACCACCAGTGACCTCAAGAATCTGACCAGAGACGTACGAAGCGAGAGGGCTGGCAAGGAAAAGAATGGAAGCAGCCGCCTCCTCAGCGTCACCTGGTCTGCGGAGGGGAATGTCAGCAACAGCGGTGACCGACTGCTGCTTCGAGTCTCCACCGGTTGGGCGGCCCGGGATACCAAGAGCGATCTTCTTGCCGTCGATCTCGATGGAAGCACCCGCCTCCTTGGCCTGAGTGAGACGCGTGTTGATCCAACCAAAAGCGACGCAGTTGACACGAACGCCGAAGGGACCCCACTCCTTGCACATGGTCTTGGTCAGACCAAGCACACCGGACTTGGCGGCCGAGTAGTTGACCTGACCGACATTGCCGTGCGTTCCCGAGGTGGACGAGACGTTGACGATGGCCATGTTCTCACGCTTGCTCTCGTCCTTGATGCGGAAGTAAGGAGCAGCAGCACGGATGATGCGGAAGGGAGCAGTGATATGGCAGTCGAGCATGAGCTGGAACGTAGCATCGTCGGTGGTGTGGGCCATCTTGTCGGCGGTGAAGCCGGCGTTGTTGACGATGATGTTGAGCTTGCCCCACTTGTCGACGGCGGCTTTGACTACGCGTTCGCCAAAGTCCTTGTCCATGACGTTGCCAGCGAGAGGGATGGCAGAGCCGCCCGACTTGGTGATCTGAGATGCGACATCTTGCGCCTTCTTGGCGTCGAGATCGGAGACGACGACGTGGGCACCGTGGCTAGCAAAGAGCTTGGCAGTGGCCTCGCCGATACCTTGACCGGCACCGGTGATGATGGCGACCTGGTCCTTGAGAAGTGGAGCGGCTGTGTGTTGAAAGGATGAGAGCAGTAGATCAGGTCAGCAACGGTGGACTGCAATGCAATGCTTGCAGAAGGACGAGAGACACTTACGACCAGCAAGGTGACCAGCGATTTGAGAGACTCGTTGCGACATTGTAAGGTTAGGCTTTGGGCGATGTTTCCGAGAGGTGTCCTGGGCAAGCTGACGGAAGAGAAGTCAGAGTATAGTCCTTATGTATGATCCGAAGGATTCGGTCGAGCGTTTGTTGGAATGTCTTGTTGTGCGGGGGAGACAGGCGATGAAGCCGGTCAGCCTGTCTTGCCGAAGGATGGACGACAGAAATCTGGGGTTGGTTATGAGTAGCCGGGTCGGCACACCCTCGATACCCGGTGCCATGCAGGTTCTTTCGGCCGTCAACAAGGCTGCTTGGTCTAACACGGACGAAAAATCAGCCTCCGCCAAAATGGTGTTAGAGCGATGCTCAGTCGATGAAGATCCAAAAAAAATTGAGGAACGTGAGCTGATCTGTGCATGTGCCGTCGATGCAGGAAGCTTGGCAGTGTGAATTTATGCAACTCGCCACTCACAACTCAGTCAGCGTGCAGCCGCAAACACCCTCGGCAGATCATTCGTGTGGGTTGAGAGGGGAGCGAGCCTTGCATCGGCAGCTAGGGGACGCGTGGAAGCAGAGCCGCAGGTTGTTGCAAGGCTGAGAACGACTCAGCGCAGCGTTGATTCAAGCGTGTTCTGTTCATCGCGTTCGTGTTGGAAGCTCAAGCTCTAGGCTAGAAAAATCATTCCCCGGTTGAGTTTGATCTTCTTGTATCGTCTTCCAGAGCCAGCGCAAGAGGCAAGGAGTCGAGGCAGCTGTTGCTGCTTGAAGCGCTTTTCTGTTCATGCCATTTCATGCATTTCCCAGCCGAGTTAGGCAAGGCGGACCCTGCAGCTGCACATCTTCTGCCGCGACCGCGTCTTTCTTGCCTTTGGATTGTTTCCCCACCTGATCCTCTCGCTGTCTTCTTACGAAAAAAGTTGGCCGGAACGGAGCTTCATATCATGCTCGACGCAGGTCTCAGCTGGCCGGTGATTGTTTCAGAAAAGTGAGCTGCTGGGACTTTGCCTCTCAGGGGGCTTTGCATTCGACATTGCGCAAAGGGCCTTTCTTCACGGCCTTCTTTCCACGCCTTCCACACTGCTCGCCACCATCATCTTCTTCGAACGACGTCAGCAGAGCATATCCGCATCTCCCAACACCCCCTTTCATGCGCGGCATCACCACATCCGTATCACACGCAACATGAACCTCACGCTGCGCTTCGTGGCGCTCGCAGTGGTGTCCATCCTCTCCTTGCACTACCTGTTCAGCTTCACTTCCACCACGTATCACGACCAAGTGGGCAGCTTGCGTTCATCATGGTCGACCTCCAAACCAGACCTCAAACCCACCAACGCGCTCATTCCATATGCTGACACGCCCAAAGCCAACGCCACCTTCGTCATTCTCTGTCGCGAGGGCGAGATCGGTGGCATCCTCGAAAGTCTGCAGTTGCTCGAAAGCACGTTCAACGATCGACCGCATCACCGCTATCCGTACGTGTTTCTGAACGATAAGCCGTTCTCAGAGACGTTCAAGCTGCGCATCATGCGTGCTGTTTCGTCGAGCGTCGAGTTTGGGCTGGTGCCGGGTGAGATGTGGGATATGCCATCCAGCATCGACCCGGTTCGAGCGAAGAAGGCGTGGGATAAAGCCAAAGCTTCAGGAATGCCGTATGGCGGGTCCAAGTCGTACCGCCAGATGTGCAGGTTTCAGTCCGGCTTCTTCTTCCGCCATCCACTGGTCGAAAAGTACAAGTACTACTGGAGAGTCGAACCGGGCGTCAAGTACTTTTGCGACTTGACCGATTTCGATCCGTTCCGATTCATGCAGGAGAACAAGAAGAAGTACGGCTTCGTGCTGTCGATGCACGAGGTCCCAGGCACCATTCGAACGCTGTGGATCCACGTTCGTCAGTGGTACGAGAAGAATCCGGACCTGCTGGCGCCCAACAACATGTTCGGCTTCGTCACGGAAAACAACGGCAGGGGCTACAACAAGTGTCATTTCTGGTCCAACTTTGAAATCGCCGATATGGATTGGTACCGTTCCGAAGCGTACCTTTCGTTCTTCAACCACTTGGATCAGGCGGGAGGATTCTTCTACGAGCGATGGGGTGATGCACCGGTGCATTCGATCGCCGCATCGCTGCTGCTCGATAAGTCGGAAGTGCACTATTTCGACAATGTCGGCTACTTGCATCCTCCCATTTCGCACTGTCCCAAGCCGACAACGGCCAACGCGATCTCGCCACATACAGGCAGGATGAGGTGCTACTGCCCGCACGAATCGTCCTTCTCCTTCGACGACGGCCATCAATCCTGCCTCTACAACTACCTCGAGGTCAATGGTAGGAACTCAACAGAGGCTCGCCAAGAGCATAGGAAGATGGACATTTGAACATTTTCAACACATTCATTTGCACTCGTATTCAACTTACTGTATTTCTATCAATGCGTGGCTTCGTTCTGGCAATGGGGAAAGGGTTTTCAGAATGAGCTTCGGATCGACGCCGCTTTCACACAATGCATCTCAGCACGCCTCACAGAGCAGAAATGGGACACAACGCGTGTCATTAAGAATGGGGAAAGAAAGGGGAAACAAAAGATCTTGCAGAACCAGCCAAGGCCACACGACGAGAAACCACGAGACCGAGAGATCTCGGCTTCTACTTCTTGCAGGCCTCGGCTCCTGGATCGCAGATGAAATCAAAGGCGGAAAGGCGTGACCCAACCATGTAAAAGAAGATGGTAAAAAGTGAAAAAGAACGAAGCAAGTTCATTATGTATGAGCTACGCGTACCGATGCCAAGGACGAAGCGGCAAAGCGAACCAAAAATGCCAAAGCTCAACTAACCCTGGGTGTTGATGTCGAGGAAGAACCACTCGACCTTGGTGACACCCTTGAAGTCGGGGTCCTTCTCGTTCTTGTTGAAGAACTTGGGGTAAAGCTCGGTGTCGATCAAGACGCCCGACTTGGGACCATCCACGTTCTCCTTGCCGGTCTCGTCCCAGTAGCCGAGGTCATGGTCGATCACCCAGGCTGTAACCCAGAACTCCTCGTGCTCGTCCGTCTTGGGCACCTTGACCATGGCGCGAACCTTGCAGCGACGGTCGTAGAGGTTGTTCATGTAGAGGAAGGGAATACCGATCGTGTACCTGGGAGTATCGGGGTAGTCCTGGGTCTTGGCAGTGTCAAAGCAAGCGCCAGCCTTGAGACTGTCAGCAGCCTTGAACGCCTTGGCGGTCGAGTAGGCGTGGTACTTGTAAGAGGGCGAGAGGTAGCACTGAACGTGGTTCTCGTCCATCCAGCCCCAGTAGCCGTTGTACGACTTCCACTCGCACTTGGGGAAAGTGTCCTTGACGTCCTTGGGAGCAGGCATACCTTCGCCGTGATGGATGGTGTACTTGTTAGCAAGCGCGATACCGAACTGGGGGTTGCTGTTCGGGTTGTCAGCGTCGGGCTTGCGGTTGGCACGACGGGCGAACCTCTCCTCGGAGAAGGTGATCTCGCCAACGTTGGCCTGAGCCGCCGGGATGAGCGCAGCAGCGAGGCAGACAAGGGCACCAAAGGCGAACTTCATCTTGAATAGTCGGAGTCTACGGAGGTGTTTGGGGAAAAGGATCTAGAGAGTAAGGGAAATGGAATAGAACGAATGAAGAGGTGAGAGGATGAGGAATGGAGGAGATGAGGAGAGAGAGAACGATGGAACGAGTCAAAGACGGCGATATATATACACTTCTCACCCGTGATACACAGAGTGTTTCGTGGGGCCCAAGCTGTGACTTGGGCTCAGGAATAAGCCACAATGTGACTGTTGACGACCGTAACCACCAAGCCCACCTTCGCGATACGCTGCCAAGTGAAGGATCTCATACGAGCAGGGTCACTTTTTCAGCCAACGCTGATCGTCGGAAAGGCGAGACCTTGGTCAACGTACCTCCTCACGCACGAACACACCGCCTCAAAATCATGTTTGCCCGGCCAGGTACGGAGTGCTGCCCGTCGCCACCGTCGCCACCAAGTGTGTCAATTCGCCCACCGGAGGGGCACAGATGTGGCAAAGGTCAATTGAATGTGGGAGCAACGCAATCATCTCGCCGCCTTCCGGCCGGACCTCTCCGTCCGTTCTTACTCGAAGCCGCATCGTTTATCTTCGTCCGAGCAACAACGGTGGGACGCTCAATGAAATGTGGAGCACCGTGCATCGACACAATAAAGTTCGGTCTAAGATGGTGGGAGTATCCATTCAGGCTGTGCGACCGGCTGCACTCCTGCAGATTGCAGCCCACATGTGACGACAGGCGTTCAACCACCTCGCGGACCTCTTTGAATTTCTGATAGTTGTTGGTACACCGACGGGTTTCCCCCACAATTACGGTGGAGATGATGCTGCAGCGCTTGGCGAGTTCGGGGTCGGAATACATCAGGCGAACCTCATCGACTTTGCGCCCAGTCTGAAGGCTCCGTGCACAGCATGTCACACGTGGAATGTTGGAAGAATGTTGGGAAAAAGAGCAAAACTTCCGTGCTGAGAGGGTATCACTACAATAGAATGTACAGCAAGAAAGGAATATACAAGAAGGAAAGGATACACAGAGGAAAAGGAGCATCTATACAGTGAGGAACACGATCAGCAACCTCCGCCGCCGCCACATCCTCCGCCTCCACCACCACACCCGACGACACCACCGCCGTACGCTCCGGCTGCCATCAAGCCTCCGGCTCCGATGCCGCTGAGGGCAGTCATGCCGTACACGCCGTACATGCTGTAGGCATTGATGGTGGCATCGCCAGTGGTACCTCGACTGACGTAATGCGTAGAGTAAAGCGGGCTGTAGTAGAAAGGATACAGGCCGGCCGCGTTGTATCCAAACCTGTTAAAAAGCAAACAAGAGAAGGGGGTTGAAATGAGTCAGTACGGTGATGTGGGTCGTTTTACGCAAAATGTCAGCAGTGATGACTCACACAAATGCGCTTTCGTGGCCTTCGCGACGCTTGCCTTGCGCCCACTCCTTGACCATCTGTTCGCGGAGCTTGTCGTGACGCTCCTCCTCCTCCTTGACGATGACGGCCGAGTGAGTGCTAGGGTGGGTAGCGTCTTGCCAGACGGCGGTGTCCTGTTGCTTGTCGCCTGGGAGCTCCTTTGCAGCTCTCCATTTGCCCTTCATTCGGCTGGTGAATCCAGAACCTTTGGCGGAGCTCGTCTGATCCGGAGCGGCAGCAGAGGCATCGGCACCATTTCCGAGCAAGCTCTTGAGCTTCTTGATGGCGCCTGGACTGTTGTAGATGCAGCCGCAGAGAGAGTAAGGCTGATTGTACCTTTGCTTCCACAGGGTAGCAGTGCGGTCAAAGGCTTCTTTGAGGATGCCGGTTTCGATGGCGTCGTCATGGTTGATGAAGCGACCGACAAGGCTGAAGGACTGGTCGTAATAGCGGGACTGGAGCTGGTGAGTGTGCCAGCAGAGATCGATGTCCAGAGTAGGCGTGAGAAGGGTGTGTGTAGCAGCCATGAGATCGAGGAACTTGTGGTAGCGGATCAAGCTACGAGAGAGCACATCGTCGAGTGCACCTTGCTCCAAGAGTTGGATATGCTTCGACCATCCAAGCTTCTCCATCTCCAAGTTGAAGCTTGTCTGGCGCTTGACTGCATCGACGACATCGCAGAGACCTTCGCCGTAGGCAGCAGCATTGCCATTCTGGTAGCATCGCATGAGAACAGCGACGCGGGCCATCTGCTGAGCCTTGTATTCGGGCACCTTGATCTTTGGCGAAACGGCGGAGCTGAGCCAACGCTGCTCGAACCATTCACGGAAAGTCGTTATGTTGAAATCGCACTGTGCAGCGACATCGTTGATTTCTTGGAGGTCGCTCTCGCTGGCAGCCGTGTGATCCTTGTGGGCAGTCGCCTCGATGGGCTTTTCGTGGCGGAAGATGGGCAAGAGCAGGGCTTCTCCGAAATAGTCTCGTGAGGAGCGTTTCTTGTGCATGTCGCCGAGCATGGTGCCTGCCATGAAGAAGACGCCCTTGTTGTTGTGTGGCCGACCGGGCGATCTGCGCCAGATGTCGTAGTCGTCGAGGAAGCGACGCATCTGAAGATGTTCGGCGGCGATGGTCTGGTTACAGCTTGCCTGGTTGGAGCAGTTGCGCTCCCAGCCTTTCTCACCGATGCCCACTTGCTGCGGTTTGTCACCAACGCCGGTCCAAGGGATGAACTGAGGAGCTTTGCAGCGCGGACAGTCGATGCGAAGGCCGAAAATAGTTCCGCCGTACGTCTCCTGTGCGTTGGTAGGATGACCAGGAGGAGGCTGGAGACTGAGGTCCCAAGGCTGCTTGGAGCGCTTTGCGGTGATGGACTCGTGCCAGAAAGCCTTTGCGAGTTCGACGTCATTGAGGATGGGGAGCGTGGGATGGATGCGGCTTGCGAGCTGATGGAGTGGATAGTCGAAGAGGGAAAGGCTGAATCGTGAACGAAGTCGTTGGGATTCCTCTTCCTTGTAGAGCGGGTTGAGGTGATAGGCATGAAGCACAAGAGCGACGTCGATGGGCGGAAGAGCGAATTCGGGCAGTTCGAAGCCGTCGAATTCGGTCTTTGTGGCATCTTGCTCGCGTTGGTTCTTGAGCTCCGAGTTATAGTGTTTGGCAAGCGTCTCTGAAGCGAGAATGTTGGTGCACCAGAGCTCAAGACGATAAGCGGCACGGTTGAGGAAGATGCTCCAGCGACGTTCGCGTTCGAGCTGCTTGCTCATATCGGCCGCAGCTTCGTCTGCTTCCTGTTGGGTGGGTTTTTGACCCGTCTTTGGATTGATTTCGGGGACAGGCTCAGCTGCGGGGGCATAGGGAGGCGGAGGGGCGTCGATGCCTGGCTCGTCGATGTGACCGGCATCTTGGTGGCAGGACGGGTAGTCGAAGTACTCTGTACCGTCATGGACAGCCTGACGCAAACGGTCGAAGAGGTCGAGAAGCTTGAGATGAGACTTGAGACGATCGAGCGAGCAAACCTGGTGTGCGACGTTGCTAAGGCCGACTCGCATACCATCGTTGAGGGCCTTGTCGAGCTCCTTGCGTTCTTGCGGGGTGAGGCCTGGACCATCGCAAAGTTTGAGTGTTGCATTGTTGAGTGTAGATGTGAGTTGCTCGACTTCAGGCGAATAGGCTGGTCTTGAGGCGCCAGCAGTGGCAAAGTCGTAATCGGGGAGGTGAGAGTTGGGAGCGGTCTCGAGGGGACTGTCGTCCGAGCTCGAGACAGAGCCGTGGCTCAAAGGTGGTGTTGGGTTGCGTGTCATTGTGGATGATCGCTATGGGACGACGGAATCGGAGGGCGGAGTTGCGACGAAAAGCACCGCCTTATATCCACGTGAACGCCAAGGAGCAGCCAAAGGGGATAGGCGGTTGACAAAGGGAAGACGTCACAGTACCGTCAGGACTTGAGTTGGTTGTTGTGGGGAACGACAGTCGCCACCCGTGTGTAACACAGTCAGCTGGAGTTGAACGTGCCTGGATAGAATGCGGAGAAACACAGCCCCAAGGAGAAAGCTCGCTTAGCGAGACAGAGAAGGATAGGCGAAGTGGAAGCGAATGGTGGTGGTGTGAGAGTCGAGGGATGTTGTTTCTGTGCACGCACGAGGCGCGGCTTGTGCTTCTAGGCGCCTCGATAAGCGATTCCGACGGAACCCTTGTTGAGGCTAAAGCGGACGGAGCAGCAGATTGTGAGTGCTAAACTCAAAGCAAAGCAAAGCACAGCAATGTGCAGATCAGCTGAGTCGTCCGTGCAACGCTGAGAGAGACTGAGTCGACGGCTCACGGCTCACACTCTGCCGAATCGCCGGTCAACGGTCGGCTTTTTGCACCATTGTTAGACCGTAACGCACGAGAAAGCCATTTCTCGTCCCCATTTTTCGGTCGAATTTTGGAATCGCCTTTTTCCGTGACACGAAAAATAATCCTGGCTCCGACACGAAAACGGAACCGACTTGAACTCGAGTTGGACCCTGATAAAGTGCAAATCTTCTTGCTGTCCTTCTCTCTGTCCTCCACGCCCATCTTCCTAACATCGAACCGTACTCAGCAGCCATGACAGCCATCCGAGTCGTACATCCAACACCCGACGTCAAGCGCGGAGTGCAATACTGGGAAGGCGTCGAGGCGAGTGTCGATGGTGTCCTCGGTGGATTCGGCCACGTCTCTCGAGTCGAATCGCTAGGCTCACGCTCTTTCCTGCTCAGCGTGCTTCCACATCTCTCCTACTGCGCTCCCGCATCATCCAATGTCTCTTCTGCACAATGGAAGAAGGACAGAGTTGCGGAGAGAGGTGGCAAGGGCAAGGCACGTACTCGCGCTCTCGACTGCGGTGCAGGTGTTGGAAGAGTGACGCAACACAGTCTCATCCCCATCTTTGACGAGGTGCATATGGTCGAGCCAGTTGCCAAGTTCCTTCAAGAGGCCAAGAAGCAGTCTACAGCATGGCCACAGATTCAAACACCACCCAGCAAGTCACCATTCCAAGCACGCAAGGCGGTCCACTTCCACTGCTCTACACTCCAAGATATCGAGCCCAGTCGACCGTACTCCACTGCACCACGCGTAGGCGATGGAGACATTTCACCAACAGTGTCCGTCGACGACGAGCAGCCATCCGCCTCAGAAGTGGCACCAGATGCCACCGCAGCTGAACAGGATGGCGTTGCAGGATCAGAAAAAGAGCCATTCACCTACGATTTAGTTTGGGCACAATGGTGTCTTCAGCATCTCTCGGACAAGGACTTGATCGCATTCCTCAAGCGATCCAAAACAGCACTCAAAGAAAATGGGATCATCGGTGTCAAGGAGAACGTATGCACAGAGGAGGCGGACGGTACAGAGCGAGTATGGTACGATGACGAGGATCACAGCATCACTCGGTCCACAAAGGCATACGAACGTGTCTTCAAAGAGGCTGGTCTCGAGATTGTCAAGTGCGAGATTCAGTTTGGCATGCCTGCAGAATTGTTTGTCGTCAAGATGTGGGCATTACGTTAGAGGCATCTCAGAAGCCACTCACAAGGTCAAGGAATGCATTGATGTCTAAACCCGTGCAAAGTCTGTCGAGATTGTGTTGTGTAGATTCTGACTGATTTGAGAGCGATTCTACGGGTATATGAGTCGAAGCCTTTTGGCGGTGCTATCGTGTGGATTTACGGATCTTGTCAAGCATCACCTCCATCCTTGCTCCCAAATTCGGCTGTCCTCTTGCCTGGCCTGTACGACTACCGCTTGGCTTGTTCCACATCTTGTTCTTCTTCAATCGCTCCTGTTCCTTCTCTTCCTTACTTCGAGTGTCCCTTTCCACTTCTTGTTCTGGGCGAGCAACCGCTTTCGGCAAAGGATGTGGCAATGGCTTTTTGCTCTTGCCTTTGCCCGGCGCCTTTCGCGGTCGAAGATCCTGCTTGCCTCCCGATAGCGCAAGGTCCAATTGTGTGCTTTCATCGTCGCCAGCTTCGGGTGCGAATCGACCCTGGTCTCTGGGCAGCGAAAAGGGCAAGCCAGCTTCTTCGTTGTCTTCTGCTGATCTTCCAGCCGCACTCCCTCGCTTTCCCAATGGCGCAGCATTGGAGCTCGTTGCGCCACCTGCACTCCCTTTGTTCTGTTTGAGCTGCTTGTAGTATTCCTTCTTGACCTTGGCTTTGTGGATGAGCTCGGCTTTGATGCGTTTGTGCTTGCCTAGGTAGGCACCATCCGGAAGATGCTTGGGTCCAACCTGGAACCCGCCCGTCTTCTTGCCATTGGAAGGCGTCGCTGAAGTGCGATGCTTGACCAGCTGCTTCTTGGTCAGCTTTGGTGGAGCCATCCTTGTGTGATCTATGTTGGTGTTGGTGGCTAGGTCGGGAAGTTCTCGAACAGCAAATGTGAAGAATTTGTGATCTGGCCGCGGTGTGGAGGCTTGAACTCGAAAAAAAAGGAGAAAAAAAGCACGAACAACGATTTCTTCTTGCGGAATTCTGGCGGAGAAACAGACAAGGGTCCGAAGATTTCATCTGCAACTTGTCGTCCCCTTCCCACCATCCTCACCTCGCCCATCACTACCGTTCAATATGGGAAAGTCGACAAAGGACAAGCGCGACATCTACTATCGCCAGGGAAAGTCGGAAGGCTACCGCGCGCGTTCAGCGTACAAGCTGATTCACCTCAATGAGCAGTACGGCTTCCTAGGAGGCGCTCAGGACTATGCCCTCGATGCAGCAGAGGCTTCAGCCTCGTCCTCTTCAGCCTCAGCGCCCGCTGGCTCGTCGAACCCATCCCCAACGAAGAGCTTGCCGACACCAACAAGGGTGGTGGATCTATGTGCCGCACCTGGCTCTTGGTCGCAAGTCCTCTCTCGACGCCTGGCGTCTGTCCCTGGCTCGCACCTAGTCGCTGTCGACCTGCAAGCGATGGCACCACTCCCAGGCGTGACTCAGATCATCGGCGACATTACTACCCCAGCAACAGCAGATGCAGTCAGCATGGCTCTCTCCGACGGACCTGCTTCATCCTCCGACACAAAAGGCAAAGGAAAAGCTCGTGCACAACTCATCGTCTGTGACGGTGCACCCGACGTCACTGGCCTCCACGACCTCGACGAATATCTTCAATCCCAACTCCTGCTCGCTGCGACTCAGATCACGTTCCGCCTGCTCGAAGTCGGCGGCACCTTTGTCGCCAAGATCTTCACTCAACATCCGCAAGCTGGTCTTGGTGCTTCGTTGGGCAACATGGATCTCAAAGGTGCAAGACCTGCCACTTCGGGAGCTCTACTCGCCGATCAGCTCCGCATCTTCTTCGACCGCGTCGACATCGCCAAGCCGCGAAGCTCCAGGCTGGGCAGCGTAGAGCACTTCCTTGTCTGTCTTGGCTTCCGACCACCACAGAACTTGCCAGCGGGGATCGTCGGTAGTCTTGCCCAAACATCGCCCTCGAGTCCATCGGAAACTACAGAGGACGAAGCAAGAGAAGATCTCGTTCGATACGCTCAAAAGCTCAGATCGCAACTACAGCGCCCTGATGGACAGTCGAAATCACACAAGGAGCTTTCGGCCAGCCTACCGTTCGTCGCACATGGTGATTTGAGCGGCTTCGACCAGTAATCTACAATGGATTGTACATGATCGACAAAATTCAGCATCTGAAACCATAGCATTGGCAGTGACCGGCTGATCAATCGATCTAAGAACTCTCCCAGTCGACGGCCTTCTTTTCGGACCAGAACTCGCCAGGCCTGGCGCCGACTTCGTGCAGAGCGAGCAGCACTGGCGTCTCTGCACCCTGGTCGAGCGTCTTGTAGCCCTTGCCTTTGGTCATATCGGTGTTGACGTCTGTGTGGGATCAAAAGGAAGGTGATCACAGACATCAGCATGCGGATCATCGTCGTTGTATGAAACGGTCAGCGATACTCACATCCAGGACAGCACGAAAACACATCTACCTTTTTACCCTGCTGCTCGTACTGCTTTGCCAGCGCCCTCGTGTAGGCAATCAGACCGCTCTTGCTGGTACCGTAGCAAGATTCTTTCCAGCCCTTTTGCTTCCAGGTGCCGTCCGTCATGACCTCTTGGAAGTCTTTCATGAGCGCATCCGCTTCCGCGATGGTCTTGGCATCGACGAAACGCTGGCGGGTCTCGCCACTGAAACCCTTGAGCAGACCGGCGAGCGAAGCAATGTTGACGATCCTACCACCGTCCTTGACGTGAATGTTGTCGATCACGTCCTGGACCGCATAGTAGTTGGTGGCGACGGTCTTCTTGGCGATATCGGCGTCGAAGCCGTCCAGAGCGATGCCGGCGTTGTTGATGAGAATGTCGACGCCGGACTTGAGCTCGGAGCTGAGCTTGACGATCGAGTCGTGCGAGCTGGTGTCGAGCTGACGCACTTCGATCGAGACTCGGTCCTGAACATCTTGTGCGAGTTCGGAATAGAGCGACTTTTTGGCATCTTCGCCCTTGCCGACGTCTCTAGAACCGAGGTAGATCGTGAGCTTGTCCGAAGATGAGCCGTAAACGGGCGAGGAAGGGAACTCGTTGGCGAGTCGACGGATGATGCCGTAGCCCAGACCTCGGTTGCCTCCTGAGACGAGTGCGGTGACCATTTTTGTTGTTCGATTCGAAGTTATCGGTTCGATGGTATGGGTAGGGAAACAAGGGTCAGGGATGTTCGAGGAGCCTTAAGTACCTTCGAACGTCCTCCAAGCGCAAGGCAAGTGAAGGCTGCGAAGCTGACGAAGAACTTGCTTAGAAAGTCACCGATGTTCCGGTGCCTTTGTGGAGGTTGACGAGCATCGCGCTCGGCTATTCCTCTCGGAAAGCACAAAAATATTGCCGACGATGCTCCGTGGGGAGCGAGTGCTTCATCTTGTGCTGAGTCGAAAGACACTCTCTTCCTTTGACGCGCTCATCTATATCCGAGTCCTCTTCTCGCACACAAGGTATCGCCAACCATGACAGCATCGTTCAAGGCGAGCTCGGTTATGCGAACCGCTGTCGAGGCTGTGGTACGTCAAGGGTCGATCTCCGCACGCTCTATTCGACCGGTACCGTCTGCATCTCTCGCACCTAGCAGTAGGATCTTTCACAGCAGTGCAAACACCGCAGCATCGTATCGACGCTTCAACGATGACGACAGACAGCCCTCAGGCTCGTCCTGGAGCCAGTGGCCCGGCCAGTCTCAGTCGCAATCACACTCTACAGGAAGAGAGCAGCTGTCGCCGGATGTGCTACGCAAGCAACTGGAAGATCAGCTCTTCCGCAGAGTTGGCCAGGTAGGACAGCAGCAAGCGCGATCACGACAGCCCGTGCAGTATCAGCGCTTTGGTGGTGGTGGTGGTAGCGGCGGCGGTGGAAGGAGATCGTTGTTCTCCTCACGCCCACCGACACTCATTCTCGTAGCTCTGGGAGGGGCTGGTGTCTACTATGTCGTGCATCTCGAGCAAGTTCCCGAGACGGGTCGATGGAGGTTCATCGACGTGAGCGCTGCACAAGAGCACGAGATGGGTCAGGAGACGTTCCGACAGACGCTGGCCGAGTATCGCGATCGCATCCTCCCCGCCTCGCATCCTTACTCAAGACAAGTCCGGGCGGTTGCAAGCCGTATCGTCGCTGCTCTCGACAAGGCCGTCGATGACCGTAACCAGCCTCACCACACCAAAGGCGACCCTTACCTCACACACCACTCGCACGGAGAAGAGGGTGGCATCACGTACGGCTCCAACGCATCCCTCGGCAACACCAATGGCGGCACTGCATCCTTCTTCGGAAGCGCATCCAACGCAGAACCGCAACGGCCAGCGACCAAATGGGAAGTGTTTGTCATCGACGACCCCAAGCAGAAGAACGCGTTCGTGCTGCCCGGAGGCAAGATCTTTGTCTTCACCGGCATCCTGCCCGTCTGCAAGAACTCCGACGGCCTAGCTACCGTGCTCGGTCACGAAGTAGCACACCAAGTCGCACGACACTCCGCTGAGAAGATGTCGGGCTACAAGGTCTTGCTCTTCGGCACTTTCCTGTTGGACGCTTTCGGGCTGGACATCGGACTCAGCAGAGCCGCATTGACGCTGCTGCTCTCGCTGCCCAACTCGCGCAAGACCGAACTCGAAGCCGACTATCTTGGATTGCGCATCATGAGCCGAGCCTGCTTCGACCCGCGCGAGGCGAGCCGGCTGTGGACGCGCATGAGCGAGTCGGAGGGAGGCAGTTCCGGTGGAGTGCTGAGCAGCGCACAGGCGATCCTGTCTACTCATCCGGTGTCCAGTCAGCGCATCAAGAATATGGAGAAATGGCTGCCCGAGGCGTTGGAGACTCGACAGGCGTCCGACTGTCCTGCGCCGGAACAGATCTCTGGGTTCAGAAATGCGGCTGCTTCGGCTCGACAGGCCTTCTCACCGTTCTAATCTCACAATCACCGCTCACTCTCGCTCTGTCAAGATTATAAGTCAAGATGCAATCATGCTATTCTATTTGCAGCATTCCAATGTGCTCTTCCTAGAGTGAGCCTACTTCGCCTTGGACTGCAGGTTGACCCTCCAAGCGCTTTGCGGCAGCGCCTGCAGCTTTCTACACGCCGGAATGATGAACGTCACCAACAACACCGTGCCCACCACCACGCAAAGCGTAGACGTCCAGTAATACCCATCCCTCTCGATGTAACACTCTCCACCTGCAGCCGAACACGCCGCTTTCCCCAGGTCCGAAGTGCACTCCTTCCCACCCACACCTTTGGACGCTGTAGCCCAGAGCTTTGCGATCTCGGGATCCTTGAGCAGGCTCGAGCCGGACGGAGGCTGACAGCTCGAAATCGTAAACAGGTCGACCGCCTTGAGCACAAAGTAGCGAGGCCACGTCCCGCCGAGGTTCGAAACCGTGTTGAGCAGCGTCATGTACGTCCCGCCGATCAGCGGGTCAGCGATCTGCGTGTGGAAAGCTGAGATGCCCACAAACTGGACCGTCGAAGCAAAGCTACCGGCAACCGTGCTCGCAATGACGACGAAAAAGTATCCCCTACCGATCGGCGCTTGAGGCATGCCGTGCACAATCGCCATCGAGAGCAGCGCAAAGCCGAGTCGGAAGAAAAACGCCACCACCCACGGCTGCAGTGCTCGATCGCCCTTACTCCACCTCGCTGCCAGGTAGCCAAAGATGAGTTGGAACGGGAAATCGATCAACACCGCCAACGCCAAATCTTCCTTTCCGAATCCCTTTTCGACCAGCTTGAGACCCGTCACAGCTTCATTCGCCTGGAACCCGATCTTGGCTACAAAGTGAATCAGGATGAAGGTCTGCACATGCTTCAGCTGGCAAATCCTCCACATGATCGAGTAGACCTGCTTGACATCCATATCCGGTGCATCATCCGCCTCCTCATCTTCCTTCTTGAAGAACGCCAACCACGCTGTGACCACCAAAAACCCAACCGCCCAGAACCGCATATACGCCGAAAGCGACAGCAACGGATACTCCAACGGCGTCGACCTGAAATACTTGTTGCTGAACTCGACCGAGTTGAACGCCAAGAACACCGTAAAGCTGAGGAAGTATCCGGAATTCAACCCGACCGTCTGCGCCGTACTCGCATACGACAGGTTCTCCTGCGAGAGCAGCGTCAGCGCCCACCCGTCCACGGCGATATCCTGCGTCGCCGCAAACAGGATAAGCACGAAAAAGATCAGCGTGATGATCTTTACGTTTGGCAAGTCGGCGAGCAGCAGCTGATCGACGTTGCTCGAAAGGTACCAGAACATGATCCCGACTACGGTCTGGATGGGTACGATCCAGCTCTTACGACGACCGAGCGAGATCTTGCCGAGGAGCGGAAGCTGCAACTCGTTGACAAACGTTGAGTCGACGATGGGGCTCCAAAACAGCTTGAGCGAGTAGGGATAGGTGCAGAGCATGAAGAACCCGATATCGCCGTAGCTGAGCTTCGACTTGAGCAGGAACGGCATCGTTCCGAACGCAAGACCAACAGGCACACCTTGCAGCAAGTAAAGAATCACGAGCAGGATCATCGCCTTCTGATCTTGTGGCGAGAGATCCATGAAACCGGACGCTTCCTGCTTCGCCTGGTCCTCCGAGACCGAGACTCCGCTCTTGCCGTCGATGGGCGTTAGTGCTGGGTCGAGTTGCGCATCGTTGCCGGTCTTGCCTTTGCGTGTGTTGAGCAAGCCCGATTTTTCGACGGCTTCCGCACTCGGCGTGCCATTGAGCGCGGCTGCTGATGGCCGCTTTCGAAGGGCGGCATTCTTGCCTTTTGAGGAGGAGGAGCTCTTGGCTCCTTTTGCTGCTGCCATCCTTGTCGGCAGATGGAGGAGATGGATGGGGGTCGAGAAGGTTGGGGAGTTGACTGCTGTCCAAGTCAGACGCCTCTCACCTGACGGCTGCTGAGTGTTAATTGAAATTGGGCGCCGCGTTCCACGTCGCTCTTCTTCCAAAGTCACAGGGAAAGCACGAGCCGTGTCGCTGGAGAATGACAGATCGGGAGCTAGATTCAGTTTAGTGGATCGGGGCATCAGGCGCTAGGAATTTGAAATTTTTATCTCGTCTTGGAAGACATGAGATAGATAAGCGGCGGCAAGATTTTCGACTGATTTCCCCGAAGAAGCCGAAAAGTGCATCGTGCTCTTGTGCTCTTGTGGTACGACGGAAAGAGGAGATTGATGAAGGAAAGGCCTTGTAGGAAGGTCTCAGCCAATCAATGGATGCCTTTGCTGATCGAGAGAAAGCGGATCAAATCAGCTCCAGTCTCTTGGAGTTTAAGGTTCGATCCTGCAGCAAGTTTCCACGTCTGCAACCGAGAAGGTTTGGATGGCTTCGCTCTTCTCCGAGCTGTCTTCCATGTGGTCTTTCTTCTGACTCGTACTGTCTGTGCGTTAATCTTGTGACCTCCTCCCAACCTTCTTCTTGACCTCTTCGTCTGTCCATCACCTCGTTACGCATCTCCCTTCCACACCATCCCCTCTCGTGGCCCACGCTCACAATGTCGTCTCCCGTAACCGGCCTCGTCGTGCTCATCCGTCACGGTGACCGACAAGGCTTCTACCAGTCACCCTCCAAGTACACCGCCTCGCAGACCAACCTCACGGTGCTCGGCTACCTCGAAGAGCTCAACAGCGGTGCACAGCTCCGATCTCGCTACCTCGACGCCAGCTCCCCCTACCTCGTCCAGGGAGTCAACACGACCGTCGCCGAGACCGTCCAGGTCGAAGTGCAGGCCGATGCCGGTGGCGAAGGCGGAGTCATCGTCGAAAGCGCCAATGCCTTTATGCAGGGGCTGTACCCGGCGTTCAACGATACCATCGTGCTGGCTAACGGTACCACTGTCGCCTGGGACAACCGCGCGCAACTCATTCCGGTGGAAACAGTCGAGCCGGAACAGTCGTTTGTGATGGAGCCTTGGACAGAGTGTAACAAGTTCGACGATTTCAGCAGCCAAGTGTACAACAGTAGCGAGTTCAAGAAGCAGAGTGCTATCGCTCAGCCGTTTTACGACTCGATCCCCGCTTCGGTCCTCGGGAATCGACCGAAGACCCTCGTCAACGCATGGAACGTGTTTGACTTTCTCAACGTTCAAAAGATCCACAACGCTACGCTGGCTCCCAGTATCACGGATGATATGTTGTCGAATGCTCTGACCTGGGCAGAGTATCACGAGTCCGAGCTGTTTGGACAACCTAGCCCGGAGTCGGTCGGAAGCATCGCCGGCCGCGGGATGCTCAACCCGCTCACTGATGCGATTACTCGTGTCTCCAACGCGTCCGACCCGCTCAAGGTTTCGGTCGTCGCTGCGTCGTACAAGCCTTTCTTCTCGCTCTTCAGTCTCTTCCAGATTTCGGCTTTGGAGGGGAAGCTCGTCGACTATGCCTCTGCTATGGTCTTTGAGATCCACCAAGACAAGTCGATCCAGCTCTACTTCCGCAACGGCTCATACGGCAGCTTGGACCCATACCCGGTGCTCGGCTCTTCACCTATCCCGATGGACAGCTTCCTCTCGCACGCCAACTCGCTCAAGATCGATACCCTGGCAGACTGGTGCAATGCCTGCGGTGAGACGACTGCGCGAGGCTGTGCTTCGCTCAACGCTCTGAACGGTACGGGTAGTGGAGGAAAGTACTCGGATGTCACTTCGACGACGGGTAAGCATCAGGTGTCGCCGGTGGTGGCTGGGGTGATCGGCGCGTTGGTCAGTCTCGCAGTGGCGACTGTGGTCGTTGCGGTGCTGGCGTGGTTGACGGGGTTGACGGTGGTCAAGCGTGGGAAGGCGAGGAGTTCACGACGACAGCATCTGCTGACGCCGGGTTCGACGAGCACGGTTCACCACGGCGGGAACAGTTTGGAGCTTCGTTCGGATTTGGATCGTAAGGAGTCGCATGTGGCTTAGTGTTTGAGTCTATGTTGGTCAAATGGAAGTACTGATTGAATGTATGATTCGATTGTTGAATGCTTGAGAGTCTGAAGAGCGGCATCTTGTTTATGAGCCGGATGAAAAAATCGCGGAAGTCGGATGTGATTTTTTGCCGCTCGCCTTGCTGAGTCAAGCGATCCTTCCTCCACAAGCTTTGATCTCCTTGACCAACAGCACCTTCTGCTCTTGTTCCAATCCATCGACATCGGAACACACTCTCCATCGCCATCACGTACACCAAAGAACAATAACGAACGTGAACAAACATGTCGCTTCTCAAATCATTTGGCCAAGCGCTGCAGCGCTCGGTCGAGGTAGCTCGAGACGAAACAGCCAAGAGTAAGTTTTGAGCATACTGCCAACAGTGTTCTTCTGACTGAGCAGACTCAAACTGACATCCGGCCTCTCTCTAATGTCCTTGCAGTGATGAGGATGGAAATCTCTCCAACGTCCAAGAACCAAGGAGCACTTCTCATCTACGCCATGACCCAACCTGCGCATCTCTCAAACTTTGCAACCGGATCCGACTCGGACATCGGCGGTCTGTCGCAGTGCAGGCTCGGTCTGGACGAGTCATCACGCGGACGATTCTATGGCACACTGTCCTCGCAGGTGCCAAGAGGAGGCAAGATCGAAAAGAGCGGCTATGCCGGATTCCGCAATCGCAACCGACCTACGCTGTTCGGTAATCAGTGTTGGGATACGACTGTCCACCCGTATCTCGCTCTGCGAGTGAGGAACAGGCTGGCGAAGAAGCCGGTGGCTAGCGCGGAGAAGTCGGACAAGGCGGAAGGTCATGGCGGTAGTGGACTGAGAGCGGCTCTTCATGCCAGTGATCCTTCGGGTCCAGCTGCGAGCCGTGCAATCCATGCGCTGGGGCTTGGTAGGAAGGAGCTGCCGGGACCGAAGTTCTTCGTCAATGTCCAAACCGATGGACCCGTCACTAGTGACTTGTTCCAGCACCGACTCTACCTTGACGAGAGTAAAGGGTCTGATTGGCAGACCGTAGTAGTAAGTTGCGACCCTCTACAGTTCCTCAAAGTCGCATTGTCGGCATCGGTACCAACGTCACTCTCCCCTTTCTGAAACTTACAGATCCCATTCGACGACTTTGTGCTAACCAACACCGGCCAAGTCTCCAACTCGCAAGTCTCGATGATGCGCGAAAAGATTCGCACCGTCGGCATTTCAGCAGTTCTCGACGTGCCCGTGCCACCCTCAGCGTCCAAGCCGCCTAGCAAGGACGCACCACCGTCTGCACTGTCTCGCGGCTCGCGCACGTCGTCAGAGAGCGAGGAGGACGATTGGGCCGTAGATGGCGATCTTCGCGGCGATGACGGCGAGCCGGTACGAGGTAGCAAGAGGGGTGCGACGTACAACTTTGACTTGGGACTGGAAAGTGTCTATGCTGTGGGTGAGCTGGATGAGTTGGATGGTGTGTTTCAGCAGTAGACGTGTTCAATTCTGAAATCAGATGTGCGATTGACAAAGAATCATCCTGTGCAACCTGTGGTTGCGTGCTTCGAAAACGCTGTTGGTGAAGTACAACGGCTTGTCTAGATGGGATCTTGGACCCTGGCTACCGCTAAAGCGCTGATGATTGGCAGGCACCACCGACAGCAGCCTGTGACCCCGCATCGCGAAAACCGAACACACATGGAGAACAAACACATGACATCGACGGGGAACCGCTCTCGGTGTGCGGCAACGTTATAGACCGAAGAGAGAGAGGGCCGTGGTGACCGGCAGTGTGAGTTGCGGACCGGGGTTCTCGACGAAGACTGGTCAGATTACCGGTCTCGCTTGACGCGGTCTTGAGAAGAAAGCCGGGGAAAAATGGCAACGGCGAAACGGTGAATTCGGCGCACCGCTGTCAGCTCCTCATGAGTGTGGAGAAAATATCGAGGCCGTGCGCACCACTTCCACGAGACATTGCTGGACCGGTCATCTCTGTCTCTCTCTCCAGCATCCCCACACAGATCGGCGAGCGGCCTGCAACGTGTCAGATACATATAAGAAGACAGCATTGCCCGGAAACAAGCTATCGCCATCTTTGCTTTTGCTTCTCCAAAACGGATCCTGTTCCCTCAACCATAGACTGTATCGAAAACAATGGCTATCGACCCATTCAAGCCCATCCTCATCTCCGCCGAGGGCGCCGACCTGACCGCCTCGGTGCTCCCTTACGGTCTCACGATCCACAGCATCTCGACGGAGCAGGGCGAGGACTTTATCGGCGGACCTGAAGACCCCAAAGACCACCAGGCAAGCGGACGCAAATTCCTCAACCCCATCATTGGACGCTACGCCAACCGTCTTCCCGCCAACAAGAAGATCGAGTACCAGTCTGCCAACGGCAAGACTACTCAAATCCAGCTTGCCGAATTCAGCGCACCCGATGTTGTTCTGCACGGTGGCCCCGAGAGCGACAAGCAGAACAAGACGGACAGCATCGTGCAGCACGGACCCTTTGACAAGTGCTACTGGCAGCCTGTAGACACCAAGGACAGCCAGCTTTTTGCGGACTCGGGCTTCGCATCGACAAGCAGTCCTACAGGAAAGGAGAGCAGCATTATTTTCGCCATCGAGTCGCCAGATGGTGATTCGGGCTACCCTGGACAAGTTCGTGTTGAGACGCTCGTAGCTGTTGTGCCCAGCTCAGCGTCGAGTCAGGAGCTCGGCAAGTCGGCGGGTAAGCTGCTGATCCGCTACCGAGCCGCTCTGGCCAAGGATGGAAGTGTCGAAGCTACACCTTTCAACATGACGCATCACTGGGGCTTCAACCTGTCTGCTTCCAACGAAAAGGCTGGTCAAGCCGACAAGGGCACCGTCTTCGAACACGTCTTCCAGCTCTACGCACCCGCGGGCAAGTCGATCTCGCACCTCGAACTCGACCCAGCCATGATCGCGACTGGCGAGCTGCGACCGCTCTCCGGCCCCGCCGAGTCGTTCTCCAACGCCGGCTCGCATGCCTGGGACCAGCAAGGAGGAAAGCGCATCGGCGAGCAGATGCCTTCCGGGGGCTACGACGACTTCTACGTCTGGGGCAACGTCGTCAGCCCTCAATCCGACGACATCAACAAGATCGCCACGGACGAAACCAAGCGCGTTCGTTTCACCTCCGAGTCAGCCGGTCGATCGGTCACCTTCCACTCGAACCAAGCCGGTGTTCAGCTGTGGACCGCCGGCGCGCAGCCGGAGCACCCTGCTGACCCAGCCAAGTCCGGTGGACTGATGAAGAAGGCCCACCGCAAAGGAGGCTTGCCGGAGAGCGGGAACTTTAACGGTGCCTTTGCGGCGATCGAGTTCGGGGGTCCTCACTGTGGGTTCATTGAGCCAAAGTTGAAGGGTCTGGGTGGTCAGGAGGAGATTCTGGAGAAGGGGCAGGTGTACGATCATTGGGTGGTGGCTGAGGCTTGGAGGAAGTGAGGTAGTTGAATCGCCGATTGCGATGATCCCGATTAGAGCTTCTTTGTAGATTTAAACGGTGGAATCCAGCCAAATGCAACTGACCAGCCCTGCCTCTCGCCGATGATGCTGCGCAGGACACTTTTGAGAGTGACTTCATACAGATGTGGCGCCGTTCTCTCATTCAGCGCTGCAGCCCAACCACAAGCCCCGACGAAGATGAGCCACCAACCGGAAAGCAAAGATCTTTCGCGGCTTGTTCTGTGCGCCGGCAAATTTCGAGGGTTGCGTCGGTGCCTCTTGGCGCAGCCGGTGGATATGCATATGCATGTGATCTTTTTGATGAAGGTTCAGTGCGACCTCGTGACAGTTTTACGCCGTTGTCAGATGAGAGAGGGACTCGGTATCACAGGCTCACAGCGTCGTCAGAACCTGTTCAAGGGATCAAGGGCCAAGCCAAGAGAGGGTGAGACAAAGATCGACAAACAAGGGTTTCGATTTACCGAGACAGCCAAAGTGTCCCAAAGTTACTCAGTCACCTACGCAAGCACAGCAGAAATGCCTTTTTTGGCAAGTCGCGTCTCTTCGGTCTCGGAGTTGGAAAAAGAGGGTCAACCAGGCAGAAGAGCAGTGAAACACCAACACAATCAAGACCTTCTCGCTTCCAACTCTCACGCTAACTAGACATGCTTTTTGCTGCAGCACTCTTCCTCTTTGCCAGCAAACACAAATGCACTTTTGAGCTCAATCTGCGCATAGTTCCGACTTGGTTAGACTGGACGGGCTATCGTTGTGCCGCTGTCACCCTCCTCTTTCGCTGCACTCACCCTTGACCATCGCTGGCAGGCATACAGCTCTTCAGCCGGTCATGCACGCTTGAAATTGGCCGTGAACCGTAAATTACAAAGGGCACTTCATTTGTTGTCTCACGGAAGCATAACCATAAAGAAGCTTCGATCTTTCAAAGTCTTTGTCCCACACTTCGCTGTCGAACAAAGCGTTGAGCTTGTGCTCTCTATGCAGGACCCGAACTGCACCGTCCTTTTGCAACCGAGTCAAGGAACATGACGCTTGGATCCTGCCGCGTCTGCCGACATCGACATCGCTAAAAGTGCTCTGCCAGCGGAAAAAGGTAGCAACAGGGGTTGGTTGACTGTAGTCACAGCACGCCAAGATGTGATCTCGTGCAGTAGCGGGTGGCAGTGTGTGGTGACGGTTGCGACAGGATGAGTGGCGATGCAGAGAACAAGTTACGGACTCGGGTCTCCTTCAGGGATGAGCGAAAAAAAGACTTTTCTGAGCATTGCGGTGGCAGCGAACGACGATGCGCTTCGCGACTCAGCCAAGCCAAGCGTGCCTTTCTCCTCTCGACTCGACTCGGTGCTGCTCAAATTCAACTCCGAGCCACCAACTTCTCCCTCTCGGCCCTTCCCTCCTCACTCTCTCCTTCATCCATCCATCATCCACCCTCTCTCCTCTCTTCGTCCCTTCCCTTCAAGACATCCACCCACCCACTCCACTCCTACATATTCCAGTTCTCGATAGCTTTGACAGCATCGGACTTCTTCTCCTCTTCCACTCTCCATCAGTCTTGACCTCTCTCTCCTCGCTCCTCGGTAGTCTCAAGTCTTTGACAGACATCACCATCGTTCAGCAATCGCCTCTTCTCTGTACCGACTACTGTAGATCTCTCCCAGCTCTCTCCATCACCACACGCATTCACCCTACTCCACCAACACTTCGCCATGCTCGTCATCAACCACAAGCTCATCCTCTTGGCCTTCCTGGTCCTCGCCCTCTTCTTGACCGCTTCCGAGTCGGTCGACGCCAAGAAGTGCTCCGCCAAACACCACCAACACCACCACAAGCACCACAACAAGCAGCAGCACAAGGCCGGCGCTGCTCAGGATTCCACCCAGCCTGCTTCGTCCGGTTCCAGCTCCAGCTCGTCTTCCAACGCTAGCTCCTCGTCCAACTCTGGCTCTGGCTCTTCGTCCTCGTCTTCCTCTGGTTCTTCTTCGTCGTCCTCGTCCGGTTCTGGTTCGTCGTCCTCGTCCTCGTCGTCTGCCTCCTCCTCCGCCGGCAGCTCCATCTCCATCTCCGGATTCACCCCTCCCAAGGGCAAAGCAGGTGTCGCTGGCGGCAACTCGCTCAAGTGGATCGCCAACTCGCTCGGATGGTACTACGACTGGACTCCCAACCCGGACAACCCGAACGCCGACGGCCTTGTCCGCGTTCCTATGCTCTGGGGTCTTGGCCGTGTGAATCACGATGATGATTGGTCTCGTTTCCAGGCCTTCAAGAAGCTAAAACCCGATGGAAGCAAATACCCGTATGTAATGGGTTTCAATGAACCGGACTTCCAAGGTTCTGGCTCTTCTGGCAAGATCAGCCCCACCGACGCCGCCGCTGCTTGGGACCAGTACCTCGGCCCTCACAAACAGGCCGGTTCCAAGCTCGTTTCGCCCTCGATGGCCATGCAGAAGGACGAAACGTTCATGGCTCCCTTCCTGAAAGCCGTCAAGAACCAACCCGACATTATCGCCGTCCACATCTTCCAGGACAACATGGACGGCGTCAAGGGAGTCCTCGACCACTACGCTCAGTACGGCAAACCCATGTGGATCACCGAATTCGCATGCATCAACTACCAGGGCCCTTCTCCCAAGTACTGCGATCAGAGCAAGGTCGACTCGATGCTCTGGCAGATGGTTCAGCTGTTTGAGTCGGATTCTCGCGTCGCTGCTTACTCGGTCTCCGATGCCAACAACGGTCCCTACGGTGACTTGACGCCTAACCAGGCCGGTCAGTCGTTGAGCAACACGGGTAAGACCTACTTGGCTTCGGTCGAGAAGGCGATTGGCAAACGCGATGGTTTCATCCCTGTTCGCAGGTAAACGTGCGTTCAGCGTGCGTAGGAAACCACCTTTTTTCGCTTCTTTTCACTTGGCGCTGCTCCTTTTTGACTGCGTAAAAGATGGGCTGGGACCGTCGGTGTATGCAGTTTGGGAAGGACAAGGTCTCCAACTCCGGGATCTAGACGATCACAGCGAGCTCTTTGGGACCTCTATGTTTGCGTGCTTTCGTTTTCTGTTGCTTGTTCGTCACCGTCTTTCTTTGTTTTCGTTTCTTTGCGAGTTGCGATGCTGGACAAGCGTCGTTTCTCGGTGGGCTTTCAGCTGTAGCACATGTGTAGAATTGCATCGGTATGGGTGGATCTGGTATTTTCTCGTTTTTCTAGCTCGAATTGCAATGCTCAACTGGAATGTCCTTTCTATCAGGCGTTTGAAGGGGCTGTGAGCTGATGGAATGAGTGTGGATTGCAAGAAAAGGATGCGGTGTGCTGTTGCTGACGAGAAAATGTTCTGAGAGGTGTCCATGTATTGGTGCAGTGTTGGTATAAGGACGAGGAAGGGGATGCTGCGACCGCCTCAAGCGAAAGGTGTGACGCCCTCATGCGCACTTGTTGGCTTTTCGGCCTTTGTCTCCTGGTTTCCCTGCGCCTTCTTCTCCCCCTCCTTCCCGTCCTTCTTCTCGTCCCCGCAGCCGCAGTCGTAGCTCTCGTCCAGCTTATCACAGGGGAATTCGTCCTTTCCTAGACTCTTGTTTACCTCGTTGTGCACTGCGCACAGCCACAGGCTTGCGCCCATGCGCGAACCTACTTGCGGGGGTAGGTCGCGGATGAGTTGTTGGAAGTGACGTGCGCATTCGCCGCAGGGGTAGAGTTGGGCGAAGTTTTGGAAGAAGGTGCGGAGGGTTTCTGATTCCTGTTTTGTGGGTTTGTCGGGGAATCGGAGCGTCATGGTGTGTAGGAAGTGCCATGTGGAACGGCCTAGGGCGGCTTTGGCGGTGGCGTTGGACATCTTCGGCATGATTACGCCTTCGATCCTCTCCCCTGATGTCGTGTTGGTAGTGAATTTTGAAGGTTTGACTTTCGTACCTTGCGGTGGAGCGGTAGTCGGTCGCCAATGATCAATCAAACCCTTCACCCTATCCTCCACCTGATGCACACCTTTCCCCACGTTCGCCGACGCATCCTGCCAGCTCCACGAGTTCCACAGATGCGCCGCCTGCTCAGCCCCCTTCCCCTGCGACACCTGCGCCAGCTCGTTCGCAGCCTGCCCGCGGAGTATCGAGTCCGAAGAGTACGCCAGTCCAGTCGCCGGATCGATCAGCGTCGGCGACGCCGGATGCGAGAGGTACAGGAAGGACGGTATGAGCAGGATCAGGCCGGCTAGCAGGATGAGTTGGAAGAATCGCGATATCATGTCGAACGGAAGGTGTGGTGGTGGTGATGCTGGCCGGGGATGGGGGGGAAAAGTGAGGTGAAGATGGAGGGTGGTGGGAGTGACACTTTTTGTGGTTCTTGACAGCTTGTCAAGCCGTGTCCCGAGAGGACCCTTACAGCAATGAGCGCGCTGGCTGCTGAACACGCGGCAGGCGTGATCAATCTAACAAATTTGAGCTGGTGGTCCCGCAGCTATACCTACACAGCAACAGACACTCGTACAACCTGCTCAAAGCCTCGATGGCTTGCTCTCACAGATACTTGGACAGCTCAAGAGACACGGGATTATGCATCGCACGCCGGTGCTTGAATACAATGATTTCCTTTATTCGACACTTCCTGATAAAGCAGTCACCCTGGTCACCCTAGTCACCATGTCACCATTGCCACCTACCCGTCGTACCCGTCCACCGTCCGTCGCTCACCACCAATACCTATGCGTCGAGCAGTGGTACCCATTCGGATTGTTGATCAAATACTGCTGATGATAATCATCCGCAGGGAAGAAATCCTCCTTCTTCCTAATCTCCAGCTGAGTCACGATCTTCTTGCCCTTCGGGTCAAAGTGCTTCTTCTGCACCTCCTCCGTCACCTTCTTGGCGATATCCAGCTGGTTCTGATCGTGCGCAAACACGGCCGACCTGTACTGCGTACCGCGATCGTTGCCCTGCTGGTTGAGCTGCGTCGGGTCGTGGGTGCGGTAGAAGAACTCGATCAGCTCCGCATACGACACCTTCGAAGGGTCGTAGAGGATCTGCGTGGCTTCGGCGTGACCGGTGCGTCCAGTGCAGACCTCTTCGTAGGAAGGATTCTTGCTCGATTCGTGCCCACCGATGAAGCCGACTTTGGCGTCGAGCAGGCCTTTGCCGTTGCCGTACGCTTTGCGGTAGATGTCTTCGGTGCCCCAGAAGCAGCCGGAAGCGACGGTGGCGGTCTCTTGTCCGGACATGGCGGTGGCGGTGCTTTGGAGTGCTTGTTGAGCGGCGAGTGCGGTCGGGGTGGTAGGGGGGCCGAGGTGTTGGATCAGAGGTTGGGAGGATTTGGTGAAGAGCGAGAAGAATCGGCTCATCAGAGGTAGATGGAGGATTGCGAGGAGCCCGAATACGATTGCAAGAAGGATGCGACGCAGATTGGACACTTTCGAAGGTGATGTGTTGTGGTGATGTGTGGTGTAGAAGAGGATGGCGAATGGAGATGCTTTCTGAGAGCTGAGTAAAAGTGTTTGGATCTTCTCCACGTTGAGGCACGAAGCTGTGAAGAAGATGACGTGATACATGCCGCGGAAGGGCCATCTTTGCCACCAGACAAAAAAAAGGATAGCCGACCGTGCGAAACGAAAAATGTTAGCTTGTTAGACCTGCGTTTGATCTCAGTTTAGACATTCGACTCGTACACGCACAACGCACGGACACTTTCACCTTGACCTCGCAACCAAACGCTCATATCGCCGTCCTCATCAGAACTGCTCGCTTTTCAAACGGCATGGAGATGGCTTCAGCCTGAATATCCACAGTGGAGAATTCGAGACGGCTCGTCACTCGGCAGCCTTAGCGCCGGGCGGAGGTCACCATGTCGTACGCAAGCTCGAGCAGCAAGGCCTCGACGTCGCACAACACGCGACCCCTTCGCACAGCAACCTCCTCCGCCTACACCCACCACACAGGCATAGGGGGTCACGACGACAATGAAGTCGCTTTCGCCGAGCTTCAGATGCTCTCTCAGAACCAGCGCAAGCTAGCTACGCTCACGAGTCGCATGACCACCATCCTCTCCGGTTTCGACAAACGCCTCATCAAGCTCGAAGGCAGCATCTTGCCCATTCACAAGGGCACCCAGAAGCTAGCGCGTATGTCCGACAACATCGACCTCACTCTAGCAGCTCTCAACAAAACGCTTGGCCACTACGATGTCGTGCTTGACGAGCAACCGCTGCTCAAACAGGGTCCTGATGTACGAGACACCCGCCCGTACATGGACACCATCGACCGCGTCATCAAGGGACTCGACTACCTCCAAAAGTCCAACCTGCAGAGCCAGGAAGGCGTCATGAAGCGCATGAACGACCTCATCGAACTCGGCGCTCGCAACCTCTGCAACGTCGTCTCGGACTGGGTTCGCGCCGACTCCGAAGCCATCGACCTGTACGAGTACACCCGCAATGCCCACTATCCAGTGCTCTCTGAAGCGACGCACAACGCGATCGTTCCCATCTTCAACTACCTCTTGACGCTACCGCAGCATCCAAGAACCGGTTATGCTCCGCTGTCCGCCGGCTTTGCGGCGTACGCTTCGGTGAGGAGCAACTATCTCACGCAGTGCCTCAGCCCGCTGGCGGCGACGATGCAGCAGCATGCGCTTGAAAAGATCGGCACCGGTGCGAGCGGTGCAGGTATGGTCATGGTCACTCACGATGACGACTCGGATCTCCACTCGGCTTACCGTCGAGGTCAGGCTGGAGCGGTGGAGCTCTTCGAAGCCTACTATGGTATGCTGGATAACGAGTATCGAATTCTGCAGGGGCTCCTGTCTTCGGCTGAACTGGGTAAGGAGACCTTGCTGCTTGCGTCGACCTTCTCGCAGCTTGTATCGCAATCGCTTGCGTCTCTTATTGAGTCGCTCGGTACGGTGCAGTCGCACGTGCGTCGACACCTGGCGACGCATACGTCTTTCCTGCTCGACCTCATCGGCGCTCTGTCCGGAATCGTCCTTACTGGTCGATGGGATGTGCTCCTGCGAGCCATGGAAGACTCGCCAGAAGCGCCTCTACACAGCAGCGTGCCGATCGACAAGACCGAGCTCGACCTCAACGCCGGCTTTGCACCCGCGGCTGAACTTCTCGAGATCTACAGCAAGCTCAAGAACACTGCTATCGGCATCTTCCCTCGCTTTATTGAGGATGTCAAGGCTATTCCTGCCCGCAAGGTGGCTGAGGTGCCAAGCACGTCGGTCAACGAGATCACGTACCTGGGGCTTCAGTTTATCCGGCAGATCACAGAGTACAGCGATGTCGTTTCGCCGCTCTTGCACACTTTGGGGAATGGCAATTGGATGATGTCGAGCGGTGTTGCTCCCGTACTCTCGCTGGGACTGGATAGCGACGCGAGCAAGCAGAGCATTGTCGGCGACTATCTCAACGACGTAGTTGCTGTGATCCTGACTTCGCTCGAAGCTCGATCGCGCGCCATTCGTCAACCTTCTACGGCGTCCGTCTTCCTACTCAACAACATCGGACACCTCCGACGAACGCTATCCGCCCCACTACCGAGCTACCTCGGAGCAGCTGAAGACGGGAGCAGCGTCTCGATCATCTCCCTCCACCTTGGCGAGATGGGCGACGACCTGCTCGGCACAGCTTTACGCCAAGCCAATACGGCCTACCTCGACGCGTGGTCTCCCGTCGTCGCGCCCCTGATGGAGGATCAGCCGTTGAACTCCAACTACCACCGCCACGCGACGTCGAAGCTGATCGGTGTAGGGTCCGGGTCTGAGAAGAACCAGGTGAAGGATCGGTTCGCGAAGTTCTACGAGGCGCTGGATGACTTGGAGCGGCTGCACCGCGCCTATCCGGTCAGCAGGGAGGATCACGAGCTCAAAGAGAGGTTGAGGAGGGATGTTACGCGGCTTGTGTGTCCGATGTATGCCAGGTTTTTGGGGAAGCATAAGGCGAGCGACTTTACGAAGAATCCGAGCAAGCATATTCGGATGACGGAGGCTGAGGTTGAGGAGAAGATTGCTAGTCTGTTTAGGTGACGCACACAGACGATTATTATGGATTTGAAGCTATTGTAATTGTACCCATTTCACATTGCATATCTCTATCGTTGAAGTGCGCGCGAACTCAGTGGTAGTCGACAAGACCAGCGTGAAGTCTCAGCGTGTTCAACCAGGACGGATCGATCGTAGCATTGTACAGAACGCTCAGGCCCTGCGCGATGTTTTGAAAGTAGGGTTTGCTGACGTCGTCGCCGGGTTGGGTGTAGCTGCCGTACCCGTCCACCGCGGGGCCGGCGACCCAGCTGCCCAGGGCGGTTAGGTAGGACCGCGGCAGGCCGGAGCCGATCAGGGCTTGGTCGACGGCGACCCAGGCTTCGCTCCTTGCGTTGGTGGAGGTGGCGGCGGTGTTGCGTGCAAAGTTCGTCTTGGCGTAGATCTGGGGCCAGGAGTACGGGTCTTGGCTGGATGTGCGGGCGAGGTTGGACTGGATCCAGGTGGCGACGTGGATGTTGATCCACGGTCGGAAGAGGTCGTCGTTGGTGAGGCTGGAGAGGTCGAGGAGTTTACCAGTGTCCCAATCGAGCAGCGGTCCAGCGCCAGCGGTAGCCGGCGTGGTGGAGACGTTGTACTCCTGGCTCCAAGAGTACGTGTTTCGCCTCACCGTCGCGTGCGTCTGGAACAGCTTCAGCTCACCCGACCCGAAAGGCGAAACCTGCATCAACCCCCAGCTCGACCCCGAATCCAGACGCCCACCCGAAACGTTGTCGGGATCGAAATCCGACTCGGCTTTGATGTCCGCCATGATCACCCGTGCCGCATCGCGCGTCGACAGTTCCGGGTAGTACCGTGCAGCAGCAGACATGATCGCCGCCACGGTCTCGTCGAGCAGAGCACGCGTCGACAGCTGGTCGAGGTCGCCCGCCCATTTTCGGATGACGTGCAGGTCGTGTCGCACCTGATCGGGCCCGTAGGAAGGGGTGTTGGAGAGTAGGGTGATGGACGAGCGTCCCGTTTGGATGGTGTACTGCTGTGGAGCGGCGGCGGAGACGGCGCCGACGTCGGATGCGGCCCCGGTTTCTTCCGTAGCGTTGGACGATGGATACGCCTCAGCGAGGTTGGATAGAATCGTGTCCGTGCGCGATGTGTTGGCGATGACACTGGTCTGGTTGGATAGAATGAGAGCTACCTGCCGAGCTTTGCGACCGGTGATGCCTTCGTAGGTGTTGACTAGGGTGTCGACCTTGTTCACGAAGTTGTGAGGCAGTACTTCTGCAATGACCGATACTCGTTGACCCGTAGAGGGTGTAGGTGATGCTGCAGCGACGGTGGGGAAGATGCTATTCTGCTGAACAGCAGAAGTGGTGGTGGAGGAAGCCTTTTTGACGCTGATGACGGATGGCGACGCGAGGCTGACAGACGAAGCCGCGGCGTGTTTCTTCTTCTTGGAGCATTGACTAGCTGAAGAAGTCGAACGAGGAGGGGCGGAGGAAGTGACCGAAGAGCTGGGAGTGGACGAGGCAGTGGTCGGAGATGCGGAAGGTGCTGCGGTGGTGGCACCACCGTATCCGAAGTACAGCGTGTAGGTCGAGACGACGGGTAGAGGTGTGGGAGTGGCCGAGACGTCGCCTTGCATCGGTTCCACTTTGAAAGGTGCCTTGCGTGGAAGTACAGCCGCATCGACAGCATTAAGAGCGATACCACTGATGATGACAACTGCAATCAAGCACAGCAGAGTTGCCCTCTTGGTCTGAGTTCGAGACATGTTGCGAGTTTCCTTATGTCGTGTTCTTTCGTGTACTTTGCGTTTTGTTTGGAGAGATATATGAAGGCGAGAAAAGAAGGTGAAAGGTGTCGGATCTATATACTTTGAGGGTCTACACGAAACTCACCGAGGATCTGTCCAGCAGAGTTCTTTTTTCCGAGAAGGACGAAGCGGCGTCTTAACCTTGGCGCTCGGAGGAACCAGTCCTGCAACGAAGAAAGAAGGAAAGCTTGAGACTCGTCTAGCGAGTCTGAAAGCCTAATACGTCTTCTATTCCTACGGAATCGAAAGTAGCAGCGCCAGCGCTTCGATCAAGGTTTGCTGAGGAAAGAAGGTGGAAGGGAGGACGTGTGGGGACCGTCACGAAATCTCAGCCCGACGGCAACTTATAAACTTTTTCTTCTGTCTCGAGCTTTTCCTGTCTTCTTTCGTCCCAGGCACTAACCTAAACCTTGGAACGCCTTCCTGAAGAAGCAGGCTCAAGCTCTGGATTCAGCAAAGGAAGTTGCTTCAACAGAGGTACACGTGGGCGGGCACCGTTTCTCCAACGACGGCATTGGGGCTTTGACATCTCATTCGCCGCTCCCCCCGTTCGACGTCGGGTACCACGCCGAAGAAAAGGTAGAGTCTAATCACACATAGGAGTTGCGGCATCGCCCACAAAGAGGGGCTTGTTCCTGCGTGCTGAGCCTAGGTCCGATCCGTCGGAAACATCTTGAATTGTAAAGGTAGGCTCGATCTGGTCTCGAGCATTGTGTTGCGGAAGGCTGTCTGATGGAACATGTCAAAAGCCACTTCTGACAGCTCTAAATTCAGTCGCAGAATTTAGGCTGCGAAATGGCGAATCGGCGCGATCTGCCCGATTTCCTTTTCGGCTACTCACGGATCGAAACCGCGGAGCGGAAAAAAATTGAAAAGCACGGAATTGACGGAAAGTGAGCCTTTTCGTTAGTTCCCCACAATCGCCGAAGTGGAAGAACATTGAATGACGCAGCGGACCCTCTCCGGTGAGTAACGCTACGGATAAGTACGGATGAGAAGCTTCTTGTTCCGTTCCCAAAACAACATCACTCTCACCCTCTCGAGATTCAAGGCTGTTGCTTCTCAACCACGATATCACAAGGACACACTTTGAGCTCGGTACACCGTCTAGGCATCAGCATTTCCACCTCCTCATCAAGCGCAAGGCTACCGATACGAATACGGACACCGCAACAATATCATGGCTTTCAAAACCAGCCCTGTCGTGCGACAAGGCCTGCAGAGCCTCTTGCAGAAGCGCGCCGACGATGTCGTTTTCACCACCGCTCTACGAACGCCCATCGCTCGCATGAAGAAAGGCTTCAAGGACGCATACCCAGAAGAGCTCCTCGCACACGTCCTACAGCGCACGCGTGAACGGCTCGAATCGCGAGGCGTCGACAAGAACATCATCGAAGACATTTGCACCGGTACGGTTCTGATGGAGCTCGGCGGAGCCAAGTCTGGACGCATGGCGGCACTTCACGCGGGTATGCCCATCACTTCCGCTTACAAGACCGTCAACCGACAGTGCGCGAGCTCGCTGCAAAGCATCACGGATATCGCCAACGCCATCCGTGCGGGCGAAATCCAGTGCGGTATTGCAGCCGGTGTCGAGTCGATGACGCGCAACTACGGATCGAAGGCTATCCCCGTCGACCTGAGCCCTTGGCTTAAGGAGTCGGACTCGGTGGATGCACGCGACTGCATCCTGCCCATGGGTGAGACGTCGGAGCGCGTAGCTGAACAGTGGAACATTGGGCGCGAGCGACAGGACGAGTTTGCTGCCGAATCGCACCGCAAGGCTGATGCTGCGCAGCAGGATGGACGACTCGCGTCCGAAATCGAGCCTATCGAGGTGCGCTGGATCGACCCGGAGACGGGCAAGGAAGGCAAGAAGCTCATCAGCAAAGACGAAGGCATCCGTCCAGGCACCACGGTCGAATCGCTGGCCAAGCTCAAACCTTTCCTGCGCGCCGACGGCAAGAGCACCGCCGGTAACTCTTCGCAAGTCAGCGACGGCGCCGTTGCGCTCACCCTGGCTCGCCGAGACGTCGCCGAAGCAGCGGGAATGGAGATCCTAGGTCGCTGGGTGGGCACGGCCACCAAGGGCGTCAAGCCAGACGTGATGGGCATCGGACCGGCCGAAGCAGTGCCCAAGCTGTTGCAACGCTTCCAGCTCAAGACGGACGATGTGGATCTGTGGGAGTTGAACGAGGCGTTTGCATCGCAGTCGCTGATGGTGATGGACACGTTGAAGTTGGATGCTGCCACGGTGAACCCGAAGGGAGGTGCTATTGCGTTGGGTCACCCATTGGGCGCTTCGGGTGGACGGCTGGTGACGAGCTTGCTCGCTGAGCTGCGTAGGACGGGGCAGCAGGTGGGTGTGGCTACGCTTTGCTGTGGTACTGGGTACGGTAAGGCTTCGCTCATTATTGCCGAGTGAAAGCTCCGAGAGTCTCTTGGTTGTACATACAAAAGTCGGTCTTGAACGGCAACGTCGTTGGCCCGATCGTGACTGTGGATCTTGTGATATAGGAGGGCAATCGGCGATCTGGACGATGAGCGACCGGCTGTCGGACACCTTGCGAATGCCGTTGCCGGTATGACGGCCTGTGTTCTCACCTGAAGTGCCAAGCACGTCCACTTTGAACACTCGATTGTCCACATTGAACGCCTTCTGTCCACCTTGAGCGATCTGCGGACACCGCAGACTGATTCGTCTTATCTCAACTTGTCGCTTGACGACTATCAGCCGGTCGACATGACGCGGGCCTCACACCATCACTTGGCACGGCCTTGTCCGTTGCTCCGACGATCCATTCGCAACCAGAATCATCGCATGATCTGCGTCCTGAATCACATATTGCAGCGGCAGCGTCCATCCGACCGTTGACCGAAGTGTTGACGAGGGGCACGCTTATCAACATGTGACCCTCCTCACAGGGACAAGACGATAGGCGGAAGGTGAAACGACTCTTTTGTCATGCAGGGTCACGATCCACCTCTACAGTACACCGGAAGACGGAATGGCGCATGAGCATATCTCGCATCTGTGCACCAGGTGATAAGAAGCAGCAGCACAATGATGTCTAGCCGAGCGAGAGGACCGGCATGTATCTGGGGAAGTTTCGGAGATGGCCGAGCGTGGTTTGCGGGGCCAAGCAATCAACGGTTGCAGAGATAGCGCACGTCGAAGAAACACACCCGGATCTACGTGGCTCTTATCAACAATTGCAGAGCGAAAGCGGGGCAAGCCATGTGGGTGAAAGAAGAAGAGGAGCGATGGAAGCGAAGTGTGACATGCTAATCTGTGCCTGAGAGCAAGTGAGGATGATGGTTTGGAGAGGATTCCGAGCAGCCGAGTCGTCTCGATAAGTTTTTTGGCGGGAGAAAAGTGTTAGATTTGAGGCTGGAAGCTCGGAAGGTTGAAGGTCGAAGGAGTCGGCGTTGATGGGTCCGTTTTCATGCAAATCGTTGGTGTCTCCCCGCGCCACTTTGATGGCGGCCTCCGCTGTCTATCTCGCTGAGCTTTGCCAACCATCCAGAGCTGCCGAGATAGCATTCCATGCCTTGTGAGAGCCGTACACCCCGACAGTTGCTCACTCACTTGTGCGCCCGTCTTGTCGATTCTGAGTAGGATCCTCTTCGGCTCAAGCGGGGTTCGGTCGAGAAGTAGCCACCCTGTTCCCTCCGAAGACCATGCAATCCAGGACCAACTTCGGACACTTTTGGTAAACAGCGTCGCATGATTGGCGCTGAGCTCAGACTTGTACGTGTCGGTGCTAGAAGCAGGAGAGAAGTTTCGAACAGGGTGAGACGGATTGCATCGCGTCGCGGCGGCCCTTGGAAGGATACAGTTAAAGCGCGGCAGATAACGAGTTTTTTTTTGGAAGAAGGGTTTTGCATTGCATGCATCGCATGCACCAGAACCTGTGACAGGGCTCGACCCATCCGCGTGACCAGGCCGCTTTTGGTTTGGAGGTTGTATGAGATCTCTCGTCAGAACCAACTATCCCTGGTCAATGTCATGCTCAGACTCCCTGCCCACGTTGGTGTCCTTCATCACCTAGCCCACATGGATTGCGGGAGGTACGACGAGGAAGAAAAGCGTGTCGTGTTGGAGCAGAGCTTGGCCAAGAGTGACAGCGGAGGGAAAGGAGAAAAAGGAATCAGCGTGTCACTGCGGAGTTTCAGTTTTTTCTTTTCCAGCAACAGCAACGGGCACAAGGGCAGCCCACCAGAACTGGCTTCTTGACCGGGAAAGGCGAATCCGCCGTTTGGACCGATAAGAAGAAAAACTTTTTTCAAGAAAAAAAGGCGGCTGTGGGACGCGCGTTTAAAGCTGAAATGCAGGTCAATTTTCCTCAATTCGTTATCTTTTGTGTGCTTGGCCGCCTGTCCACCAATGCAACCGCTGCGATGCTGTTTGTGGCTCAAAAGCGGCGATTGAAAAAAAAGTTCTTCCTGTTTTCCCACTCTTCCACCAGCAAATTGGCACCTTGATACCAGTGTGAGATGTGAGAAAAGTCATCTTGGTGTTGACACACACACATACACACACTTTGAGATGATGGTGAACAGACTCGGTTGTTCACATCGACAGACAACGGGCGTGAGTATGTCGAGAAAAGGCTTCCGTAGGAGTTGAGGGCATGGGAAAGGCTCAAGGTCAGACGAATCTGCGCGTAAAATTGTCAAACTGCGGAAGTGCGTTGGAAGGAGCATTGATTTGCCATGCGTTCGGAAGACATTGCTCCTTTTCAATTCGCTTCTTGGCTTTTGGCTTTGGCCTCTCTGCCGTCGCAAAGAACCAGGCCTCGACTCGCCCTCGCCCTCGCCTCTCTCGCTTGTGGGCTTGTTCGTATCGCTTCCCGTTCGTTGCCTGACAAGCTCAAACGGAGATACTGGATCGTGTCGCGTCTTTGTACACTCTCTTCCCACCGGTCCGGAGCTCGTCTCCCGCATTTTTTCCTAACTTACACCTTTACCTGGGTTGGCTGTTCTCAACTTCCCCACCTCTTTTCCTCATGCCCGGTCTCGCCTATCACCTCTGTTCTTGAGAGCAAAGCAACCTTCTCATTGGCTACAAAGAGTGCCGTTCTGTTCCTGCTTCTCCGTGTGAGAGGCCTCCTTCCGCCGCTTCGAGTTCCGCACAATGCCAATGCATGGTTGGTCGTGATAAGCAAGTTCCTGGATATACTCGCTACGGTCTTTGCACCAGCAACGCCTATCTCTCCAAAGAAAGCGCCTTGCCCTTTTTGCCACATGCCCTTTCTCCCATTCGCTAGTCGGTTCCTGGCCACACTCTCGTTTGACACTGGCACGAATCAGACGACACCACGCGCGCTCTCTTTGCTCTTGGACTAGGGTTCGCTTTGGGAGTGCGAGGTGGCGAGAGCATGTGAGCTCAATCTTGTTCGTGGGTCTCGAAGGTCGCTTCCAAGTCTACTCTGAAGCTGTCGTCTGCCACTGCCAAATCGCATCTGTTCAATTGGATAAAATTGCAATTTTAAATAAAATAAAAAAAAAGATTTTTGAGCCGGCTGCTTTCGACCGTTCTTTCGCCGGTGCCTCTCAGAGTGTCTTAATTTTTCATTTTCTGGTTGATTTGAACCGCACAAACGCTACGCCGCCACGCCCAAAGCGATACACACAAGACAGCTGCTCGCCTCGTCCTTCCTATCTCAGAGAGGGTAGTGCCTCTGGCTAGCCTCGTTCCCCTCAGCTTGGCCTATATCTATCGCCGCTTCTTCTCAAGATCATTTGTGTGTCCCTTCCACCAACCCCACCTCCTCTTCATCCTCCTCTTTCTACCCGTGCGTTCCGCATCCTTCGCGGTTCAGCCTTCTTCGCCATCTCGTTCAAGTAACGCAGTGGCAACTCTCGTCTCTCCTCTAGATACCCCCCCCATCTCCTCCTTCCCGCAAAACAAACTGGGACATCATGTCTGCCGAAGCCGCCGCTACCCAGACCCCTCAGCTCTCCAAGGACGCTCCTGTTGAGCAGCACGCTGCCGCCAGCAGCGGCTCTCACCACGATGTCGCCGACGACAAGATCGCCTACTCGGCTTCCGACCGCGACATTGAGAGCCACGGCCGCCCTCCCATCGAGGCCATCGAGCCCCACCCTCAGGGTGAGCCCGGCCGTGCCAGCAAGCTCTGGCACTCGATCCGCACCCACAAGGCCACCCGTATCATCTTTGACATGGCTCTCATCTGCTTGATCCTCGGCTGGTGGTTGCCCGGTATCATCCGTGAAGAGACCCGCCACCGATGGGTCATCACCACCATCTGGTCGTGGTTCTTCATCCTCCTCATCCTTTTCCACAACGACCGTTACATCTCCAAGGCCCCTTTCGCCAAGGCCATCGAGGCTACCTGGACCACTTGCGCTTCCAAGCCCTGGAGCATGATCCCTCACTACGGCAAGCTCGCTATTGGCTGGCTCGCTCTCCTCGCCCTCTACTTTGGCAGTGCCTTTGGTATCAAGGAGGTCCCCGAGTCGCGATACGCCGACCGTGCTCGCTCGCTTTTCGGTCTTTTCCTCATCAACGCCTTTTTCTACGCCATCTCGACTCGCCGCTCTCACATCAAGCTCCAGCCCTTCATGACTGGTCTTGGTCTCCAGGTCATCATCGGTCTCCTCGTCTTCAAGACTGGCGCTTTCTTCAGCGTTGCTAAGTGGCTCGCTTTCGCTGCTGCTGACTTGCTCGCTCAGGGTCAGGTCGGTGGTGCCGCCTTCTTCTGGGGTGACCTTGCCGGCCAGCACTACTTCTTCATCGACACCCTTTCGTCCATCATCTTCTTCGTTGCTCTCGTCGTTCTCCTCTCCTACCTCGGTGTCATGTCGTGGGCCATTCGCAAGTTCGCCTGGTTCTTCTTCAAGCTCATGGGCATCTCGGGTGCCGAGGCCGTCGTCGCTGCCGCTTCGCCTTTCATCGGTCAGGGTGAGAACGCCGTGCTGGTCCAGAGCTTCCTCGACCTCATGACCAACGCCGAGCTCTTCCAGGTCCTCACCTCTGGTTTCGCCACCATTGCTGGTTCCGTCTTCCTCGCATACGTCCAGATGGGTGTCTCGCCCACCCACCTTATCACCGCCGCCGTCATGTCCATCCCTGCTTCCATCTCGGCCGCCAAGATGGTCGTTCCCGAGACCGAGACCCCCGTCACCGCCGGCTCGGTCAACATCGAGATCAACGAAAAGTCGGATGCCGTCGACCCCTTGCACGCCTTCTCCAACGGTGCCTGGCTCGGTGTTCGCGTTGCTGCCCTCATCTTCTGCAACGTGCTCTGCATTGTCTCGCTTCTGTACGCCGTCAACGGTGTCTTGACTTACATTGGTAACTTCTGGACCATCCACGAGCTCACCTTGACCCTAATCTTCGGTTACATCCTCTACCCCTTCGTGTGGTGCATGGGTGTCCCCAAGCAGGATCTCCTCAAGGTTTCGCAGCTCCTCGCCACCAAGATTGTCGCCAACGAGTTTGTCGCTTACTCGTCTCTCAAGGTCCTCAAGGCCGAGAACGCTCTCCTTCCCCGCTCCGTCCTCATCTCCAACTTCATGCTTGCCGGTTTCGGTAACATTGGTTCGCTCGGTATCAACATTGGTGTGCTTTCCGGTCTTGCCCCCAGCCGTGGTGGTGCCATTGCCCGTCTTGCTCCCCTCTCGTTGATCACCGGTATCCTTGTCACCTGCTCTTCCGCTTGTGTCGCTGGTGTTCTCGGTACCAGCGATTAAGTTGAACCCAAAATTTCGTAGCGGCATCGCCTCCGCATACCCTCTTCTCAGCGATGCTTTGCTCTTTCGTAGCATCACATGGGCGATCTGCCTCGTGATGTAGCCATCTTTTTTATTTGTACTTCTACTTCTTCCGACCTCTGCTGTCGTATGTATTCGGATGCTTGGGTATTCTTGATATTTAACGTAATCGGCTTTCACATCATATCCAACAGTCTTGTGTGTCCGTTTTGTGCTACCCGAATGCTGTTTTTCGCAACGTGAGTCGATGTTTGCATGAGCATGTTGAAGACGTTCATCAACGCTGCTTCTTACTCCCCCGTTTCCGCTTCTCCAACTCCTCGAACGCATCCCGACGCATAAGCAACCCGATAAACACGCCGACGGTGCTCAACCCCACCACGAGCACCAATGACGGGATGGTGATAGCCCATCTTCGATCGGGTACCCATTGGTGAACTGGCGAGTCGTCCGGCAAGAAAGGCTGCAGTGTCGAGCCGAACGAGAAAACGAGTGAGAATGCGGTCGAGAGCTGATGAAAGCGGAGGGGGAAAGGCTTACAAGAACGATAGCCCAGATCGTGTAGAAGCCGAACAGCGTCAAGGCTGTGAGGAGGATGAGGCTGCCGAAGAGGCGGTTTGATGTGCCCTGTGAAGAGAGGGAGGTCAGCGGTGTAGAGGTAGGGTCCGAGGGAAGGTGATGGAGGTGAAGCTTACCTGCACGACGGGCTGCGTGTCTGGCCGCGACATCGGATCCTTGCTTGCCGACGCTACCAGGCCATCCTGGTGTGTGAGCGAAGGTGGATGCTAGGAGGGGAAAAGGTTCGCTGAGCCTGGATAGAGGATGGAAGGTGGGAAGAAAGCAAGCTGCAACACAGCCATTTCATAGTTGGACCCTGACGAAAACCACTCGGAATTCGGATCGTCGACGCTCAGGCCGCCTCCACCCACAACCTTCTCAACACCAACGATCTCCTTTCTCTTCTCATCCCTCTACACCGACCACATACGGAAGGCGTCGAAGGCAGACCAAAGCTGCTCTCGCGCAGCACCCAGCCTCTCACAATGCCACCGCTACCGCCCAACGGCACCTCCTACCCACCTTCGTCCTCCGGCTACCAACCGCTCAACCTCGATGATGACCTCGAATCATCTCCCGCCTCGACCTCTTCTCATCGCGTCCAACGGCGAACGTTCACACACTCGCCCTACCGCTCACAGGCCAACGACCCAACACACCTGCTGCAGACGTTTCTCTCCGACACGCGACCGCACACCGCTCGACCGAAGGAGCTCTCCATGCGAATCAGCGTGCGGCATCCCGACTCGAGGGCGAAGAGTGTCGAGCTGCCGTTGCCGGGGTTGACGACGTCGGACTCGCTGCCCTTTGCGCTGGCTGACGATGTGCCTTGCCTGCGTGGGCTGCCTCCGCGTGGTGCTGTGGGGTGGAAACGTCGACTGCGGAGCCTGGCCGAGCAGCTGCGAGGCGCTCCCGCATCACCGCGTACGAGCAAAGCAGCACTCCAAGTGTACAGCACAACCCAAGCCAAAGTCCTCTACGCCACCCCGGAAGAACTCGAACGCTACCACACCCGGCTCGGCACCATAACACTTCCTCCTCCGTGGACGCCGCTCACCGCCTCCTCCCTCCCCGACCCCCTTCCGACCGAGCCCGACAACACGGAGGAGCAAGTCGAACGGCTCTTCACCGCCACAGGTTCGCTCGGGGATTTCGACCTGTCGTCCGTCTTTCGTAAGCCGCGGCATCGCAGAACGAGCCGCTTAGTCTCATCAGGGCTGCAGGAGGCGTTCGAGAGGTTCGCGGACGATCGGCACTTTTCGAAAAGGTTGGTCGCGAGGGAGTGTGTTTGGGGGTGGGATGTGGAGGCGTTGAAGAGGGGTGTGGCGGAGATGCTGAGCGGTGGAGGGAAGGGGAAGGGAAAGAGTAGGGCAGAGGACGAGGAGGAAGTGAAAGTCGACATCGAAGTGCTAGGAACCGACCAGGGACCGGCGTACCACGTCGTTTGGGCGCCCATCGTCCATCTCTCTGACCGATACTCGCTGCTCTTCGACTCGCGCGCTGCGCTCTTGGGCTTGGTCGGAAGCACCGCACTCCTCGCCGTAGCCCTGCTGCTGGGTGCGCTAACGAACACACTGCTCATCACGGCTGCGCTCGTGTCGCTCGCAAGCTGGTCGACGCTCATGTGGTTCATTCGGACACGAAATGAATGCGTGTACGACGGTGTTGGTACAGCATGGCCTCTGGCTCCGCGATGGGTCAAAGTGGATGCTGATCCGAAGTGGGATCGCGACAGAGTGCTGCAGAGTCTCGGCGATGGCGGTGCAAAGCATACGATCGAAAGGCGGGAGGAAGGGTGGTTCGTCAAGCGAGGCTTGGACGTCGACGAATGGCTCGAGGTTCATTGTGAGCGGTTGGTGCATGCGTTAGCGGCATAATCCTTTTCGTTATCTACTTGTACTACAAAGTCAATCAGCATCGTCACCCAGTCTCCCGCCTCTACTGCTCCGATTCCAAGCTTGCTTCCTCTTGTCCTCACCGCTGCCTCCTTTCCCCCTCACCTCCTCCTCTCCACGCTGCGCGTTCGGATCCTCCCAATCCACAAACGGACTGATCACCGAATCCTCCGGATGCGCTCTGCTTCTCTCCCTCCCGCTCGCCATCTCGTCGAGGATCCTGGCTAGACTCGGGTTGACTTGCGTCGACCGATCTTGCGCCGTCGTCGTCGATTGCGGGAACTGCGACGGTCTCGCTGCGACGGCCGGTCTCGGTGCGGGCGGACCGAAGCGTTCGGGCGGCCAAACGATCATTTCGATCCGCGACGTGATGAGCCCCATGGGAACCGGTCCGAACTCTCGGCTGTCTCTGCTTTTGTTCCGGAGCGGTGGCGATGCGGACGAAGAGTTGGCTGCGCGCTCGAGGCTACCGGGAACGATGTCTACTGCCGCATCGCCTTCGACCCACACATGACCTGGTGGGACTTTGATCCGCGTCCACCTCCCCTTTCCCGCCGACGACCCCGTCACCCAGACCCTCACAGTGTCGCCCGGTAGCGCGATAATCCTCTTCGTCAACAACAACCTCGGGTCTAACGGCGATATCAGCGTGACGATATCGCCAGGTCGTAACTCGTCGTGACTGTATTTGAGCGTTCGGTTGAGCAGCACCACATCGGAGCGGGAGGAAGCGGAGGAGGCTTCAGAGTAAGGACCGTTGAAGGTGGGCGACATGGAGCCGCCGGTTACGTTGCCGAGACTGTAGAGGTGGGAGGTGACGAATGCGGCGACGGGGACCCAGCCGAGGATGAAGAGGGTGCGGGAGAGGGGGGAGCGGCGGCGTGGTGGTGGTGGTGGGGGACGAAAGTGCGGGTCTGCGTTGAAGCCGGGGTATTTTGAGGAGGAAGAGGAGGAGGAGGAAGAAGAGGCATCGTTGGTGCCGCTGCTGCTGGTAGAAGTGCTCGTCGAGTCGGCTGATGAGGAGGCGGCGGGAGAAGCATCAGTGTCGATGTTGGTGGTGCTGCTGTTGTCGGAAGAAGCGCTTAGCGAGTCAGCGGACGAGGAGGTGGTGGGAGAAAAATCATTGCCAATGTTGTTGCTGCTGATGGAAGCACTGCTTGGCGAGTCGGCGGACGAAGACGCGGCTGTTGAAGAAGGTGTGCTGGTGCTGGACGAAGACGCAGCGGTTGAAGAAGGGCCGCTGGTGCTGTGAGAGGCTCGGTATTGCACTCTGATCGAGGGCACGAGGGGAGCCCGCACTTGCGTGCTCAGCCGCACCACGGTGAACGACTTCAGCATCGGTGATACAAGAAGCTTTTGATGATGGTAGAGGTGAACAAGAAGAAACGTTCACCTTTCACCGAGATGATCACGGTAAATTCTCCGGCGAAAAAAGGAAGAGTGGAGGAGCACCGCCCGATTTCCGTCTTCTTGATCGGCGTTCTACTCCCATCGACCATTGGCGTTACTATCATCACACCTCACTCGCCAACTGACTACAGTAGCTCACAGCAACACAACAGAATCGACAGACAGAGACAGCATCATCGACATCAACAAGTGATAAAAATACATAGATAATCGCAAACATACCAACTAACTCATCTCCTTCAACTTGGCCTGCGTAAACTCCTGGAACCAACGATGCTCCTTCCACACATCATCCATCGTCACCTCCTTCTCACCCCTCGCCTTTCTCTGAGCATTCGTGTTCGCCAACATAGTCTCATCAGCCAACTGAGGATACCTGATGAAGAACGGCAACGTCAGCACCCAATTCTTCTCCGAGTGCACATCACCATCGCCCGGCGACAAGAATCGCACGAGGTCAATGATGACGCTGTGCGTTTCCAAGTCGGGCATCTGAATGAGCTTGTCGCGAATCGCTGGCCAGGGTAGCGAGTCGAGCGCTTGGTCGTGCGGTGTTGAGAGTTGCAGAGGTGTCGGTTTGAGGATAGCTGGTAGGCTGTAGTTGGGGTTGACTCGGTAGTTGTACATGTGGTAGGAGAGTCGGAGGAAGTTGTCCGCCTTGCTCTCGGTATCGTACGTGGACGGAGAGTCGGGAGATGAGTTTTTGTCGCTGCTCTTGGTTCCAAGATCTCCTTCATCCCAGCCATTGGGTAGTCGGGTGCACGCGAGCTTGATGTGCGGATTGGTGGCCTCTTGCTGCTCGATGTACCTCACGTCGCCCTCATCGAGCTGGTAGTCGTTTGGCAGATTGAGGAAGTAAGTTGCACCTCGCTTGGCCCAGATACGATTGACTTGGGCGATTGCACGTGCGTATCGACGTTTGAGTGCACGCGCATGCTCGGGCGGCAATCGAGCGCTGCTGGGAATCAAGAGCGTTTCGACACCGCCCGATGCTATAGAAGGCATCAGGACGGTGGCGCCAGATGAGGCTCCTGCTCCGATTCCTTGGCCAAAGCCTGGTGTTGCTGGCCCGAAGCCAGACCCTAGAAAGCTCAGGCTGGACGCAGCATTGGGATCCGTTGCGCCGCCGACGTTATTGCGACCGTCGTTGGGCATGAAGCCGTTGAAAGGCGTTGCTGCGTCTTGCGGGGGAAAGAGGTTTGGCGTCATGGCTGCGTCGGGCGAGAACAGGGAAGCGAAGCTGGATAGGTCCGGATTGCCACCTCCTAGGAGTGTCTGTGCGAACGTGGAGTCGACATCATTGCGGAACTGCCGCGGAATTCCGACTTGAGACGGCTGCCAGAACTGGGTTGGAAGTGCATACGACATTTGCTGTTGAATTTGTTGTTGTGGCTGCTGCTGCTGCTGCTGTTGCTGTTGCTGTTGCTGCTGCTGCTGCTGCTGTTGTTGTTGTTGCTGCCAGTTGGGGTCCAAGTCCTTTCCGCCCATGTTCTGTGGCGAAGACGTATAGGCTTGGCCAGCTGCAATCACATTGGATCGAGTGGAAGAACTGTCTTGATCAGGCGTGGTGGCCGCAGTGTAGGAGCCAGGCCCAGTGGCGGTGCTGTGGGTATCTTCGGTCTTGCGTTTGCGTTTCGAGTCTTTGTTGGCAGCGTCGTCTAATGTTCTCTTCTTCTTGTCGCTTGGACCTGCCTCTGCACCCGTTGCATCGGATTTGCTGTTTGCGTCACGGAAGTAGTTGATGAGCTTGCTTTCGGGCAGACCTTCAGCGGGAATGTTGCTCTCCTTGCGGATCTGCTTGAGCGCTTCGCATTCTCCTGCTCCTGGCCAATTGGCCCAGGCTTCAGACATGACCTTTTCGCTGGACGAATTCATGGTGGCCTCGAGCATCTCTCGAGTCATGCCAGCTTCTACCAAGCATCCGCCGATGCTGCGATTTCCGATGAAGTGTGCCAGGCTGCCGACCATGCCACGGAGAGTGTTGTTCTCAGCGAGCAGGTGTCGCAAGGCGAAACGAAGACGGTTGACCTGGGTATCATGATCCGAGGAAAGAAGCTCGACTCTGGCCTCGAGGGCGCGGATGTACTGCTGCTTACGCTGTCGGAACTCGCGCTGAGCAGCTCTGTTCTGTTCCTTTCTATGCTGAGCTGCAGTCTTGGTGTCCTTTGCTTTTGTAGCAGCGGCTCCACCAGCGGCACCATTCTTCTTGCCTCTTGTGCCCTTTCCGTTCGCCTTTTTGCCAGTAGCGTTAGCTGGAGAGCCGCCATCTGCATCGTCGTCATCGTCATCTTCATCTTCATCGTCGGTGTTGAAGTTGGCCGAGGTCATGCTTTGCGAGAGACCTGAGGTAGGCATGTCGAGGTTTAGTCGTGGTTGTGGACCGAGCGACATGGCAGTTTGAAAGCCGCTCGAGATTGCGCTTGGAGATGCGTCGGTCCACCGATCCATGGGCGATCCAGTCGGACCGCGATGAGCTGGAGGCATGATGTCGACGGTGCCCAGATACGAGACCGTCCCGTACCTGCTTTGCTTCTTCTAGATGAATGCGGGATGATGCGGTATGAAGTGAAGGAGCAAACACAACTCTGTGCTCGGCATAAAACCTGTCGGCACGCACGCCGCCGGAGCACGGTTTGGTGGAGCGATGCTGCACCGTTCCCACCCAAAAAAGGCTAATTTACATATTCACATTTTGCTGTGATTTTCTTTTTTCTTTTTCTTTTCTTTTTTCTCCGTGGATGGCTCTCACTCTCACAGCTGATTCGACTCAGCTTTCGGCTTTCGGTCGCTACATGCTTCCGAGCACCGGTTCTGTGCAAGTTGGCTCAGCGAGCAAGATGGGCATCCTTCAATTGCTCCTGCACGCTGTGCTGTCGATTCTCTCGCGCTGATTTGCTCTTGTGATCAAAGTAGACTCGATCATGCTGTCTTGACGTCCCACCCGCAGCCCCCTGGTTGAAGAGCTTTGCCAAACCCTATTTATGAAAGACAGTGTGTTACGCCTTTACACTAACAAAATCGAATAAATCGTCCACGGTCGGTGAACCGAGTTTCGCTGCACAGGCCAGCTGAGTTGATACTGTAATTGGAAATGCGCGATGTCGCACTCTGCTCTTGACTGTGTCGCCCCCGCGCTCGCCTTCGATTTGGACCCCGACGAAGCAACTCGCAGACTCGATTCTGAGAGTGTGAACAATCACCGAAGACAGACCGCAGAGATAGCGCGCTCTTCTCCGCAGGCCCTTGTTGCACGAGAGCCCTCGCTTGCATCGACGACCCTTTTGATTCCAAGGCCGCCCACGTTTCGCCGCCTCGCACTCTCCGCCATCCATCGTCATCGTCATCGCACCAACGTCCACTCCTCGATTTGCATCACCACCATCACCACTACCATCACTACATCCCTAGCAACACCCATTCCATCCAGACCACAGAGTCTGGCTGACATCCTCTCATCATGCTCAAGGTAAGTTGCTGCCTTGACTCGATCTGGCCCTATCTGCGATGCACCCACTGACCCTTTATCTTCCTCCATCCACTTTCAACACTACAGGAGCTCACAGACCAGGCTCAGGGCTACCTCGGCAACCGCAAGCCCTTCTCTGCCGTCACTGACTGGATCGACCGACTATGCACCCAGCGTTACGCCGAGGAGGAGTACGACGGCATCCCCGAGCTCGTTGAGGCCATCAACCTCCAATCCACTGGTCCCACCGAAGCAAGCCGAGCTCTGCGCAAGAAGCTCAAATACTCCAATGTTCACGGTCAGAAGCGTGCCCTCATCATCCTCAAAGCCCTCGTCGAAAACTGCGGCGAGCGTTTCCAGACCACTTTTGCCAATGATCAGCTCGTGGACCGCATCAAGATTATGTCGCAGGACCAGCTGGTGGATGCTTCCGTGCGAAGGCTCCTCATGCGCGTCTTGCTCTCATGGCACCAGCAGTTCAAGGATGATCCATCCATGAAGATGGTCGCTGGTCTCTACCACGCCTGTGGTGGCGGTAAGAAGTCAGAAGCCCAAAGGAAGAACGAGGCTGCCGAAGCATACCGCAAGCTACAGGAGAAGCAACGTATCGAAGCACAGATCCGTAGCGACCGCAAGGCTGCCGAACAGCTTCAAAAAGAAGAGGAGAAGAAGAGCAAGCTGCGAAACAAGAAGGGTGTCAAGCGCCCCACATTCAACTTTGAACAGGAGAAGCCCGCCATCCTGCAGTCGCTTGCCATCTCACAGCAAGTCGCCACCGCCCTCGTCAACGCACTGCAGCACGTCAATCGCGAGAAGGAGAGCGTCACGCAGAACGCTCGCGTGCAGGACTACCTGGTCAAGACCAAAGTCGAGCGTAAGAAGATCATCCGATACGTACAGCTGGTCAAGGATGAAGAGTTCCTCGGCTCGCTCATCTCTGCCAACGATCAGATCATCTTGGCGCTCGAACTGTACGATCGTCTCTCCAAGCCTGCCGAGCTCGACTCGGATGACGAGGAGGAGCCGCTGGCTGCTATCTCTGGCACAGGTCAGACCGCTGAACAGAAGGCTGCAGCACGAATCGCGGCCGACGACGCCGAGATCGAGATGGTCCGCAAGAGGATCGCAGACGCACGTCTCAACGCGCCCGACAGCGAGCTCGAGAAGCTGCAGACACGACAGAGGGTGCAAATTCACCGTCACAACTCGCGCGTAGGAAGCATGCGCAGCTTCGACATGAGTCCACAGCCTACAGGTGCCGGATCGAGTCAGCGAGCAGGTGGAGCAATGAATGATCTGATCGACCTTGACTTCCAGGAAGACCAGTACAGCCAGTCGCACTCGCAGCAAAGCGGTAGCCACGGGCGACGAGGTCTGATGGCGAGCGAAGCAGCTGGAAGCAGCACTCAGCACGGCGCCCTTTCCGACTACAGCGACTACGAATCCGAAGATTCTGCGGATGAACACGCTCATCAGGCACCTGGTCGTGCTCGACAGCTCGCAGTATCGTCTTCGCGACCCGAAGGAGGATCGTGGTCCAACCTCAATGATTCTGAAGAAGAGGAATGGCTTCGAACCACCCAGAACCACCGTCCCAGCATCGGGCCCGGCTTCAGCTGGAATGAGGACGACGAAGGTGACGATGATCCTTTCGCTGATCCCTTTGCTGATGCCAACAATGCCGCTGCCTCAGGAAGCGGATGGGGTATCGAGCGTCCACAGAACCAGCCGCGCAAAGAGTGGGGAGTTGTGTAAAGGCCCCCACCACTCATTCATTGTCTCTTTTTCTCGTTCATCATTGTCAAGAATGCAATACTGTACGATCATGCTCATCATCAAAACAAAGGCGCGTGAATGCGCTTGCTGAGCTGCAGGGGCTGAAGATCATGGATCCCTGCGATGCCTGCGATGTTGAAGTTGCATGCAGTACACCCTTTGTGCATTGAGTTTGAGGACGTTGAAAGCCGAGGGAAAACAAGTCCGAGGCGCTTAGATTTGGTTGCTCTGTTCTCTCGGCTAACTAAGAAAAAGACCTTTTTGGGAAAGTGCTGTGCTGTGCTGTGCTTTGCTGCAGCTGAACTGCACGGAAAATCGTTGAAATCAGAAACAAACACGCATGCTACATACACCGTCAGCGTCTCGCTAAACGCCAACACCATCCTTTCACACTTTTGTATCTCGACCACATTCATCTGACACCATCTTCACGACCAGCCTGCCGCTCTGGTTCTCACCAACATGAGCGGAAGAGAGCGACCGGCCGTAGCAGGTCCTAGTGACACCAGTCGCCAGCAACAGAAGCGGTCAACTGCATCACCATTCAACTGGACAATGTCACTCTTTGGCGGTCGACAGGGCAAGCAACCTGCCGATGCTGGCAGCCGTAGTCTGGGTTGGGGTCGACCTGGCGCTTCAGCCTCTGCACGCAACCACGACGAACGCGAAGCACTTATATCCAACTCAACATCTTCAGGCGGAGACGACTTTGACGACTCGGACGCCATTTCGCTGCTCAGCAACATTGCCGATCGCGACTCGAGGCGTGGTGGAGGAGCGAGTGCCGCTGCTCGACGTCGCGCGCGTGCCAGAGCAAGGGCGCAAGGCAGAACGTGTGGTACTTTCTGGTTCGATGTTGAGGACTGGAGTCGCTCCATGTCGTGCGGTCTACTCGGCAGAGGGTCGGGCAATAATGAGGATAACGGAGGAAGACAACGTGCCGCATCCATCGGTAGCGTCATGAGTCGTGGAGCGAGGCGAACAAATGCATCCTCATCAACAGCATCGGTCGTAGCAACTTCAAGGCATTCTCGCTCGCTCAGCGACGCGAGTACCGATAGCGGAGGCAGCCTTGCCGGCTCTGGGTTTGCAGAGAGCGTCGATGCGGATGCGGGTATACTGGACGATCAGGCTATTGCTCGATTCGGACAGCCAAGTACCTCAGCCAGCGCTGACACACGAGCAGAAACAGAGTCAGCAGCAGAAGCCGCAGCAGAGCAACTCAAAGCAAAGGAAGACGAGAAAGCAAAAGCAAAAGCAAAAGCAAAAGCAGAAGCGGAAGCAGCAGAACTTCAAGCACAAGCAGAACGTCAAAAAGCACTGGAAGCGGAAGCAGCTCAACTGCAACGAGAAGCAGAATCTGAGGCTCAACGTCAGAAAGAGGAGGAAGCGAGACTTGCAGCAGAGGAAGAAGCTGCCATCGCGAAAGCGCGTCGCAAAGCCGAACGCAAAGCAGCCAAAGCTGGTCTGCTCAAGCTGCAGCAAGAGACACAAGCGGCTCAACGATGGCGTACCGAAGCTGAGGCCGAAGCAGCTGCCGGTGGATTCACGTTTGCTGATGCGGAGGGCGACGAGTCGGAGCAAGGAATCTACGCGCAGCAGCAGTTCAACTATCATGATGCAGACTACGACGGGGAAGAGGCAATGCATGGTGGTGAATACGACCAGTACGGGGATGCAGAGGAGGCAGATGGATACTACGCTACAGTGCAAGAGCAAGGACCGGGCGGAGTGGTGCATCACCATCACTACTATCATGCCGCACCGCCTGTTGAACAGGAGGAGGAAGAGTTTGTCTACCCTGGCTCGTCTGCTGCTGCGTTTGCGGATGCCCCCGGGGACGAGGATGAAACGAAAGAGGCGACAGCAGACAAAACTGTGTCGGAAGACGAAGCGGACATCGCCGGTCTTTCTTTCGGACGCAAAAAGTCGGGTTCGCGACGCAACGACTCTGGCAGTGCAAGTGGCAGTCGCAGCGGCAACGGGCTCACTGCTCGCACCACCACCGGCGGCTCGTCATCAGGCGGTAGCGCATCCGGTTATCGTGGTCCGCCTTCAGCCTCCTCTTCTTCCGCCGCCGGGCGTGCCCACTATCGCGACCGTCCACGACGTCACGAACGAACCTCTTCCAAATCATCCAACTCTTCCTCCGGCATCTTTTCCTATCATTCCTCCAACACTCTCCACCCTGGCGCCGCCCCATCATCCACAGCAGCTACATCGGTCACATCTCCTCCCGCCCTTCCGAACCTGTACGAATCGGAACCGATCTATACCAGCGCCAAACCGAACGTGGCTGGCGGGACGGGGGACGAAGTGGCTCAGGCTCAATTCGGTAAACCCGACGTAGACGCGAACGAGTTCGGCGTCATCACTGCAGGCACGAACAAGGGTGGCGCTGGCAGGGTGAAGAAGTCGTATCGGGATAAGAGGAGTCAGAGTCAGGTGATGGGTGATGATCAAGCGGGCAAGGACTCGTTTGAAGGGTTTCCTGGATTCTAAGGGGCTGTAGCATTCGGGATGTCAACGCTTTCGTTTTACACACACACACACACACACACACACACACACACACACACGCTTGCCATTGAGTCCGAAAACCAATCTTGCCATTCGCTCAAACTAATTATACTCATCATACAAGATCGTCTTACCCACACTAGCCAACCTCTTTCTCCTCCTCTCGCCCTCCACCTCCTTCGTCTCTTCATCCACCTTCGCTGCGGCCGCCTTACTATCGTCGCCCCAGAACGAATATCCACTCTGACCGACCTGGCCGGGGGTGAGCGTATCGTAGTCCTGCGTGTAGCCGTTGGACTTGCTTCCGATCGGCAGGCCTGTGCGGACATCGCATTCGACGCCCGCGTGATCGATGTACGTCGACTTGGAACGGACGTTTGCGGCTTTGTACATCTCGATGATCATCTGCTGCGTCTGCAGGAGGTACGCTTGCAGCGTGTCGAGGAACCGTTTGGTCTGCAGATGCTTGGACGAAGCGCAAACCGTGATGCCGTCGTCTTTGATGATGTACCCGATACCGAAGCCGTCTGGCACGACGGGGCCGAAGCCGAACATGCGCAGCGCTGGGTTGCCGCAGTTCGACGTAGACACGACGGTGTGGTTGAGCTTCGCATACCCGGCATCGGTGAAGATCGCCGGCGGAGCCAGCTTCGCCCCGCTAGCCGACTCCTGGTTCTTCTTCCACAAGTTGTGCAGCGCATACAGGTGTCGATCGTGACCCTTGCCGCCTGCGCACGCTCGGCTCAACTTGGCGTGTCCATCACACGCCTTCCTGAGCGCGTCGATCTTCGCCTCGATGCTCGCTTCGCTCGAAATGTAAGTTTCGACAAACTTGGCCGAATGAGGCTGCACCGTTCGGATCGCCTCGGTCCTTCCATGCAGGAAAGCTTTGGTCATCGCCGGTTCGTACGTCGTCTCGCATCGACCGTACAGCGTATAGTACGCCGCTTGGAAGGCCATCTGCACAAACGCATCCGGCGAGAATCTGTGACGGGTAATAAAGTTCTTACCATACGTGTCGAACTCCAGCACCTGACATTCGTTCTGGCAGATGAGGTCGGACAACCTCGTCTCTCCATACTTGATGCCATCAGCGAGCTTGGTCGTCAGGTTCCACTCGAGCTTCTTAGGCGCCGTAGCCTGGTTGACGTCCTGCGCCTTTTGCGCGTCAGCCTCGCTGGTTGTTCCGTTGGCTTTCTTGCCGGCGCCTTTGGCGAAGGGGCTGGTCTTGGCCTTGAACAGACTCTTGGTGGCCGAGTTGATGGATTTGGCGAAACGCATGATGAGCTCGGTGTACACATCCGCAGCGTAGCGGAGCACCGTGTGACCGTCGACACCGGTATGCTCGAAGTTGATGCCAGCGGTACCGTTGGCGCAGACGATGATCTGGAGCTTGTCGTACCATCGGTTGGTGCACGTGCCTGTCTGGATGCCACGCTGAAGCTTGTAGGTGCCGCAGAGCATGTTGTTGCTGAGCTCGGCGGCGTCTGCGGGCTCCGAGTCATCCATACACACTACGAACAGGGCGCTGTCGACCACCTCGAGACACTTTCGGTTGTGCGTGTCTTCGCGAAGGTGCTCACGGTACATGGACCAGATGGGTCGTTTCTCCGTGGTCAAGATACCGACAGAGCCCTTGGCGACATCTTCGATCTTGATCTTGTCCGCATCGCGCATGATCGCCTGCAGGTTGCCGAGCATAGCACGCTCGGTCAGCAGTGGACGGTGCTCCTCATCCAACGCTTCGAACCAGTAAATCTGACCCCTGCGCATCACCACGATATGACGCGACTCGGGCTCGACCTCCATCCTGCACCCGTTAGCAGTGGGGATACGGGAAGTAGCAAACAGACGAGTGTACTGGAACATGTCCAACGGCGTGCCCCTGACGCTGTCCGGTTCCAGCTCTCCCGTGCGAAGATCGTGGATGAACGCCAGACTGGCCAAGATCAAGTTGGCCGTCCTCATGAGCTGGTTGCCCCGTGTCGGGGTGGGGTCATCTTCGAGGATGAAAAACGGGTTGAGGTTGAGCACGACCGAATCGGAAGCCTGGAGGTAGCTCTCGTCCCAAAACTCTTCGATGTAGCTTGCTCGCGTACTTGCGTACTCCTGCAGCTGCTTCTGGATGACAGGTCCATCGTTCTTGAGAAAATCTTCGACGACGCTCTTTGTTGTAGCGTGCTGTTCGGGTGTTTGAAGGGCTTGCAGACTTGAGAGGTAGCGTTGGCAGGTTTCTTCGAGGGTCGGGATGGGTAGGTGAGGGAGCTTGGATTGGCCTTCGAAGGTCTTTCCGCCTCCCAGACCCTCTTTGGCACCACCATCGGCAACGGCGGCCGACTTGGCTTCGACAGCTTGTGCGTTGAACACGCCTCGTGCCTCGGAGGACATGAGACCTGGTGCCATTGTGTGCGGGAGATGCTACGACGAGCTATGAACGATTGCGAGATCAGAAGGATGACGGTGGAAGGGCTCTTTCGGAATTTGTGGAAGAGAGAGCAGTCTATATATGTATGTGCTCGACGAGGTGATGGAGGTCGAAATTTGAAGGCCGACCGAAGAGAGAGATGCGGGGAAGTTGGACCACAAAAACGGCCTGAAGCGGAGGTGGAGAAATTCGGAGATGGATGGCCGAACAACCTCTCCGCCCTCAGCTTGTGCTCTGTCACAGCTTGGCCGAGCACCGTAAGCCCTGCAGCTGGCCCTAGCACCCTCCTGTAGAAGACGCTGACTGGCACCACTCGATTCGGGATCCTCACTGGAAACGATTGCGGTACAGTCACGCATCCCGAGCGTCAACTTAGCCGAGCTGGATAAAAGGTGGAGGAAACAGTGCATCATACGGCAGCACACTGCAGAAATTCTACCGCAAGCGAATGGAAATCGGCATTGTCACTCACAACCCTGAACGGATCTCGCGGGGAAAGCAAGGGAGAAGGATAGCGCCAAGACAAAGACGAATGAGCAAGGCGGTCTCAGACAGCGGCATCGGATGGAAAGGAGCGCCTTTGCTCTCGACTGAAGGCGCTGTTCAGAGGGCGCTCGAGCCACGTCTCTGTGTCTGTGCAATGTGCCGTCCGTCGCTTGTGGTCGTAGCAGACTGCATACGCAAGTCGAGCTCAGCGAACAACGTCAAGACAGGAAGAGTCTAGGCCACCTTCTCAGCATGAATCATTCGGAGAAGCCGGAGATGAGATCGCCCTTCCATGCAAAGAGGACAGATTCGAATGCCCGAGACCATCCAAGCAGTAGCTTAGCAAAAGAGTGCGGGGAAAAGGATGCATGTCACAACGCTCGAGTCGCCGACCATGACGGTGTAAATCGATCGCGATCGGGTCCCTAGTGAATCGCGATAAGGCACGTTGGGTGGACCCTGAACGGCGGAATCAGACCACATTCCGTGGTGCAGCAACACAAAGCACCGACTCGCTTGGCTCGACCAAACACCGGCAGCATTCAATCACTCAGACCAACAGCTCGACATTTGATCTACGTTGCATTTCATCTTCCGTTCCAACCATCAACCGGCTCTACACTATCAGCGAAAGAAACGCTTCACCATGACAGACACAGCCATCTCCCAGACCGCATTCGACATCGACCTACCCTTCACAAGCTACGACGCCTCGCATCCGCTCGACTTCTCCTCTCGTCCTCACGAGAAGATCGACGACTTCTGGTACATCATCGGTTCGTCCCTACCGCTTTGGAAGTCCAAGAAGAATGTCGTGATCCGATACATCCCGCATCCCAACGCTAAGGCCGACGAGGTCAAGTTTACGGACGAGATTCGATCCGAACCTCGCTCTAAAAGCGGTGATGCCGAGACCGTTCAGGCTAGCGGTCTAGCCGGCAAGTGGAAAAGGGAAGAAAGCTGGTTCAACAAAGCTTTTGGTATCAAGGGTACCAATGTGCTTCAGAAGGATGCTAAGAATGGGTAAGTTGCTCCTTCTCCCTTTCCGCCTCATCCTCCCCTCCGCATTCACACTAACACTCTCACCTCCCCGCACTGCAACAGAGCATCCTACCAATGGACAGGCAACGGCCTACTCCGATTCTTCCACTCCAAATGGCAAGTCATCGGCTACGGACCCTACGACCTCAGCGATACATCCCGAACAAAGTTTGACTGGCTGGTGACGTACTTTGAGAAAACCCCCGCGACTCCTGCCGGTATCGATCTCTACGTGAGGGATCCGAGAAACATGCCCGAGGCCACCATCCAGGTCGTGCTCGAGCGGATGAAGGCGTTGAAGGGCAAGTACGAGAACGATTCGGATAGCAAGAGGAAACAGTTGGCTGCGGAGCTGTCCAAGTTGGCGGAGGAGTACTTTGAGATCCCGCACGACGTGTAGAGATGCGGGGTGGCAACCGTGGATGCAGTATGCCTTGATACCCTTCTTTGACCTTGCTAATAGAATCGTTGTTGTGAAACTGTTCCTGACCGTATTGTGCCTTGAGTCGAGTCCGACGTCGGCCGCGCGCATCACAAAAGCCTGTGCTGTATGACAGATGAGTTGCAGTTCGATACAAATACACTTTGACTCCCCTTTTCCCTCTCCGCCTTCTAAGACCAATCCAGATCATCATCGTTAAATTTACTCCACTGCGGCTTTGCCCCGCCTCCCCCGTTCAGCGCAGAAGCATCCAGCAACGGCTTCCCATCAGCCCCCATCGGACCTTCTGTATCAATCGGCAATCCGTCAGGACCCAACTTGCCCGCCGCTCTATCTTTGATCGCCTGCAACCAACCTCCTTCGTCGATCCTCTCTGTCTCCTGAGCCGCTACGCGTCGGAAGTAGAAGTCTTTGCGCGGATCGTACTTGACTCGATCGTCGCGTAGCATACGGTTGTCGACTCGTGCGTCTTCGCCTTCGACGCTGAGCATTGCTTGGGGCGTCTTGGCTTCGATTACCTACACGAAGCACGAACATAAAGTGTCTAGTGAGTTGTGTGGCCAGGTGGAAGGGAGAAGAGGCAGAGGGTGAAAAAGCTTACGTAGTGGTTATCGCAATGTGGACAGAACTCGTCCGACTCTTCGTACTGCGTGAGATCTTTACGGAAAGCCTTGCGACACTTTTTGCAGATGAATGTCATTTCGATGGTTTTCCGCAGACTGTGGTCTTGTGATTCTGCGTGGCATTGAGGGCACTGGAGAGGAGGACAGAGAGATGATCAGATGCTTGCGGGACGGTAGAAGGATACAAGATGAGGGAAAAGGACTTACGTCAAAGAACCTCTGACAGCACGGTGCCCGGATTGATACTTGGGCGTTGAGGATGTGTTTGCTGTGCGATGCAAGGGGAGTGCGGTCGATGAGTCACAGATCCTCCGGCAATTCTAGAGTCTGGAAGAGATAGCTATGCTCACCACATGATGATCCGTGTTTGGAAGAGGTGACCTTGATGTGGTGGAAGAAGAAAGTAGGCTGAGATGAGCATCTTCCAAAAGTGACACACACGCGCGCTGGAAACCAACACTTTTTCTTCCGCACCACGCACTTTACGCGATTTCCGCACAACCTTATTTTCGGACGAGACACTCTCAGCTCCTCGGTGTTGCAAGCAATTCGTCGTTTCGGATCGGTGTGGTTGCTTCAACTTGCCCACAGTCGTGCGCTCACGCAATGCAAGCAGGGTGGTTCTAATGTGTGCGGTGGTGCAGCGAAGTGCTTATTGACAAAGAACAGACATGAGTGCAAAGCAAAAAACAGCCGACTTTCGGGCAGCTCTTATCATACTAGGCATCTTCACCCTCCTCCTCCTCATCCTCTTCAACCTCAATAGCACCGATCTCAAACTCTCCAATCACATCCCACCTCGATCCCCCAGCGTGTGCAGCCAAGTACTTCACGAATCGCATCACACCCTCATCCCTCAACACCACACTCAACGTGTTGAAGCTGGGCGTCAGGTTGAGCAGCACACCGTCAAAGTCGTCATCTTCCTCCTCGCCATCGTCCTCGACCATTTCGACGATCTCTTCCTCTTCATCGTCTCCATTGGCATCCTTCATCTCTGCGTCTTCCTCATCGGTAGCTTTCTTCTTACCGCTGTTGCCGCTCTGATACACCGCCGGATCTTCTTCACCCTCGTGTGGCGCCATGTAGCATTCCCAGCCGCCGATGTCTCCGCTTTCCCACTTAGCAGCCAGGTCCTTGGCTTCCTTCTTGGAGAGCAGCTTCGAAGATGATGCAGATGGCGCAGGGGCGGTCTTGGGTTTCTTCGACCTGCCTGCGAGACCGCGCGGGCCGGCTTTGCGCTCTTCGTCCAGCGAAGGCTTGACGACGTCTGGAGTGAGGTTCAGGGTGACGTCCAGCACCGGCTCTGTGTCGGATCGTGCAAGTGTGTAGTCGAGACCGGGACGGAACCGCCTCGCTTCGACTGGTCGTGCACCGAGAGGTACGAGCTGTGAAATGTTGGCGAGGAAGTGGCGGAATGCGTTGGATGGGAAGAGCACCGTGCTGAGCAACTTGAGTAGCGCGCTGGCGTCCGTAGGGAGTGGATCTGGGATCTTGGTCGACACAAGGTCGCCAGCTTTGCCGGGTGCAGCTTGCTCCGACAGGACGGCGTATCGCTGCTTGTGAGGTGGTCCTGAGATGCTCCACTGAGTGGCCTCGTTGTCGGCTCCTGAGGCGCGATTCGTCCCTACACCGTGCGGCTGAATACGTGTCGATTCTTCACCTTTTCCGGAGGTCCACCACTGGAAACCGTCCTTTGCATCCGCTTGCCGCAACGCCTTTTCCAATGGCTGTGCGATCTCCTTGCGCAGAATGTCTGAGAGCAAGATATGTGAGTCATCGCCGAATTGCTCGAACAGCTGCTCTTGCGTCTTCTCCACCAAGTAAGCTGGGTTCAGGAACTGGATGAGGAACTTCTTCTCTTCCTGACTAAGCGGCGATCCTGGCAGGGGTGGGCCGAACTCTTCTGGGTACGCTTCGAATTGTTTTGCGTTTTCCTTCGCGGAAAGACTTTCGAGACTGCTCATTTCCTTTTCAACCTCCGCTTCTTTCTTCTCATCTTCCGTTGTGAATCCTTCCTCGCCCTCCTGGGGTCTGTGGAACCATCCAGAGATGCTGAGTCGCGACTGGCTCGGGTGAACCACCTCCTCGACGGAGTGGAAGGAGTGGCCAGGTTGGACGGTGAAGAAAGTGAACTGGTTCCACTTCGGAGGAATGATCTTACTTGGCAGATCATCGGGTGTGCCTTTGGTCTTGACAGGGTAGAGCTCGAGTGCGCCGCCCCACTCCGGCTGCCAAGGTTGATCCGGGTCTGGCAAGTAGAGGATGTACGAGACTCTTCGGGTGGAGATGACATCATCGTGGTTGAGCAGGTGGCACCCTTGGCGGTAGTCGTTGATGCTCATATCCTTCTTTTTGGCGCTGAGAGGTCCGCAGCCAGTGACGCCTTGCAGCCAGCTCCGGAACTCTTGCGAGTAGATGGCGTTGCGAACGCGCAGCAGGTTCTGCAGTCTGCCGGCCTCCTCCTCGGGCAGCCCGTCGAGGTTGGCAAGATCACCAGTCTGGTTGACTTTGTAGATGTCGGTCTCCTTTTCGGCAAAACGAAGCTCTCCGATGATCTCTTGACGGGTAGCTTTGAGGAGGTCTTCGTTGATCAGGGCGGGGACGACGGCATGTTTGTATGGTGCGCTGGTCTCGAACTGCTTGTTGTAGCTGGCGACGGTGGCTGATTCGAGAAGCTCAGGCGAGAACGCCGAAGCAGCTTCGGAAGTTGTCATTGTGAATGCTGCCTTTCCTGAGGTCACAGTGAAGATTGTGATGGTGTAGAGTGAGGACTGTGACTGTGACTGCAGCTGACGCTGTAGAGGTGAACACCATCGAGGTGGAGGAAGTTCTTCCAAAAAAACGGCGGCGCATCAACCACGAACCTTCTCAAAATTTTCTGCACGACCCACTCCAGCTTTTTTCGTACGACTCTCTCCAGCCCTTCCAAGTCTAACATTCTCAACTCGGCGAAAAATTCTCTCACGACCAGCATCCACGATCCTCTGCTGCTGTGCGTGAAACCGCTTTCGGAAGCGAAGCAGCTTTCGAGAACGTCTGATTTCGGAGCGGCTATCGGGATGATCAGCTCGCTATTACGCCCGCGGCGTGTTGGACGCTACCCCGCAATCTGGGTTCCTTGCCGCCGTTCCATGCTAGAGCACCATGCCTCTCGTGACCGGCAACCCCACAAAGACCTAGAGTAGGGTAGCACCTGTAAAGCTCATGTGACGGACGTCATGCTCTTCATCCTTTTCACATGTCGTTGAGCGATTCTTGTCTGAGAGACGTCAAACGAAGACCAGTGGTGTAGGCGAGCTGGTTGCGCTTGTATCTATCTCGTTTATGCGTGCTGTACTGTCGAACAGAGCTCTTTCCCGTGAGGGATTGGTTGACTTCGAGTGAAACAAAGTTGTTCTGCAGAAACAGCTCGGCACCAGCACATGCATTCCAGCATTGCGTTGCTTCTCCTTTCTCCACACTTGTGAAAGAAGGGTCCCAACATTTCAACGAATGCTTAGCTTTCCACCACTCCCTCTTTGCGTCCGCTCCTCCATCTACAACATATATACCCACGTCATTCTCGACCATCCAGCATCGCCTTCCATCCATTCAGCCACGCAGCTTTTACCATTCGTCTACGCTTCTGCCAATCCACCCTTCTCCTCGGAAACAAGAGACCGCATCACATTTCAAGATGGGCAAAGACAACGAAGAGCACGACGAGACCAACTTGTTCCAGATCATGCTGGACCAAGCCGACGAGATCGACTTCTCTGATCCGTACAAGCCCAAAGACGACCAGATCGACCCCACGCTCCTCAAAGTGGCCGGCTTGGAAGTCTCGAAACTCTTCTGCGTCGTCTACTTCGCCCTCCTTCACTCGGAAGATCAAGAGGGTCTCTTCGAGGGGCTCGACATGATGAACATGACCCAAGCCAAGAAGACCGTCAACGGTACTTTCCAATTCAACGTCAAGCCCAGCTCGGAGGCCGCCGGCGACAAAGTGGTTCAGTTCTACGTCGACATGCGAAAGGACGGAACGATCATCAAAGGTCCCGGTCCAGCCAAGCCCAAGCCGGATTGCACGCTGACCATCAGCGATCGCGATATGATCAGGATCGCGTTGGGCCAGATGAGCCCACAGGTGGCCTTCATGAAGGGCAAAGTCAAGGTCAAGGGTAACATCATGATGGGTTTGAGGATGCAGACGGTGCTCATGAACGAGGTCAAGAAGATGTCGAGGGTTGCTAAGCTGTAATCTTGATTGCCGATCCTTTGCTTGATCTCTCACCCGCTTCAATTTCGCTAGTTCGTTGCCTCCTTGCCCTTTGCTAATACCATATCCACTTTCACCATCACACAGCAGACTACGGCAGACAATGCTGAGAAGTGTGAGCTGAAAAACGAGAGTGATTGTTTATTTCCGGAAAACGACAGCATTTACAAAGCAAGACCAGGAAAATTGCAGGGCAAAGAGCAGGAATGAGACGGCGCACTATCGCATGCATGTACGTAGAAGCAAGGCGAGATAGACGCAGTCCTCAGAAAGCGAAAGACGAAGAGTCGACGTTGGACCAAATAGCAGAGAGATGCATAGCTTCTTCGATCCCAGTCGGATCCAAAGATGCTACCGGAGCATCTTTAGATCAGCATGTGACGGAGATGCATCTAGAGGAAAGCGGCACCGACAGCAGCAAGGCCAACAAGGGCGCTAGCGTAGCCAGTGAACCTGTTGGTGGAAGCGGCATCCGAGGTGGACGAGACGCTTGTGGCTTTCGACGAGGCAGCGCTGGCTGCTGACGAAGCAGCTGATGTGGCAGCAGCACTGGCGGAGGAAGCGTACGAGAAGAACGAAGGTGCGGACGAAGTTGCCGACGAAGCGGCGGCGGCAGCAGTCAAGGGAGCGGATGCAGATGAGCCCTGGAGCGTCGACATGATGGTCGAGTTGAAGTTGCCCGTCATCTTGTCGAGCGTGAAGCGCGCCGAGAAGGCCATGGCGGGGATGGCGTTGGTGGTGGTGTTGGTGCCCTCGAAACGGATGAAGTAGTAGAGGCCATTTGGTCCCACACTGTCATCGATCTTGTAAGAGCCGGAGCCCTGGTTGTAAGAGACGTTGGTGTCGAGCGTCTGGAGCTTGTACTGAACATCACGCGAACCGGTAGCGAGGAAGATGTTGACGCGGCCCCAGTCGCGACGAGTGGGAGCCTTGCCGTCGTCGTTCCATTCGATGGCGAGACGCTTGTCGCCGTGGCCAGTGGTGGAGCTGCGGAGTTGAAAGGAAGGGCAGAGCGATTGTTCGATATGCATGCGACGCGCGAGCATTCAAGTCAAGGAAGAGTGTTAGCAAATGTTTAGTGGCAGAGCATCTACGTGATTGTTGGTGGCTACTTACGCTACAGGCTTGGTGACAACGATGGTCGAAACGACAGCATCGGCAGCGGCGAGTGCGAGTACGGCAAAGGTGGTGAGCTTGGCGGAAACCATTGTGTGGGTCGATGTGGTGGTGCTGTGTGTTGGTAAAAGAGTGGAGAGTTGAACGAGTGTGGTTGCGATGGACCTGCGATCTACGTAGGAAGGATGTGCAAAGGAAAGAACGACGAGGACGACTTGGAGATGGTGGAGGGCTTAGGGAGCTGGTATATAGATGAGAGGAGGAGGGAAGAAAGAAGGGATGGTGCGATGTGTAATTGTAGGAGGAGGGCAAAAAAAAGAGCTGGCTGGAGGCAGCGCCATGTGATGCTAGAGAAAGTGATTGGAGCTCTGTGCCATGGGACGGACCTCTGATCCTGGCCCTCTGTTTCGGACAGAGCTCATGCAGAAGGACCAATCATGCCGAGCGACAATGCTGCCGAACGACAATCACAATTCGAGGCTGCAGGACGTGACGAGCTCGACTGCACGCCGAGCCAAAATGGCCCCCACACGCTAAAGGCAAGCGAGCCGCTCTTTCAGCCTCAATCCCCGGTGCTACCCTCGATCGACGTTTCGTTCATAAGCCTCAAACCGTCTCATCGAATCAGCATGACTGACTGACCGCCTTATGAAGCTACAATTTCAAACCACAGATTCTAGCGAGGGGGTCCGACTTTTTCTCTGCAAATTGTTGTCGAGAGCTAAAGGTGCACGCGTTGCAGCTCGCAGCTGATCCCGCATGGGAGGCGGTTCGAGCTCGGCTCCCATCCCACCCTTTTGTATGCAGTGCAAGTGACTTGGCTCCCACTTACTTGCAGCTGTTGATCAGATCGCGTCTTCATCTTCTGAGTCATTGTCCTTGTCCTCATTCAAGCACTTCATATCGACATGATGACGAGTAAACCTCCTTCGGTATGAGGGAATGTTGTTTGGTCCATCGCGTTGGTATACGCGTCTTGAGTCTAGCCGAGGCCGAAGTCAGAAGCCCAAATTGGTGACTGTCTCAGTGTCACTACAGTAGTCACGAAGGGTCCTTCTTGAGAGTGTTTTTTTTTCAAGCTCAGATCGCCAGCAAAGCAAGTTTTCTTTTTGAGCTCGTCTGCATCTTGCGTCTGCTGCGTCTGGGCTTGCAAGTCGCGAGTCTCGCTTTTTCTTGAGAAAGAAGCTTTTTGCATCGTTCTTTTCTCTGTCACCGAGCTTGAGAGCTGCAGCTGATTGTGATTCGGCAACTCACTGCAAGCCAAGACGGCAACAGCAGCAGCAGAACAGCAGCAGAGAAGCCGACGCAGCATGCTGCTCGCCCCTGTGCCCGTTGCCGCAATCACACGAACAGGCTGCGCCTCGCTTCTCCAGTCGACGATCGTCGATCCCGTTCCGTTGTCGCTAACTAGAGTGTCTCAAAATAGTCATTGTAGGCGTATGTACTGTCACTTTGTTAGCGTCGCTTGTTGCCAAGAATTTGATCGACAGGAACCGAACTCCGAGCGTAGACTGTGCAGCATGAAACGTTTCGCCTGTTGGAACTGCGAGACGCCGAGCTTTCAGGAGCTGTTCGCACCATCAAGACGCCGCAATCCCCATTGCTGGTCGCCACGATCTACTGACGGCATTCATGCGAAGAATGTCTTTCGCCAAGCCTTTGAAGTGATAGAGACCTCGGTCAACCTGACTGAAGCTTTATCGTATCCGGCGTTTCTTGATGTCATGCCTCCATACATACCTGTGAATGTGATCTTGCCCGATCTTGAAGGTGTCAGTCGCGGTTTTCTGATCGGTGATGAGCTCCACTCCGGCTATGCTTCCTTCTCTACCCCGCACTGGCCAGCATCCAGTGTGTAGCCGATGGCCTTTGCTCGTAGCTTATCGCTACGTTTTCATGTACCTTACTTGCGTCTCGAGCACCATCAAGCTCGTAAGGAAAGCCAATTCCCGGCAAAGCTAGCTCTCAGAGGCGACGACTGCGGGCCGACCTCATTTCTCAGGCAAAGTCTGACGTGCTGAATCCACATTCGCACACCGCATACATCCAGGCCTGAGCATCGACAGCTCAGATTCTGACTCTACTCTAATTGCACGATAAGATCTGGACCAGAATGTCGTCGAACACCGACTACAAGCCCAAAGATCCAAACGTCAAGCTTTTCAGCCTCGGCGACTTCGAGCTGCTTTCTGGCGAAACGATTCCCAATGCGCATATAGCCGATCGAACCTACGGCGATGCTAGCAACCCAGCCATCGTCTACCCTACATGGTACTCTGGCACCATCACCGAAGGCAACGAGTGGCTTATTGCGCTTCCTGGCAAAGAGCCTCACACGCGATCGCTCGACCCGGCCAAATTCTTCATCATTGTTCCAGCCCTCTTTGGTAACGGCGAGTCCAGTTCGCCCTCGAACCACCCTCTCGGAGTCGATCTTCCCCGAGCAACTTTCTACGACAACGTACGGGCGCAGCATAAGCTTGTGTACGATCATTTGGGAGTGAAAGGGAAAGTGGTAGTCATTGGCTGGTCCATGGGTGCAGGTCAGTCTTTTCAGTGGGCATCGCAGTTCCCAGAGTCTGTCCGTGCAGCTGTACCCTTTTGCGGCTCTGCTCGAACCGCAGTCCTCAACTGGGTGTTTCTCGAGTCGCTCAAAAGTACGCTCCAGCTCGATCCGAAGTGGAAAGGCGGCAAGTACGATCTCAGCGACCCACCCGTTGACGGTCTCAAGGCATTCGGCACCATCTATGCCGGTTGGGGGTTCAGTCAGGCGTTCTACCGTGAAGATGGCTTCAAAAAGAACTTTGGCCTCGACGGTGCCACCAACATCCTCGATCAATTCTGGCATGCTTGGTCGACTTCCAAAGACGCCAACAACTTGCTCTATATGATCTACACTTGGCAACACGGCGATGTGGGCGCACAGCCGTTGTATGCTGGGGAGAGCAAGCGGGATGTAGCGCAGAGCAAAGGTGGCAGATTGGGTGTCAGAGGTGATGGAGGTGCGGTAACGAAAGAAGACGATGAAGCGTTCGAGAGGGCGCTGAAGGGTATTCAGTGTCCGACGCTGATTGTTCCGTGTAAGACGGATCTCTACTTTCCTCCGGAGGATTCGGAAATCGAGGCAAAGATCATGGGGGAGAAGGCGACATTGGAAGTCATTCCAAGCATCTGGGGTCACTGGGCAGGTGGTCCAGGAGATGCCAAGGACGATGTCAGATGGCTCGATGACAAAGTGTATGCCTTCTTCCAGAAGCATGGCATCATCGAATGATCACTCGTATTCGCAACTGTTTCTCAGAGGTATCGATCACATTTCCACTTTCCGTAGACTACAAAAGTCAAATTTTGGAAGCTCTCGCCTCTTGATCCCTGACTTCGTCCCACAACCCACCAGCGATCTGTGGTGATGTGATTCCTTCATCGTGACCGTTCCAGTTACCCTTTCCGCCTTTCGCAAAAGCGTTTCGCAAGTGGTTGACAAAGATGCTCGGCTCCTCGTGTGCAGCAAAATGGCCTCCTACTGGGCTCTTTGCGATCCATCTCGTTTTGCCGCTTGTGGTGGTTGCATCGACGACGAATTTGGGCGTGTTGACGAGCTCGTCGGGGAAGTCCGAGTATCCGAGGGGCACTGGGAGCTTGTATTCCGGTGCGCCGTGGATTTCAGGGAGGAAGATGTTGTTGGTGTAAGGGATGAATGAGGTTCCGATGGATTTTGTGAACCAGAACAGGGTTGCGATGTCGAGGCAGGCGTCCATGTTGAGTCGTGGATGGTCGGGACGTCTTTCGGACAAGGTATCGTAGATGTTTCCGAGCCAGCCAAGGAGTCCAGCAGGCGAATCGACGAGACCGTAAAGCAGCTGGACAGGGCGTGTCCGTTGAACATCGTAGTAGGCACGGTTCTGTTCAAAGTAGATGCCCTTGGCTGCCATCATAAGGTAATCTTGGCCGTAGATGAGCTTGGCGACGCCGAGTGTCACTTTGACGGGAAGGGTGGTGAGCATGAGCTTGCTTAAACCTTTCGCGGCGACGGGGCAGAAGTTGAGGTGGACAGCTCGACAGCCCGTGCCGTCCTTGTGCGAGTGGAAAGCTCCGAGAGCACGAGCGTGTGGGCTGCCCCAATCACCACCCTGCGAAGCGTACTTGTCGTAGCCGAGACCACGCATCAGAGCATCGAGAATGCGAGTGTATCCTCGAACATCGCCGACACCAGGCTTCTTGCTAGGCGGAGGTGTTGAGTCCATGAAGCCAGGCAAGGAGGGCACAACAACATGGAAAGCAGGAGCATCTTTGTCGGAAGGGTTGGCAAGATCGTCGATCACGTGTGCGAACTCGAACCAGCTTCCTGGCCATCCATGGATGAGCATGAGAGGGATCGCATCGGGGCGCTGCGAGCGTTTGTGCACGAAGTGCAGCTGTGTACACCAGTCCACCGAAGTGGTGAAGTGCGGGAAGCTGTTGAGGCGCTGCTGGAAGGCTTGGAAGTCGAACTCGGCCCATTTGTCGATTAGCTGCTTGACGAGAGGTAGGTCTGGCTTGTAAACGAGTTTCATAGGCTGACGTGCATCCTCGGGAAGGTACGGCGCAGCAGGGTAGCGCGTGTTGCGCAAGCGATTGCGAAGGTCTTTGACTTCATTGTCGGCGTAGACGATCTTGAATGGCTTTGGTGCCGTGATGGGTGGGATTTCCGACGACATTGTTCCTACTATCGCAAGTAATGGTGGAAGCAGAAGGTTTGTGAGGAAGTCAATCCGAGAGTCGAAAAGGACGGGTCTTCTTATACGGATGTCGGGACGGCTCGAGCGCGGCTGCGCAGAGCCAACCGCTTCTGAGCAGTTTTCGTACACTTTTCTGGATGGCGCCCCGCGGCTCCACTTGCAGCCGGTTAGACCGGGCTGGGACCCTGAACATAACCCAAGAGACAGACGAATGGGTTAGGCGTTGGCTGCAATCAATCAACCGGATTGGCTTTGGTCGAATTCTGTCCATTTTCACGTCGCTCAGGGAACCGCCGCGCCGCGCAATTGGATTGGCTTTTGTTTGCTCTTCCTGTGCTACCGCCTGTCACTTTGCAAAACATGTCACCGCTCATGACGGAATGCCAGTGACAACTTTGATGGATCGCGATCCATTGAAACGGCCCGTCAAAGGCTACCGTAGCGGCTCACCACGGGAACCTGTTGAAGGACTAGCTCGGAAAGCAAAGCCTTGTCTCATTGTCGCGGCGTAACACCTCGAGACAATCTTTCGTCTTGCATCGCAGCGACCATGCCACTTTCCGCGCTGACTCTCGTTAAGCTTCTTCGCTCAGCATGCTGGAAAGCACGTGTTGCGTTGACACGATGGCTCTCATGTTGTATGCGAGGAACGTCTTCCGAGTCTCGACCGCCAAGACAGTGGCCGACAGTCAGCAGACAAAAGCGTTATAGCCGAACAAGTATTCCAGTTGGACCCTGAACCGTTTCGTCGATGTCGGACTTTGGACCATCATCACCTCGTCTGTGACTCGACCACCACAAGTCCATCGGTGCTGCCAACGAGGATATAAAGTCGGCGCACTCAGACAAACAGCCTCCATTGACAGACATCAGTCAAGCATCTTCGCATCATGTCCAGCAGCACTACCACCTACCCGTTCCACCAGGTGGACACCTTCACCGACACGCCTTACTTTGGCAATCCGGTGGCGGTCGTCAACTGTCTCGACGCCTCGAAGCCTGTTCCGTCCCAAGAGCAGATGCAGCGCTTCGCACGATGGACAAACTTGTCCGAAACCACCTTCTTGCTTCCTCCTACGGCCGGCACGAACGCAGATTACCGACTCAAGATCTTCACACCCGTCGAAGAGTTGCCATTTGCTGGTCACCCAACACTCGGCAGCTGTCATTCGTTCTTGCGTCACCTCGGCAATTCATCTTCGCTGCTAGCAGAGCGCGATGGCAAGCTCGTACAGGAATGCGCTATTGGCCTCGTATCGCTTCAGGTCTCTGCCGACGCCAACGTCGTCCGCTTCAAGGCTCCCGACTTTATCCGCCACGAGCCTGTAGATTTCACCACCATCTCTCGCATCACCAAAGCTCTCTGTCTCGATCCAAGCGACATAGTCGGTGCATACCATCTCGATAACGGCCCGAGATGGATCGGTATCAAGCTGAAGACTGCTCAACAGGTGCTCGATCTCGATGTCAATTCGCCCAAGTGTGATATTGGCTCGATCCGCGATCTGTTTTTGGGATTCATCGGAGCGTATCCAGGCGGCAAGAACAGCGAAGGTGAGACTCTGGCCAACGAGGTGAGGGCGTTCGTCTTTGAGGACATCGGAGAAGACCCTGTGACGGGTTCGCTCAATGCCGGGCTCGCAAAGTGGCTGGAATCAAGCGGTGAGACGCCAGCTGACGAGTATGTAAATTCGCAAGGGACAGCAATTGGCCGGAAGGGGAGGGTCAGTGTCAAGGTGGACCGCTCAAATGGCGAAGCCGAAAAGCCGGAGATCTGGATCGGTGGGTCATGCGTCGTCTGTATCGAAGGCGTTGTTCATATTTAGTGATGCCTACATATGTTCACACAGCCTTCTGAGACTTCAATGTGAGCATCAGTCTAGGATCTTTGTACAGTATTACTCTTTTGATCTACACGGCTACAGGTCTAGGAATCAGTTCTTAGCGACAAAAGCAGTACCGTTCCACTGCGACTTGGAGTAGTCAACAGCCTGCGACTGCAAGCTGCCCGAGTTAGGGGTGATACCGTAGTTGATCGGACGGCTCAACTTGTTTGCGCCCTTCTTGACGTTGAACTGGGCCACGAGGAGCTCCTCGGAGTTAGGGTTGGTGTTGTTGACGTAGCCGAAGAACTGAGCGTTGCAGTCCGTCTTGGTGAACTCGATCTCGAAGTAGCCGCGGTGAGCACCTTCGGCCCACTGCAAGTTGCGGTTGATCGACACGAGGCGCTTGGAAGCGGCGGTGTACTTCTCTTGGGTCAAGTTGGCTCCGTACGATGAGGGCGAGGAGACGGCGGTGCCGGCGAATTCGACAGCGATGCTGCCTTTACCGGTGACAGGGTCGTAGGCGGTGTTGTTGAGACGGTCTTCCGGGACTGTGTCGTAAACCCAGTTGGCATGGGAATCGCCGGCGAGGATGACGGTGTTGTCAATCTTGTTGTTGACGATGGTGTCGAAGAAGCGACGGCGGTTCGAGCGGTAGCCCTGCCAAGCATCGTAGTTGTACTGAAAATCGGGCTCTCCGTAGTTTTGCCAGTTCATTACGATCTGTTGACCAACAATCTTCCAGGTAGCGCCTCGGTTCTGGGAATCGATCATGTTGCGGTAGAGCCATTGTTCCTGCTTGCCGCCCATGAGCGAACGGTCGGTGTCGTTGCTGACGGCGGCGACGGCGTCAGTGTTCCAGTAGGTATCAGTCAAATCACGGTCGAAGTTACGAGTGTCGAGCAGGAAAAGGTCGGCAAGCTTGCCGTAACGGAAGCTGCGCCAGATACGAAGCGAGTCGGTGGTGTCGACTTGGCGAATGGGCATCCACTCGTAGTAAGCCTTGACAGCGGCGAGCTTTCGCTCGGTGAAACGGACACCTCGAACAGCGCCGGTATCGGTGTCGTTGCTGTCAGCGGTACCGTGGTTGTACGAGTTGTCGGCGACCTCGTGGTCATCCCAGATGCCGAAGAAGGCTTTTTCGCCGTGCAGTGACTGCAGATCCTTGTCTTTGCGGTACGAGCCGTAGCGGAGACGGTAGTCTTCAAGGGTAACGATCTCGTGGTCGGGAGCGGGGACACGGTTGAGCGCCCTACCGTCGCCGTAAGTGTTCTCGCCAGCCACCTTCTGACCGTCACCACGAGCCTCGTAGATGTAGTCGCCGACGTGGACGAAGTAGTCGGCACCGTTTTCGCGAGCAGCGGCAGCACGGTATGCGTTGAAGAAGCCGAAAGGCAAGTTGGAGCAAGAGAACACGGCGAGCTTGAGGGAATCGACAGCGTCATCGTTGTAGTCAGGGATCGACTTGAAGGAGCCAGTAGGCGAGACGACCGAGTGGTCATGGCACGAGAAGAAGCGGTAGTAGTACTGCGTCTTGGGCGACAGACCGGTGGTCTCGACCTTGAACGAGTAGTCGACTTCGCTGGTGGTCCAGGCGTAGCTGTCGTCGACGAGGTTCTCCTTGGACCAGTCGCTCTTACTCTTGGAAGTCTGGTAGCGCAAGCAGACGGGAAGGTTGGTGTTGGTATCTTCGGGCACAGGGTGGGTCCAAAGGATTGCCGACTCGGGGTAAGGGTCACCGGAAGCAACACCGTAAGGGAAAGATACCTTGCCCTTGTAAGCGTCACGACCGTCGGAACCGTAGTTGCCGTCGTACTTTTGAACGAGGAAATCGGCCTCGGTCTTGTACTGAGTCTTTTTGCCGTTGTTGCGCTTGGCCTTGCCTTCGACCTTGGAGACGACGTAGTCCTCGTAAGCACGCTTGCGGATCTGGTTGCCGATGTGGTGGATGTCGTGGCTGAGACCATCGCCGTTGCTCAGCGAGAGCGAAGGCGAGCGGTAGGCCAAGTTGCGCTCGAGAGGGGCAAGAGCGGACACCGAGACGGTGAGGGCAGCAGCAAGGGTTGCGAAGGGGGCGAGAATGTTCTTCATGGCTCGCAAGTTGTCAGAATGGCTGCTCGTCAGTCACAGACGCTTCGATGGGTATCGTGGACAGCTTATATATGTACCCAAATCTCATCTCACCGACAGGGGGTCTGAATCAGGGTGGACATTCCGAAGCGGTACCACCACATTCTTCTCACGACGAGTTGCGCGGTCACAAGTACAGATTCAGAAGGACAGCCACAGACTCGTCTCTACCCACGTTGGACCTCGCTTCAGAGTCCTGGACTTCCAAATGAGCTGCGTCTCGCTTGGTGAGCACAACTTGTCTCGAAAAAAGTACGCTGCGGCTATCTACTTTGCACTCAGAGTTCTTCCCGTCCGTGCGCCACCTTCCTTCACTATTGCTTCGCAGAAAACGTGGACTAGGTCAATCATGAGGCACCGCACCCCTAGGCGAGCTCGTCGGTCACCCCTGCGAGAAGGAACCGTTGACCTCGTGCATAGCTCAGGATTCGACGATCGCTTCGACGCGGCTACCTATTTCGATTGAAGGGCACGGTGCAGCTTCTTCGAGCGGGGCTCGAGATGTTTCTCTAATGCACGCAACCTCATTCGTCAAGAGCCAAGCCTACGGTTGCCAAGCGAAGGGGATGTTTGCTGAGATGGAAGAAATTTCCCGCGTTCGCCAAGACCTGTGGAGCATAAGCGAGCCAAGAACGTGGACAGCTTTCAAGCATCGCGTAGCCTAACCGCTCAACCGTCACCGACGCAAATCGTTTGGAAACCCTTGATCTGCTTTCTTCTCATCCACGCTAAAATCTGTCCGTGCAGTGGTCAGCGTGGTCGTAAAGGTTGTAGCTTAGGAACGTGTCTTTCGATCGATGGTCGGAAGGGTCGCACCCGAACTCTGCGTTTGGCTCAAAACCGAAGCTCGGGTGTCGCTGAGACCCCAATTCGCATCTCAAACATCAACTCAGTTCCATAGGCTCTCAGATCGGTGGTATTGCTCCGGCAAGCACGTGTGGCAAGCACAGACAACGAAATAAGAGAGAGTGACTGAGTGAAATGCGTCCGTGACATTGCAAGGGAAGCGTTGATTCGTTTTGTGCTCAAGCGGACAGACCAAGACGAGAGAGCAAGTCGCTACGGTTGACACCCGGCAACTTGACCTTGAAAACAAAGAGCTGAGTGGGGACGTCCTGCGGGTAAGCGGCCGAGTAGTCACCGATGGCCCTCATGTAGCCGGTCTTTGTCTGGAAATCGTTGTCGCTGGCCGAAATGATGAAGTACTCGTCCGCGTTGAAGCTGCTGTCGGAGCTCGACTTGGGCAGCGTGGGAAGCAAGATCAGGCTTTCGATCTTAGCAGCGATCAATGTGGGGTCAACGGCGCTGCCTGAACCGTGCATGCCAAACTTGCCCAGATCGGTGGTGTAGTCGATCAGGCTGCTGTACGAGGCCAGGTCGATGCCGCTAGCAAGCTTGCCACCTGGAGCGATGGCACCAGTGGGCTGGTCGTACTTGGTTCCAGCGAGGTTGGTGGCGGTCGAGAGGTCAAGGATGTCAACATGCTTGTACTTGACTCCCGAGTCGTCGCTGCCAAATCCGTTGCCGTCGCGGACAAGAATGCCGACAGTCTTGTGACCGAGGTAGATGAGATCGTTGACGTTACGAGCTTTGCCCTTGCTTGGAGTTGGTGCCTTGTAAGCGTACTCTGCGATGAGCGTCACATTGTCGCCTGGGTTCGCACCACCCTGGTAAGTGGTGACGCCGGAGAGAGACGAGATATCCCACTCGAAGATGCGGAGGTAAGGTGCACCATCGCCACCGTCCTGAACCAGAGCAGACTGTAGGACAGCAAAGAGCTGGTTGCCATCCCACGAGACAGCCATACCTTCAAAGCCTGCGTTAGGAGAGCGACCCGAGTCAGGAGTAGCCTTGGAGGTGAAGTTGTACTTGCCGTTGATGCGGGGCAGAACAGCTTCGGGTGGGGTGATGTAGGCGATGATGGTGCCGTCCGAAGCGACCTTGTAGATACCCGGCGTGTATTCGTCAGAGACCCAGTAGGTGCCATCTGGGTTGGCAGAGAAGCCTTCAGTGTCGAAGGAGAGCGAGGCAGCGTTCTCGGGAGTATTGGCAGCGGCAAGAGGACCATCATTAGTGCCACTTCCACTGAGACCGCCGTTCCTGACGAGAGTGGGGTCGAGACCCGTGGTGTTCTTGCCAGAGGACTCGTGGTAGAAGACCGAGTCACGGTAGGTGATGTTGAACAACTTGGTGGCCTGGCTGAAAGTCAAGTTACTCGAGCCAGTGTACTCTTGGAACGAGAAGTCGAAGGTGTGGTGGCGAGCGACGTAATCGATGGTGTTCTCGACATTGTAGCCACGGTCTGGCTGCAGGTAGATCTGACCAGAGTAGACGTCACCGTTGCGGGAGAACTTGCCGGGAACGAGTCCGCCAGCAGAGCCAATGCCACCGATGGTCTCGTTGTTCTTGTCCCGAAGGCTGGCAGGGTACTGACCGATAGCGACAAGGCCTTCCGAGCTAAAGTCGGCTGGGTTGATTCCACTGCCGCGAGTGCGGATGGCAGCGCCGGAGACACCGTCAGCCAGAGCAGAAAGCAATGGCAGTGCGAGAGCCAATTTCGAAAGCATGATTGTTGATGGTGTGCGAGTGAAGGGATGGTGAGCTGGCCGGAGAAGAAGACGAGCGTGAGACCTGCCTTTATACGAAGCCTTCGCGCCTGGCCCCACACTTCGAACGATGCTGGCTCGTCCGGCTCTCTGAGTCCGAGTCGGGATTCATTTCGCCACAAACGTCAGAAGTTGTCTTTAGCTCGAATTCATGCAGCAACGTCAAAGTTCCGTGACCGTCGGCTAGGAAGGTGTCTTGGTCGGAGTTGCGTCTTAAGTTTCTTCTGCTCGCTTAGACGCCGTGACTTGTTCTTAAGACGGCACGTTCTACGCTCATGCAGCGCGGCTCAGAGCGCCAAAATAGAAGCACAACAGCCGCCATAAATTTGAAAAAGGGCGGAATGACATGCATAAACGCTGTGCTGCTTGCATAGCCGCTCATTGTCCTCATTGAGCACAGGCTTCTTCAAACAAGACCCACCGTGCTCTGCCTCCTACTAGCGAGGTCCTTAACAAGGACAAGGGCACCAGTCTGGTCTGTTGCTGGAGAGATGGTCTGCGAATGCAGCCAACGGCTGGGAGGCCAATCTAACAGTTCGAGGCAGGCCAAACTCCGAGTCCCGAGAACTGTTCACCTCCACTTCGATTCTTCTGACACACCCTTGCAGCTGGCGAGCTCTGAACCCTTGCGAGGGAGCCTTATCTTCATGCTATCAGCTCCATCAACAGCCAGCTTTAGTCACTCAAAACATTGAGAGTACAGTGCTGAACCATGGACACGGTGGTGGCTGGAGCGCTAGCGGCGTTCACCGTGGATCTGCTCATCTATCCGCTCGATACGCTCAAGACTCGACTGCAAGCTCCCGACTATGCCACACGCTTCCCTGCTGGACGAGGACTCTACGGCGGCCTATATCAAGGAGTAGGCAGTGTCATCATAGCGACTCTTCCAGCTGCAGGGCTGTTTTTCACAACGTATGAAGAGTCGAAAAGCCTCCTCGCATCGACCAGCTCCCCACTAGCAAATGCACCGCCAGCACTTTCGCACATGCTCGCCAGCTCAACAGCGGAGCTCGTTTCGTGTCTGGTCTTGACACCGGCAGAGATCATCAAGCAGCGAGCGCAGGTGGTCAACAAGCAGCAGAATCGCTCACAATCCTCTTCCAACACCAAAGGCTCGCCAGCTTGTCCAGCGACTACAGCCGCTGGAGCGGCAAAGGAAGCGCTGCAGACTGCCGAGCCAGGCGCATCGAAGGCGCATGTCGCAAAAGAGACCGTCAAACATGCAGCTGATGCGGTGACCAAGCAAGCTCCTCTAGGCAGTGCAGCATCGACAACACGAAACGTCGTCATCGACGCGCAAGAAAAGCTTCATCAAGCAAGCTCTCAGCGTCCGAACCGATCAACCCTAGCGCCCATCGCATCCACTTTCGGTCGCTCTTACCTTGCTCTAGCGGGCCGCAATCTTCCGTTTACAGCATTACAATTCCCGCTGTACGAGTCGCTCAGGGAGACACTTGGAAAATGGGCAGGACTCAAAGCAGGTACACACAAGGAGGATGGCGGTGTTGAAGACGTGCGTTCCTCAGAAGACTTCAGGCGGAAAGCGGCAAAAGATGAGACGAGTGTCGCAGCGGAATTTGGCAAGGCTGGCTTAGTCGCTGGTGGATCAGCTGCCATAGCCGGTTCGTTCGCCGCGGTGGTAACGACGCCGATTGATGTGGCAAAGACGCGAATCATGCTAAATACGGGCACAGACGTGGCAACAAGACAGCTGGGAGTTATAGCAACGATGAAAGATATTGCGGTCAAGGAAGGCTGGAAGGCGTTGATGAAAGGCGGAGCTTTGAGGGGTGCCTGGACTGCTTTGGGTGCGGGTGTCTATCTAGGAAGCTACGAAGCTGGCAGACTGTGGTGGAGAGACAGACAGCAGAGACTGAAGAATGCGTAATGCTGACAGGCTTGTAGCTAGCAATTGCTGCACCGACCGACGCTGTTGAGATGTTTGTGATACGCTGTGATGGTGGTGAATGATATTGCGCCCCTGAACCGAGTTGAGGCCTTTTTTGGAGGAGGTGCGGATTTTGCGGCTGAGTCGTGCCTGAAAACCCCGCGTTTCTTCTCGACATTCGACTTTGCTCTCTTCCACCACCGCTCTTTCTTCCGCTGCACATCGTCCCGTCATGCCTTCGCAAGAGTCAGCATAGCAAGCAACCGTCCTGACTCAGGACAAGTCGTCCCCTCACTCATCCATATCAGCTCATGCCGTTAAAGGTGCTTTTTCAGTTCCGCAGCCATGCCGTCCTCGGTGACAAAGCACACCATCCCACCCTTCTATGCCTGCTACTTTCTCCGCTCGCTCTCGTCTCCTGGCACCACCTACATCGGCTCCACTCCCGCTCCGCCTCGTCGCAAACGCCAACACAATGGTGACCTCACGCAAGGTGCCTACAAAACAGCTCGTGCACGACCATGGGAGATGGAATGTATCGTCTACGGCTTCTCCTCCAAGATTGCAGCGCTTCAATTCGAATGGGCTTGGGCGAAACCGCATCTCTCACGACATCTCAAGTTCTTGTCTACCGAGTATTCTTTGGATGGCGGCCAAACGGACACCTCTGCATGGGCTGGAATGGCCCTGTTTCCATCGACCAGCATGACGCCGGGTCAAACGCGCTGGGGCAAACCAAAACGAAAGATCGCTAGACCACCTTCGACACCAAATGCTAGACTGCTCGCGATGCGGGCGTTGCTTCGCTCAGAGCCGTTCTCAGGATGGGGCCTCAAGCTGGCTTTCTTCACCGAGTGGAGCTGGTTGGCATACCAGAGACTAGATGGTGCTGCAAACATCGACTCGACAAACGAGACTGCTTCGTCTCTAGCACAATGGAACAGATACAGTCGATCAGGCAAACCCCTTCACCCACTTTATCCGGTAGCGGTCTGCGACTTTGCCGGCGTCGATGGAAAACGTCTACCCCTCGTCCACCTTTCAGCTCAGCATCGACTCGAGGTGGGCGTAGCCGATCAGCCGATCAAGAAACGGCAGACTACAAGCAAGAAGAAAGCCGAAGCTGACGAGACGCCGCAGTGGCCAGAAACACTTCCGAGGACCGCCAATTTGAAAGGTCTAGATGCCTGTGTGCAGGACTTTGCCGCCTTTCCTTCGCCGCATGCTGCTGTTGAGAGCACAGACTTGACAAAGAAGGCGAAGCGCACGAGAAAGACGAACAACGAGGCTGCTGTCGATGAAGAAGGGGAGGAGAACGATGAAGACGAGGCTGACCTTGATGCGGCAGACGCCGCCGCACCAATAGCTTCAGAGCTAGAATCCGCATTAGTACGATCGCTACATAGGCTGAGGTTCGACGACCTCGATGTAGAGGAAAGCGAATGGAAGCGCTTCGAAAAGGCCATCGCTTCGCACCTCGGCTCGTTGTCAACAGCAGACCAGGGCAAGCAAGTCATGAGCGATTTCCTGCAGATCTGCGTACAGCGACACATCGCAGCACAGGATGCGCGCACACTACACAATGCTGTTGCCGCCCCGACTACGCCTTGCGCCCTCTGCCACGAGCCGATCGATCTCAGCAGGCAGCTTGACTTTGCTTTGTGTCCTAGCCCGCATACAAGCACTTTGCCCATTACTTCAAACGCCATTTCGGACCCGAACGACGTTGATTCCGTACAGATCAACGACGGCGACAGCGATTGCAGTTCGATCTTTCACCTCTCTTGCCTGGCCGAGTCGTTCCTGCGACAGCAAAGCAGGGTCTCAGAGACAAGCACTAGCACCGTTCTACCTACACACGGAACGTGCCCTGGTCACACTGGCGAGCAGAAGCCGGTTGCCATGTGGGCAGACGTAGTACGAGCGATGTACCGCAGGCACGAGCGGTTCGAGCGCCTGATTCAGCTATTGGTGCGTTCCGGTCGGACGTACGCAGAGCACCTCGAACCTCCGCCGGAGATTGAGCCACCCTCAAAGCCTAGCAGAGCAAAGGGCAAAGCGAAGGCCGCTGAAGCTGAAGCTGCGGATATGCAAGCGGAAATCGAGGGGCAGGAAGGCGATGCAGCTGGAACAGCAAAGAAAACAAAGTCGACGGCTACGAGGAAGCGCAGACAACCGGCCGCTCCACGAGTCGACGACGACGCACTAGAGACAGCTGGCAAATCGGTGTCAGACGGTACAGGATCGAAGGAAGTCGCAAAGCGGAAAGTCACACGTAAAACAAAAGCAGCAGCACCGAGCGACGTCATCGATCTCACCTAATGTATACTATTCTAACACCAGTACACGTACAACCACTGCGATTACCGTCCTGGCACCCTGTGCTCACAGCTCATCGCCATGACTGAACAGCGACCCGACCAAATTCTTCTTCTTACCGCTCCTCCCCTTGCTCTTCGGCTCCGCCACCTTCCCCTTACCCTGCAAATCATTACCCCGAATCAGCAGATTCATAAACTCGTAAATCAAATCACTGGCAGCATACGCCGTGATCTCTGCATGGTCGTAAGCCGGGCTCACCTCGACCAAGTCGAAGCCGACAAAGTTGAGCCCTTCCAATCCTCTCAGAATCCGTCTGAGCTCGCGGGGACTCCAACCAGCCGATTCGAGCGTGCCCGTGCCTGGAGCGAATCCGGGATCGAGGGTGTCGATGTCGATGCTGAGGTATACGGGCATGGTGCCGACGCGCGAGCGGATGTTGCTGATGATGGTTGGGATGCCGAGGTCGTCGATGTCGTCGGAGGTGATGATGTCGAAGCCGATGGATGCGTCGTGGGTGATGTCGTCGTACGAGCCGAGGCGGGTGCGGATGCCGGCGTGAATCGACTGGTTTCGAGCGATAAGCCCTTCGAGCGCAGCCTGCCAGAAGAAGGTTCCGTGTTGGATCTGGTGCTGTCGTGTAGGCGACCCTGCAGGAGACACTTCAGGCGGCCATGTGTCGAGATGAGCGTCAAAGTGGATCACCGCAATCGGACCGTATACACGATACAGCGAACGAAGGATGGGTAACACAATCGTGTGGTCTCCGCCCATCGAAACGATCTTTGGGTGCGATTTGCCGTCCTTAGCCAACCCAGCGCTGCTGAACGCCTGCCACGCTTCACTCGACACCTCTGAGCTCGGCGGAGTTGCCGCGGCGCGAACGGACGGATCAGACGCAGGCGTACGTTGAAGCAGCGACGTATATCCCGCTTCGATCTGATCAATCGCTAGAGCAGGATCCATAGGCGACGCAGGAATATCATCGCAGTCCAAAAACCTCAAACCGGTGTTGTATGGGTCTTGACCATGATACAGCGAGTAGGTTCGACCAGCTCTTTGCCGCCTACTTGCTTGCCTGATAGCGTTAGGCCCGAACCTGGCTCCTGGTCGGTAAGTCACAGTGAGATCGTAAGGGATGCCGAGGACTGCTACGTCGAAGAGCTGGTTGGGGTCGTTGAGACACTTGGCGGTGGGCAGGTGAGCATAGGTGGTGACGCCGGAGTAGGCGGGGATGCCAACGCCGGCATACTTAGTCGTCCATGGATCAGCGATGTCGTTCGACGGGAACTCGACGAGAGGGATAGGTGCGAACTCGGCGCTGCTGTGCGGTCCTGCTCCGTGATGGTCTTCGTCAAGGCCGGGAGAGTAGGGGTTCGAGTGCGAGTGCGAGCGGGCCAGTGAGGCACAGCTGAGCACAAGGGCTAAGAGGGAGACGGTCTTTCTGGTGATCATGCTTGCAGAGATGGTGGTAGTAGATGACGAGGAGGAGAAAGTAGGGAAACCAAAAAGGGCGAGGGCCTCGTACCACTGCCAAGATTAAATAGCGCAACAATCACATGGCATGCCAAGGGGCAGTAATGCCTCACACAATCAGCTATCAAGCGAAGAAGATGTCTTGTGCCTCCCGTATCAGCCGCCAAAAGCGCGGGGAGAGTGCAAGCTCGTTAAGGTTTTGGTCGGAAGCTCGTTAAGCGTATCTTCGACAGCGCCGAGCAAAAGGCCGAAATTTCCGAAGTGTTCTTGTGCACGATGTAACATCTTAGCGATTTTTTGGTGGTTGAGAAGATTTTCGGTGAATTTCGAGACCGCCACGAGCTGCTGCTCCTCGGCAATCTTCTCGAGTGGCGCTTCGTATGTCATTATTGCCGGTCTGTGCGCTGCTGTGTCGGTGAATTTTGAGTTGGTGATTCTTTCCACCGGAAACTCGAGTAGCCGTGTGTTGGCTTCGAACTTCTTCAAACTTCCTTCCAGAAGGCCTCTTGACTCCCGTCTCTACCACCATCTCTCTGCAACAAGACAGGCTGGCCATAATGACGGACAGCCAAGACAAGTTCTACTACATCGGTGTCGATGTGTGAGTATCCATTCGTGACTATGCGACTAAGAACGCAAGCTGACCGTCTTCATATGCTTTGTGCTGCAGCGGCACAGGCTCTGCGAGAGCAGCGCTAGTCGACGACGACGGTAACATCCTGGCCGAATCCACCCACGCCACACAGACATACCGCCTCGAATCGGACGCACGTATCTTCGAACAGTCAACCACGGACATCTGGTCGCAAATCAAGCTAGCCATCACTCAAGTCGTCGCTGCATCTAAAGTCGATCCTGGCCTCATCAAGGGCCTTGGTTTCGACGCTACCTGCTCTCTTGCCGTCACCGACTTCAATGGCAACCCGATCGCAGTCACTCCTCAAGCAGCCTCGTCCAGCGCTAAGTGGGGTCCAGGAGAGCGCAACGTCATCCTGTGGGCGGACCACCGTGCGGAAGACGAAGCAGCCTTGATCAACTCGACTGGCTCCAAGGTGCTCAACTACGTCGGCAAGACCATGTCGCTCGAAATGGAGATCCCCAAGATCCTTTGGCTGAAGAAGCATATGCCTGCGGAGCTGTTCAAGGAGTGCATGTTCTTCGACTTGCCAGACTACCTGACGTACAAAGCGACGGGTTCGCTGGCGAGGAGCAACTGCTCGTTGGTGTGCAAGTGCTCGTATATCCCTCCTGGAGTCGACGGGTCGGAGTTGGGCTGGCAGCCAGAGTTCTTCGATCAGATTGGACTGTCAGAGCTGGTCAAGGATGATTTCAAACAGTTGGGCGGTGTTCCTGGTCGTAACGGCATCGTGCTCACGGCCGGTCAACCGGTCGGCGACGGTTTGACCGCTGAAGTTGCTGCTGAATTCGGGCTGTTGCCTGGAACAGCCGTCGGATCTGCTCTGATCGACGCCTACGCTGGCTGGGTAGGCACCGTCGCTGCACCAGCTACCAATGCCGTTAACGAATCCAGCAACCACCCATCGCTCATCAGCTCGCAAAACAGACTCGCAGCCATCGCCGGCACCAGCACATGTTACTGTGTCCAATCACCGGACGGCATCCTCGTCGACGGTGTTTGGGGACCTTACAAGCACGCCGTGTTCCCCGGCCTTTGGATGAATGAAGGAGGGCAGTCCTCGACCGGCCAATTGATCGACTTTATCATTGACACCCACCCCGCTGCACCCTCGCTTCGAACACTCGCCTCCGAGACCAACCGATCACCATTCCAAGTCCTGCACGACAAGATCGACTCTCTCGCATCCGACGCGTCCTTGACGCATGCATCGTATCTCACCAGAGACCTCTTCATCTATCCCGACTTCCACGGCAACCGCTCCCCCCTCGCCGACTCGCAGATGAAAGGCATGATTACGGGCCTCAAACTCGACCGCTCCGTTGCCGACCTGGCGCTCAAATACTACTCCACGCTCGAGGCCATCGCTCTGCAGACCCGTCACATTGTCGAAGAGATGAACGCCAAAGGACATAAGATCGACTCGATCTACATGAGCGGTGGACACGTCAAGAATCCCGTCTTTATGCAGCTCATCGCCGACGTCTGCAACATGCCCGTCCAGCTACCCTTCAGCTCGTCGGCGAGCGTGGTTGCTGGGTCGGCGATCTTGGGTCGATTTGCTGCTGATGTGAAGAACCCGCAGGAGTCAGGGGCTAGTGGTCAACATGCTCCGCGACAGCCGACAAAGATTCAGGATCAAAAGACGGCAGAGGAGTCCTCGTTCAAGTACAAGGATCATCTGTGGGATCTGATGGTCAGGATGACGAAACCGGGTACGCTGGTATTCCCGCAGAAGGATGAGAAGTTGAACAGGCTGTTGGACGTCAAGTATAAGATCTTCCGAGAGTCGATTGTGATTCAGCGCAAGTGGAAGTCGATGGTTGCTGAGGCGGTCAACTGAAGCGATCCAGGATCATACGACGGCTGATAATGTGCAATCGATTCTGAACAGTTGTGTCGAATAGGTTTTTTCGGATGTGTGCGTGCTGTGTTGTACAAATGTGAGCGTGTGTCTAGAGAAGCTTGAGGTTGCCTGTGAGCTGGTTCATGAGCGAGATGGGTGCTGGACCGAGGCCGAGGACTGTGCGTGTGTTTGGTGCGATCTGTGTGCGTCCGCTGTCATCATATCAAGAGAGGTATATCAGAGTCAGTAGTCGCCTCTCTCAACCTCAATCATTCAACGACTCGACTTACGCATCGATAATACTCCTCGCCGCGATCCCCAACTCCCTCGCCTTGTTCTCCAACTCCAACATCTTGTCCTCATCCGGACACTTTACCGCCACCTTCGCCTGCCCCCTCCTCTCCCACTGCTTGACAAACTTCGGCGTCACCTTCTTCGCCAACTTGTACACCGCCAACGTAGCATGTCCGCACTGCGCTGCGATCTTGCCCTTCTCCATCTTGATGTCCATCCTCACCGCCAGGATCATCTTGCACTCTTCCGACTCCAGCCCTGATCCTGAGGATTCGAAGTTGTCCGAGATCGCTGCGAGTTCGTCTTCCGAGTCCAGGTCGGATTCGTCGTCGGAGGAGGAGGAGGTGATGCGTCGAGAGTTGGCGTTGTAAGAGACGAGAGAGCGTCCCATGCCGACAAAGTAGCCGACGGTGAGCGATGCGATGGAGACGGCGATGACTGTGGGTAGCATGGCGGTGGATGAGGTAGGTATCGACATGGTGAAGGCTGTTCGAGTGGAGATGGAGCGATGGTGGTGGAGGGTGAAAGGATGAAGTTAAGCTCGTGCGTTGTTCGAGAAGAAAGTGTTGATTCGGAAAACGGCGCAAAAAAAAGAAAGGCCCGAGAGAAGATACAAAAAGAAAAAAGCGGACGAGAAAATCGGTCACAAAAAGAGCGAGAAAAATCGTAGCACTTGCGAAGGACCGGCAATCTCAGAGCTCCGTGTCCTCCCGCTGTTGTTTCTAAGCACCCCACCGTCCCCACCGGATCGGTTCCATTGTCAGAACGAGGCGTAGGACAGTACATATGTAACACGGAACGATCTTGCGCCACGTTGAAGGTCCTGATCGTCGCTGCCTGTGTTCGGTGCTGGAAGTCTTTGTACGACTCATGAAAAGCAACGCTTGGCCTCTTTCGCGGCTATACAGCCCTCACATGGCACAGCGCACTCGCCGGTCTTGTAGCCGTCGGCTGATCAACAGCGGTACGCAGTCGCAGCAAAAGTCGCCGAAGGTTGAGCCAAACTCTGGCGTCGATGATGATGATCAAGCAAACCAAAGAAGGCGGAAGCGGGATTCGAATTCGAATTAAAGAATGATGTCGTGTGGAGCAGCGCGAATCAGGCACGAGAGCAGTGTTTTGTTCGATTGATCGTCTCACGACATCATTGTTGCTCTGTGATTACAGCGCCTAAGTCCACCCAATTGGAAGAAGAGAGAAGAAAACGCAAAAAGAAGCGAGTCAACGTGGGGTTTTGGTGTGTGTGCACGGATGAGACAGAGAAGAGCCACTCGCCCCGAGCGGGATGTTGACTGAGATCCTGTGCCACTTTTCTCCTCATTTGAATAGCCGTGTGCTCAGCCACATACAGAAAGCCACATCCAAGCCGCCCACGAACTTGCTTCACTACCACATCATCCCCGTTCAACTTTCTCATCATATCATTCACCATGCCTCGCGGATACGGTATCGCTGAAACCAAGAACTGGACCGACTTCAAGGTCTTCGACTTCGAGCTCAAGACCGAGACCGACGACGATGTCGACATCGCCATCACTCACTGTGGTGTTTGTGGTTCGGACGTCCACACCATCTCGGGTGGATGGGGTCCTTTGAACCACGACTTCTGCATTCCTGGTCACGAGATCATCGGTTACGCTACCAAGGTCGGCAAGAACGTCAAGGGTATCAAGGTCGGTGACCGCGTTGGTGTCGGTGCTCAGGTCGGTAAGTAGTTTTTCCTCTTGACCCACCAACTCACCATCGACCCACTATGGCGAGCGATGGCAGATGCACATCGAATCGTGCTCCCACGTGTGGGTGCAGGAGCGTCCGTGCCACCTGCCAATCTTTGCGCTTCATTTCTAACACCATCTCTCGCCTCTTCGTCGCCTCTGCTCGATTCTGATCGCTTCCTGTTATCATAGACTCTTGCGGTGCTTGCGTCCCCTGCAAGGATGAAGAAGAACAGTACTGCCAGGGAGACGGAAAGAAGTAAGTCTCGATTTCTCTCAGGCAACACTTGGATAGCGCTGACTTCTGAAAACCTCCTTGTCATCGTCTTCATCGTCTTCTCTTCTTCCTCTTAGAGGCCTGGTCGACACTTACAACGCCGAACATCACGATGGCACAAAAGCCATGGGTGGATATTCCACACACATTCGCACGCAGCAGCAATTCGTCTTCCCCATCCCCGACAAGATCAAGTCTGAGCACGCAGCTCCCATGCTTTGCGGTGGTTTGACGCTCTTCTCGCCTCTGATTCGCAACGGTGCTGGCCCTGGAAAGCGCGTCGGTATCGTTGGTATCGGTGGTCTCGGACACTTTGGTGTCATGTTCGCCGCTGCCCTCGGTGCCGAGGTGGTTGCCATCTCGCACTCTCCCCGCAAGAAGGAGGACGCCCTCAAGATGGGTGCCAAGGAGTTCGTCTCCACCGCCGAGAACCCCAACTGGGCCGACGAGTACAAGAAGAAGCCCTTCGACCTGATCATCAACACCGCTTCGTCCAACGCCGTCGACCTCGTCTCGATCATGAGCACGCTCAAGGTGCACGGCCGCCTCATTTGCGTCGGCATGCCCGAGGACGAGTTCAAGGTTCGCATCCAGAACTTTGCCGGTAACGGTTGCTTGATGGGCTCCTCCCACATCGGTAGCAAGAAGGAGGCTCTCCAGATGCTTGCTCTCGCTGCCGAGAAGAACATCCAGCCTTGGGTCGAGGTTCTCCCCATGAAGGACTGCTCCAAGGCCGTCAAGCGTGTCGAGGACAACGACATTCGCTACCGATTCGTGCTCGAGCAGGACATCGAGAAGCACGAGAAGGCCTAAGCTTGTTCAGAAGCATGGTTTCAACTGTTAACCTTTGATTGTAATGTCAACCCTTTTCCTCCTGAAAGCGTCAGCCCAAGTATGACAATGATCACCGGTCACAAAGGATGAACGCAAGCAAATGCGAATTGATTGCGATGAGTCTGACGATGAGCGAGAGTCCATGAGATGCATGTCGATGACTAGTATTACAAACTTGCAGCTTTGAGAGTTGCTCTATTTTTCAAGATCTGTCGAAACCTCCTCTTTCCTCCTCCTCGACTGCTTCTGCCTACTCTCCAATCCTTTATCCCAATTCAACCTCTTGCCAACAAACATCGCCACCCAACTGAGCACCAACAGCACGGGCACCTCGACCAGCGGCCCAATCGTCGCCGCCAAAGCCTGATCGGAGCCAGCACCGAACACGGCGACGCAAACTGCAATCGCCAGCTCGAAGTTGTTACTCCCCGCAGTGAACGCCTGCACCACCGCCATCTGGTAGCCCCATTCCGTCTTGCCGTACCGGATCGACAGCCACCAGATGAGCACGAAGCTTCCCGTCCACATGAGTGCAAAGTAGAGGACGAGCGGAACGAACGTTCTGAAAACCGGACCGAGGTTGTCCAAGATGTGATGAGCTTGCTCTGCAAAGATGATGATGATCGTGTAGAGCAGAGCCATGAGCGAGAGAGGCGCGAAGAAGGGCAGGAATTTGCGGTGGAAGAAATCTCGACCGAAGATCCCGAGTACCAAGAATCGAGTGACCACGCCTGCAGCTAGCGGGATACCCAGGTAGATAGCTACGGCGATCGCTACGTCGCTGTAATTCAACCCGAAGCCTCGGTCTCCAGAGATCACGTTGACGAAGAGCACCGCAAACGGAGCGTACAGTACGATCTGCAGTATCGAATTGACGATCACAATGATCGCACAGGTGTTGCTGTCACCTCGAGCGATCTTGTTCCAGATCATCACCATTGCGATACACCTAGCCAGGCCGACCATGATGATCCCGACCCTGTAATCGGCTAGGTCAGGCAAGGTCGCCCATGCCAAGGCGAGCATCAGAAACGGTCCGATCACCCAGTTGAGAACCAACGACATCGCTAGTTGATACCACAGACGCTTGGTCGCAAACATCTGCGGCAAGCGCTCGTACTGCACTTTGGTCAAGATGGGCCACATCATTACGATCAATCCGACCACCAGAGGTGCGGATACGCCGCGGAAGTCTCCCTTCGAGAGGTTCTGAGATGCGTTCGGTGCAAATTCTCCGATCACAACGCCGAGGATCATAGCGACGATGATGAAGAGCGATAGCAAGCGGTCCAGCCAGCCGAGGGAGAGAAGCACACCTTTGGCGGCACCGGTGGAATCGCGTGCATCTTGCAGCGCCGATCGAAGCTTCGGTACTCCTCCGTGACTGTCGAGGATCAGACCGTCTTCGTTCGGGTTGGTATCGACGCTGGAAGAGTCGCCCATGATGGTGCTCGCTGACTGCTGTGCGGTTGGTTCGGTGTGGTGGTATGCTGCTGGTGTTGCGTTGTGGTTGGCCTGCGAGCCTAATGTCGAGCTTGACATTTCTCGTCGCCGTCTATCGAGCTTAGACGTCCCTTCTATCACGGTTCGAGGTGAAAAAATCGTCGTCAGGGGAGCTAGCAGCGGTGGTGATGGTGGTGGCATCAACACAAGCTGCTCCGAGCTGGTCGTTGGAGAGCATATAAGGCATTGCGTAGCTCCTCTTCAAAGAGAGAGGCCGGTTAAACCCTCTACGGCCAAAAACGTGGGACATCAAAAAGCCGATTTTCAAATTCCTTGCTGCTCCTTCTCCGCGAAATTTTCCTTGACAGTTCGTACAGAGTGTAGGTAAGCTGGTGGCAATTTGAAATTCCACTCCTCTCACGGCTCAGCGACTCGCCCCGAAACCCGGATTGCTTGGAAGCTCTGCTTCGCTGAGATGGACCTGTCAAACAGTCGGGCCATGATTTGGCGGTAGAGCCCGTCTGCCAAGAATGTCGGCGACATGGAGATGGGCGGCGAAAAGAGAGGAAGGATCGATTTTGAAATTGTGTCTCCCGGAAGGTCGGTCAACCTTCTTCGCTTAATTCGATATTGTTCTTTCAAGCCGCAGTCGTCAGTCTAAGGGCGCGGTAGTCCAGCCTTTCTTGAGCAAGCTCACTGCCGCCGCGGATGTAGAAGGGCAAAAGAAGGAAGGAATGTTTGATTAGAACGAGAGTAGGGTATACAAATCCAAAATCCTCCAAAGACCGACCTCAATCGTCCCTCGCCAGCACCCTGATCTTGTACGGATTCTTGACCGGCAAAGTCAGCGAATCGTCGTACGTCGGAGCATCTCTTGCCAACGCCTGGTGGTCATACTGCACATCAAAGTTGCCCAGGATCTCCGCCACGACAGCACATCCTTCGTACGTCGCCAACGTCTGACCCAGGCAGAGTCGAGGACCTGCATTGAAAGCGTGGAACAAGTACTGCGAATAATTCTTGATGCTCAACGAACCATCGGCTCGCTGCTCGATGAATCGTTCGGGTTTGAACTGTTCGCAATCCTCGCCCCACAACTCGGGCATACGGCCCATGACCCAATCTTGCCAAGTCACGGTTTCGCCCTTTTTGATGATGAGGTCGGGAAGCTTGGCTGTGGTAGGGACTGCATTGGGCGCAGCTTCGGCTTCCGAGGATCCTTGAGCGTAGGGTCGGATCACGTCGTCCTTTACTGCCACTTTGAGATTCTTGGGTACCGAGGGATGCAATCGCAGTGCTTCCAAGAAACATGCCTGAACGTACACCATCGAAGAGAGGTCATCGTAGCCCATGCTACGGAAATCCGAGCCGGAGCCGAGCTTGTCATGGATCTCCTGACGTGCCTTTTCGATGCATTCTGGGTTCTTGCAGAACTCCCAAAACAGCCATGCTAGCGCTTGAGCCGTCGTATCGCGACCAGCGATGATGAAGTTGAGCACGACCGGTAGCAGCTCGTCACGGTTCAGGTTTTGCTCCATGAACAGCGCGAGAAGGTCCTTGTCGCCTTTTCCCGATGCAGCCTGTGCCTCACCTCGTGTGCGGGCGGCTAGTCGAAGGTCGATGATCTTGTAGCAGAAACTGTGCAGGTTCTTGATCGTCTTCCTCATCTTTCTTCCTTGAGACGAGAAGAGCTCCGTGAACCTCGCCAACGGATCAACAAAGCGTTCGTCCATGACTCGCTGAGCATAGTCAAAGTTGGCCGCGAACTCGACGACATTTTGCAAACCTTCGACGTCCGACGGCAGGCACTTGATGTCCGCGCTAAACGCCATGAGCGAAAACGAGCTGAGCGTAAACCTGAAGAACAGATCCGGCAGGTTGATCTCGGTCTTCTGATCGCTAGCATTGCGGAACAGCTTGTTCAAAACCGCAAGGTCGCCCTGAATCGTCTTCTGAACATGCGTCCTGAAGTTGCCCACGCTGAAAATATGAGAAGCCATCTTCCGCTGCTTCCTCCAAATCTCTCCGTCGGCGACAAAGATGCCGTGAAGACTCATGACGTCTCCCATCGAATTCTGAAACTGAGCACCCTTGATGTAGTTCTCGAAGTTCGTCTTCTGCACCCATCGGATGTACTCTGGTCTGTTGATGCAAGTGACCCGTCCTCCGAGGTAGGGGAAAGTCGCAGCCCAGGGTTGACCACCGGTACCGATCGTCCTTTGCATGTGGAGGAATTCATCGAGGAAACGACGTCGTTTGGCGGCGATGTCGAGGAGGAGCGGAAGATTGCCGACGAGGGGCAGACGGCCAGGAGGTTCTTTGATGCCTTTGCGGTGCGAGGCGAAGATGTAGCGGTCGGGCGCGATGAGGCAGAGGAGAGCGAGGATGAGGACGGAGCCGATGGCGATGTGTGTAGGTGTGAGGTGCTCGAATGAGCTTTGAACGGTTGGTAGGAGGATCGACATGGTTGAAGAGGATGGTTGTATCTGCCACTGTCGCAACTGTGGATGGGATCAACTCGGGAGTCTCGAACAGCACCGAATCAACCTAGGCTTTTTATACCACTGAAAGTATGTGATGTACGCAACGACCAGCACGGGTCAACCGATCCGGGATCGTGTGCGGGGCAGCAGAACAATAGCGACCCGGAGCGCTTTGTCCTCTCAGCTGAGGTTGCAGGAGCTTCTTCGAAGCCTCTGCGGCATTGTTGTGCCGTCGTGTAAGAGCAAAGAACAATGCGAGACGATCCAAGCTGAGATGGCCTTGCGAATCGTAGAAGCGGCTCAAGCGTTTCCTCAGGCCTGGCGAACAGGAAAGGGTCGGCGGTAGCCGCTGCTCCCGAGACAGCGACACAAATGAATGAAGCAAGATCAGCTCGTCATCATGCAATGGGTTTTTCCTCCGACAAACAGCGGCTCCTGGATCACTCGTATGGCAGCTCAATACCCTCGGCTGCTGGTGACGAGACGGAAGGGGAGGGAACGAGGTTCTAGGTCTTTTGACGTGAGGAGAGAGGCTGAGCGCAGCTGCTCTTCAAATTTGCGCAAAGATGTAGCGCGTCGGCTCCTGCAAGAGCCGCCCGCCTCTTTGGGCTTTTTTTGTGTTTGGCATGATCCGCAGCGTCGGACTCTGCATGGCCATGTGCTTGTTCGGTCCAATCAAACTTGTCAGAATGACCTTCATGCTGCCGTACCTCATCTCTCGAACCGCAACCACAGCGATTGGTTTAAGCGAACAATGGTAGCCCAAATGCATCTACAGAAAGTGAGACTGATTGGGGCCGCCAATTGAAGTGAAGCCATGTCATGACGATGAGTCTTTTGAAGGAGAGCCGCGTTTCCTGCATTGTGTCACTTTTTTGACCCTTTTATAGCCGAGGCTTTCGATGCTGGTCTGGTACCGAAAATTGCGGCTGGAGGAAGACCGCGGCTCCCGGTCATACGTATCCCTGGTCAGCTAGGAACGAACATATTGCCAGTAGACAGCAGAGCGAGGCGTCATAAGCATCAGCAGCCTGATCCCAAGACTGTGAGACCGCGGCTCTGCATCAAAACGAAGATGAGCCCGATCGCGCAGCATTCATCGGCCGATGACAAACAAGCCTCTCAGTCTCGTTCGCGGTTCATGTCAAGCCTCTGTACAGACATGCACCGTCTCTTTCACCAGCAACGTTATACAGTATGTTCCGTTCCGTGAAATGCAAGGTCGCCGCTCTCAGCTTCGACATGCGTGGGTTGCGCGGACCGGAAAGGTCCTTCATGCGCTACGGGGCGGCCAAGTCTCTTTCAACCCACAATCTAGACCAAAACTACTAGATGCACTTTATGTCAGTGGTCAGTTCGTGCTCGCGCATCGATACTCCCACATTGCAGGCGACCATGTCTCATCGAAAGCCCATCGAAGAGATATAGCGATAGACTTCAACAGCCGGAAGGAAAGGGGTGATCGGAATCTTGGTTCCAGAATCAGACTTGGACCTTGGAACGTCAGACAGCTATTCGTCAGCGCAAGGGGTAATCAACGCCGGGATACGATGGTAAATAATGTGTTTGCTGCATGCAAGGAGACGGAACGTGGTATAAACAAGGTTGATACGAAGCGGCTCGACCGTCCAAGAGCTGCCGGATCCGAGCTACGAGCGCTCTATAGCTGGATGCGGCTGTATCTTCGGTGTACTCCGAGCTGGCAGCCGCAAAACGCAATGAAACCGAGGTAGATGATGGCTGCAATGTAGCAGGTCTGTCCAACAGCGAGTCCGTCTTCTGGGTCTTCGGTGCTGCCCATGAGTGCTGGCCAGTTGTGGGAGAAGCCGTACCCAAAGATGGCAAGGATGACAGCGCCGAATACGGAGACTACCGTGCAGCAGCTCGCTGTGGTGTTCAAAGGTTGATTCGGGCAGCGGTCAGGTGCACATAGGAAGACAAAGGTACGTCAAAGTTAGCGTCTCCCGCACTCCACCGCATCACTGTGTCGTATCATCTATCGAATGATCACTTACCGAGACCGCTGCCGACAACAGGCCGCGCCATCGACATCTTGACTTTGTGTGATGTGAGAAGTGTGGTGGACGATGAACAAGAACCTCCACTGCGATGGTCGTTGATGAAGAGCAACACTTCTTGATTGCGATCAAGTGTGAGCAGTTCAGAAGGCCCCTGCATCGCCATGACCTAACAAGAACACTTTTCTCGCACGTGACGAGTCAAAAGTTCCAAAGCTGAAATTTCTATCTTTGCTTTTGAACCCTGAAACAGGCGAAGAGAGACAGGGCAGCTGCAGGCTCAATGCACGATTGGTGGAGGTGCAGCAAAAGAAGACTCAGCTTTGATGAAATTGCTCAGCCACCTCGATTCTACCACCACCGGACACGATATACTAGCATCGCCCTTTCCTGTCGAGCTCGAGGCAGAGCCATGGATCGACAGCATGGCACCGTCAGCCGCCACCTCTCCTACGAAGAGGAGGAAGCTGGCATCCTCGAGCCCTTCTAAGCAAGCGGGTCCGAGTGGCACAGCTCAGCCCTCTCTCCTCTCCTTCTTTGGCAATGGCCGTCCAACCGCACCTTCACCAACACCCTCCGACACATTGCGGCGCACACCATCCGATCAGCACCAACAACAAGATGCTGCGCTATCCAGAACCTCGTCGGGCCACAGCGAGGCCAAGACGGAGCGCACCGCCGACTGCCCTATCTGCAACAAAAAGGTTCCGTTCAACACAGTAGAGGCTCATGTCAACACTTGCCTTGACGCTGCGGATTCGATAGCTTCGGAACCACAGATACTCAGGGACCATGTCAATGAGCAGTCTATCTCGCTCGTTCATGATTCTCCGCCAAGCCAATCTTGCTCGCCTGCACCCACTGTCGATCCCACGACTCGGTCCAAGGACACCTCAGCAGAGAACGCCGTGCAGCCGCAGAACGCCAACCTCACCTCCATCTCCGAGCTAGCCTCTACACTGGACGTAGCTGTCGCTCCGACCAATGCAAACGCTTCGAGCTCAAACTCAATCAATGACACAACTACAAATGCATCAAGAGGCAGAACACCTTCTTCGATACTCTCTTCCGCCAAGCGTGCTTCTTCATCTGCATTCACAGTGCTCATGAAGTCGCATTCCGAATCAAAGCAATGGGCGACCGCAGATGCAGTCGAAGCCGCCAACTACAAAGGCAAAGCCAGATCTCGACCAGAGGCTCGCACTGCTCCCTTCTACAAAGCGCTCGAAGGCATGCCACTCACCGTCGATGCTTTCCGCTTTGGCAAGATCGAAGGCTGCCGCGGCTACTTCCTCACCCATTTCCACAGCGATCACTACGGAGGTATGACGTCCAACTGGAATCATGGCCCTATCTATTGTAGTCTTACCACCGCCAACCTCTGCCGTACACACCTTGGTGTCGATCCGAAATGGTTGAGACCACTGCCCATGGAAGTGGCGGTGCCAGTCCCGGACAGTGGAGGTGTCATGGTCACCTGCATCGAAGCTAATCACTGTCCTGGCTCGTGTCTCTACCTCTTTGAAGGGCCACAGACGTGTCAGTTGCTTTCGCGCAACCACGCTAGCCCCTTCATCGGCACAGGCAGGATCTTCCGTTACCTTCACTGTGGCGACTTTCGAGCGAGTCCGGTACACACCAATCATCCGTCCATTGCAGGCAAGAAGCTCGACGTCATCTATCTCGACACGACCTACTGCAACCCGCGCTACTGCTTCCCGGCTCAGGACCAGGTCATCGAGGCATGCGCAGAGCTCGTACGGCAGATTGTCCCCGAAAAACAGCTGGAAGCCAATCGCGCGGCCATCAAAATGGAAGAAGAATCAGAGGAACGCGAAGATTGGAGGATAGCACCGCCTCGAAAAGGCAAGAACAGCATTGAAGCAAACAGCGCAGATGCAATCGCTTTCAAAGGGTGGTTCAACACCAAGGTCGAGAACCCGGATGGCACCATCACAGCACTGCAGCCGCCATCGATATCTAGAGACTCGAGCAGCAGCGACCTCAAGGTCGAAGACGAGTCTGAGTCGGTGTCAGTCAAGCGGGAAGAGATGCAGGATGAAAGTCTAGGCTATGACGACGAGGATCTGTTTCAGCAGCAAGATGAATACGACCAGGACGAGCAAGATAGCGCGTATGAAAGTCCACTCAATGCATCGGAGTCTCCCGCGCCTCGAATCAAGCTCGAGCCGTCCGAAGATGCTCTCCTTGATTTCACGTCAGATACCAGCAAGGTAGACGTTGAGAAAGACCTTGACGCAGCAGAGTCGTATCGCGGGATTAAGGCAGAAGAGAAGCCCGGTGACGACGTCAAGCCGACAAAACCAAAAGACACGAATGCATCCAACTGGCTCACCAAGCATTCCGAGTCGTCTCGCGATGCCGTCTCTTCAACGCGACGTCGCGACGGTGGTCGACTGCTTGTCGTCGTCGGCACCTACACCATCGGCAAGGAGCGCATCGTCAAAGCCGTCGCCCGTGCGATGAACTCCAAAATCTTCTGCATGGACTCGCGCAAGTACCGCGTCTACGCACAGCTCGAAGATCCCGAACTGCACTCTATGCTCACCCGCTCGCCCTCGGCATCGGTCCACGTCACCAACCTACACGCTATCAACGGCGAAGGCCTGCGCGATGTAGTCGCCGCCCTTCGCACCCGGGGCTACGACTTTACGCATGCAGTCGCCTTCCGCCCCACAGGATGGACGTACAAGCCGCCAGCTGGTATGGACACGGTCTCTCCCAGCTTAGACCGTTTGATACAGTGGAACCAATCTCGATCGTTTGGAATTCAGAACCTGTACCCGACCCGAGACAGCACGCCGGACTACATGATTTACGGCGTACCGTATTCAGAGCACTCGAGCTTTTTCGAACTCACCGCGTTTGCGCTGAGCATCAAGTACGAGCGTATCATCGCTACGGTCAACGTGGGCAGTCCGACGAGCCGAGCAAAGATGGCCAAGTGGTTCGAAAAGTGGATGCTGGAGAAGAGGAGGCGCGATAAGCATGGGATGGGGGAATTGGAGGCCAGGGCGATAACGTATTGGTAATCAAGTCGTCGTCGTCACACCCACGCGCAGAGCGTTGTTGCATCGCAATGCATCGTTTTCTCAAAGAGATTGCGTCAAAAGAATCTATCGTACAAAAGAGTTTCTTGGTGCCTCTAGATCTTCTCGAGCTCGAATTTGACCAACAGCGTCGAATGCGTCTCTCGTCCCTTCAAATCGAGCAACCTGATAAACCTCCAACCCTGAGCCGCGTAGACGAGCCTCACGGCAGCGACGGCGAACAGCGGGTTCCTGGCGAACTTGTCGTCGCTCTTGATGAGGATGCGGAGGAAGGCGAGTTGGTCGTGTTCGAACTCCCACTCTAGCGTTTCCCTCCAGATGGGATCTGTGGGGATCGGCTGTTCGCCCTTGTGCACGATTCCGAGCTTGTGCTGTTTGTACGCGCTTGTCTTTTTCTTTGGCGGTTCGTTGTCTAGATCGGTCGGTAGGATGAGCGTGCAGGTGACGTACGGTCGAATCTCGTCGGCGTCTTTGCCCTTGGGTAGCGGTAGATCGGTCGCACCTGCGACGTGCAGCTTCAACCGGTGCTTGCCCAACGAGGTATCACCATCGCCGCCCAGCCTCAGACCGGGCGGCTTGAGCACGTACCCGTCCGAACCGGAGAACAGCGCCTCGTTGAGCTGGACGCTGTGGTCGAACGTCTGCCAGTTGAGCGCGCAGACCTGGGCGCCTACGCCCCAGAACGGCACCGGGTTGAGGTTCTTGGAGCTGATCCGCGTTCCTTTGGGGTAGACGCGCATCAGGTGCTCCGCGTTGTGCTTCTTGACCGCCAGCGAGTGTTTCGGAAGCAGCTCCTTCAAGCCCGTTTCCGAGATATTGATCAGATGATCGTGGGGGCCGTTGGTGAGCGTCGAGGTGTACCACGAGTCGTTGGTCGGCTTCACCGACTGCGCGTACACCCCGAGCGCGCACAGCTCGGGGATGATGCCGGCCTTCTTGGCCTCGTTCCGCTTCGCCTTGTTGCGGAGCTCTTCCTCGTCGTCGTCGGCGTCGTCGCCTTCGACCGGCGGCTTGTTGTCCGGGTGGAACTCGACCATGACGGCGATCTTGGCGCCGAGGTGCGCTAGTGCGGTGTGTTCGCTGGCGTTTTCTTCGCCCTTGTCGACGGGTCCCGAGATGAGCAGATCGCCCCAGACCTCGTGCATGATTTCGACCAGCCGCTTCTGGCCGGCGTGCGAACAGTGGTTTTCGAGACTGAGCAGGACGGGGGCGACTTGGAAGCTCGGATCGAGCTGGGCTTCGGCCTCTTCCTTCTGGATGGCTTGCTTCATGGTTTCGCAGACGGCGCGGAAGGGGATGTGCGACGCGAGCGTGTAGCCGTGGGTGACTTTGGGCTCGAGCGGATCGGCCTCGTTGTCCCACGCGTCGATCTCTACGCACCTTGCGCCGGTGACGAGCACGTGCTCGTAAGCGATCGCCGAAGAGGAACCGTACAGCTGGTGCGCGAGCAGATACGTGTTGTGCGAGGACGAGACAAAGTACTCGCTGAGCGGTCTGCTGCGGTCGCGCACGTAGTCGGGCACTTCGATGTGCGACTTGTCCACGAAGGCCTTGAGCGCTTCCGAGCTGGCTCCGTCTTGGGAGTCCAGCTGCGCATCTGCGGCCGAGACGACGTTCTCGTCGACGAGAAACTGTCGCAGAGCATGACTGACCCGAAGTTCGGACTTGGTGATCTTGGTCCGTCGCGCAGCATGTCCACCACCAGCGATCGAGTCGAACTCGACTTCTTCACCGAGATTGTCTCCTCCGCCTTCCGGGTCAGAAGCGCCGGTCTTGCTGAAGGGGTTGAGCTTGGCGAACTTGGAAGTGAGGATGGAGGGGGCGGCTTTGCCGTCTTTGGTGTTGTTGTCGTTGTCGGACATGGTTGCGATTGAGATGGTGTTCTGATGTGGGGAGAAAGGAAGGTGAACAGGGATAGAGAAGCAAGGTATATATGCGAGTACGAAGCCGACTATTCGGGTTCCTTGCGAGCTACTGCACACTCAAGCAGTCTAGGGTGATGTAGGCGAGGTTAGAAGGCGGTGAATGTCGAACACAAGAGCATGCAGCTGCACGGCATGCAAGGCTGTCATGTGTCAAAAAATAGAGAGGTGGAGTAAAAATCTCGGCACGAGCATACAGTCGAGAGGCACACGAGCGCTTCCGAATCCGCCTTTGAATTGCCGAAGAATGCGCTCGAGCCATCTCTGCCAAGGGCTTTGCTATCTCTCGCGCGAAAGCGAGATCCGAAGACGTGGACCAGGCAAAGTGTTGCTCTCGCTCTCTTTTTGTATATCTGTTCTTCCTGATCCTCATCTGCGTACATCTACCACCACTCTCTTTCTGGACGCACACGAACAGCGGTGCTGGCAAAGACAACAACCATGGCAGACCAAAAACAGCCCCTGATATCCAACAATTCCGCCGGCGGCTACCGCGAATCCTTCGACGACGACCTCGACCCGCGCTACGCAACCGAATCCTACCAGCACCAACCTGCATCCACCTCCGCCAACGTCGTTTTCGACGCTGCGTCATCGATCGAATCTCAACCACAGGCTTCTCGAGCCTCCTACTCAGCTCCTACTTGGCAGCAGTCGTCGCAATCACCACCTTCGAGCGGCGGCGGCGGCTACAGCCACTCGTTCGGCACGTCGCAATCCTGGAGTCTCAGCAGCATCTGCGCGATCGCCTGGGCATTACCGCCGTTCAGCTCGGCGTTCGTGCTGATTTGGGAGACCGAAAACGACCTTGCGCGCTTCCATGCGTATCAGGCAGGGTTGAGTGGCGTCGGCTTGATCGTTGTGCTGTGGTTGTTGAGGACAGTGCTGGGGTTGAAGACGATCGGATTGTTGGTCGGGATGGGTGCGTATGGGTGGTTTTGGGTCAACGCGTAAGTGTCAGACGTAAGCGAGCAGAGACAAAGGGTGATGAAATACTGACAATGATGTTTGACCCACAGATCAACGGCCCACAAATCGGCACCTTCGCTCTCGAGGAATCCTTACCTACCACATATTGGCGACATAGCTTCGAGATGGGTAGGCGAGGAGTAGTACACGGTTCAATATCACGCAACGTCTTGCACACACAGACACACAAACAACGGCGATTTTGGGCATATGCATAAGATTGTGATTGAAGTGCGATTCTAGCACCTCGGCAACCACTCTCTATACGGCAGATCGGGGAAAGCCTCCAACCATCGATCCAAGAAGATATCCAACCCGCCACCGATCGTACACTGATGGGTGTAGAATGCCTGCTCGACCCAGCGTCTCGTCTCATCCCGCTTATCCTGCCTCGACGTCAACTGCGCGAGGGTCAGCATAGAGGTGATCCCGCCGTCAAAGTGCAGCGAGGGTAGCTCGTGGAGCATCCGTTTTGCGGCGTTGTTCGACAGCGTACAACCGATCGCCTCGAGCGCTTTGATCTCCGAACGCATAGCTGCGTCGATGTCGTATTCCTTTTCGTGGGTCGCTTTAAGCTGGTAGATCTTCATCAGATCCGGTCGCAGGTTGGATCGGTGAGCGTGGTAAGTTGCTTGTACCTTGTCGATCATTTCTTGCAACGAGGATGCTAGATCCCGATGATCTTCAGCCTCCTTTTCGTCCTGCTGCGTCGACGACTTGAGAACGATCCGACTACGCTCCTGAAGCATCGACAGCGAACCGCCGATGATCTGTCCCCTCTCGCGCACCTTGTCTTCCCCATCCCGCTCGTCTAAAACGCAAATTCCACAGCCACACTTGAAACCATGCTTCGACAGCTGCGAACGTCGGATCAACCACGGTTGTTCGCCTTTGACGTACTGATGCATGATCTCGGTTCCCTTCGGCAGAGGGTGGAGAGCACGCGTGGTGACAATGTCGCCAAAGAACACGGACGAGACGTTGGGCAGGCAGGCGTGGTTCAGGATGGCGGGGAGCGGATGGACCATGGTTGAGCGGGTGAGTTCCGAGTCTTGGGTAGCGTGGGAGGATTTGCCGCCCGGGTTGGCAGCGGGACCGAAGGCGTTGAAGCGGAGCACGCCGTCGACGTAGCTCGCGTTGATCGAGGGTCGGTGCGCTCCCTCCAGCACGGTCTGACGCCATCGTTGTGTCTGATCCGAATCAAGGCTTAGCTGAGATTGTGCACGTACCAGCGCCTCGATCCGATCCACTGGCGTCTGCGCATCCGAATAACTCCGCTTCGGCGGCGCAGGATACTCCTCCGCCACCCACTTCGAATACTCCACGCCCGGGCCGGCGGTCAAGCCCATAATCGGCACGGTGAGCTCCTTCGGTCGATCCACCATCGCATGGATACTCTTTGTCGCCGCCAACACCTGCGTCGTCGTACTAGTCACGCCACTCTCCACCGAGTACCTCAGCAGATATATCCCTCTACACCCAGCTTCGGCGGCATAACTCGACGCCGCTGCTTTGCAGCATAGCAGAAGCTCGCCTTCTTCCACGTCGCGTGTCAGCACCAACCCTCTCCCCGCACCGGGGATGTTTTGGATAGCGATGGGTCCAAACCAATCCTGCACATCAAACCGGGGTGTAGCGTACGACTGCGAGTCAAAGTAGTACGCCCAGACGTTTTCGTGTGTCGGACCAAAGGCTGATGCCTTTTGTGCTGCACGGACGTCGTTGAGTCGTTCGAGGATGCGGTCTTGTGCGGAGGAGCGTTGCGAGGGGGGTTGCGCGGAGAGCGACGCTTCGAGCGCGAGGCGGCTGGATTCGAAATCGCATTTTGAAAAGAGAACTTGGGCTTCGAGTTCGAGCGTTTCGGCTGTTGAGCTGTCGGCGGAGGTGGATAGGGGTAGACCGAGGATGCGCGCGGCACAGAGTTCGCGATGCGCTGCTCCGGGACGGTTCTCGCTGATGAATGACTGGATGAGGGAGCGGGTGCGCTGGCTGAGTTGTTTCTTTTGCTCCTCTGATAGAGCGTCGACGTTCTTTCTGAGTTCTCGAGAATTTGAAGAAGCAACAATGCGGGAGAGCGGACCATCTTGCAGCCATCGACATCCTTTGCTGTTGCATGCTGCTGGTGGGTCGCTGAGTAGCGAGGCGACATCGTTGAAGTGCGCTGCATCATCCTGCTCTACTTCCACCTTCCACGTGGTCGCATCCAAGATCTTTACATCCGCAGGATCGAGTCGGTCGAGAACATGAACATCGGTAGGCGTATCCACGCGGACCCCGGGAACGCTCTTCCCACCCTGGCAAGGACCGCCTTTTGCAAAGTGGTTCAAGCTCACGAAAGGCTCGCGTATTGCAAGCATTGTTCCGATCGGAAGATGCGCGTCCAGCTGTGGGCCACTGAGATGAAGGTTGCTGGTAAAGTGCGCAATGCTGACGGGAATCGCGTTGCCTGAGGGTAGTAGGCCGATGAACGTGCACCCGACGTACAGGTTGAGGCTTGACGCTACCTTGCAAAGGATGTATCTTCCTTCGAACCTCTTTGGCGCTTGCAGCTCGTCCGAATCGATACGTTTGAGCTGATTGAGCGGTGCATCTGACGCATAGCTTCCCACACCATCGAAAGTCTGACGCGGAAGATAGAGACGTCTCCTCTTACGACCAGACTCCGGATCGTGACCTGCAATATAGACCTCTTCTTGTCGCTTCTTGATCTCCGCCGCTTGTCTCGCTAGCAGCGCTTTCAACGGTACAGGCTTGATCTTCTTCGGCGACTCCAGAGCTTCCCTTTCCCTACGCAGCGCATCTCGTTCTTTGTCTATCGACTTGTTGTAGTTTTCGAGTAGCGCTTGTACGGCACCTTTGAAGAGGTCGGCGTCGACGAGAGGATCCATTCCGAGGTTGTCTTCGTCGTCGGATGCATCATTGGTAATAACGTTGCTGTTGAGTTCGTCATTCTCGTCTGGAACAAGGTCGTTTTTGGCAGGTGTGAGTGAAAGATGACGAGCGAGGTTATCTTGCACCTCTGGGTCTGGGTCGGAGAGCTGGAGCAGCTGTTCTGGGTCCGGCAGCGCCAGACCGATGTTGCGGAGCGCTCTCAGCAGGTCCTCCATGACTGCGAGCGAATGGTGTAGGGGACGTGCTCGTGGAGTGAGCGAATAGCATCATGAGAGACCCTGTCGTGTGTCTTTGGCACAATTCAGGAAGAAACGTCAAAAAATTGGAGCCTTTCTCGGGAGTCGGGGTCGAACCTGTATCGGCCGGTTGCACGCGCATGAGGCGACCGAAGCAACGCAGAAGAACCCGGCGCAAATTTTGCCCACGGGACAGCAGCAGGACCACAAGCTTTGCTTGCAAGTAAGCTACGATTGTTACCAAATTCTCCTCCCCATGCCAAAAACAGGCCATGAACAACGATGAACCTACCAAGTAACTCTCCAATTTTGCCAAATGCACCTTCCATGACAAAGGCAAGGACAGCCTGGCCGAGAAGAACCATGATCATGGTGCATCGAGACCCATTGCCTGTCGACCACAAAATTGAAAGCATGCAAGACGAGTCAACGTGGTGATTAGCCTAGGAACGTCTCGATTCAAGATGCATGGAAGCGTGGAAGTTGCTCGAAAGGCTTTCTGTCACACACAAGCTCGTTCGACCAGAAGGCGAAAGTCGGAGCGGCGATGTGAGCTCTGAACAAACTGAAAGGCGCTTAGGCGAGGCGGAAAAGAGGAATTTCAAACTCCCCGCCTTTTTTTCGGCAGGATTGCAATTTAAGCATTGGCGAGCGAGCAACTGCAGCGAACCACTCTTGGCCAATCAAAGGTGGAACGTGACCGCCGAAGGCGAACCGTGTGCACTGCGTACTGTGTGCATCGTGATCAGTTCGCTTGCCATTGCCGTCAGTTCTTGTTAGGACACTCGGCTGTGGCAACAAAGTTAGCATGTGCCTGTGGGCAGTACATCCGAGCCGGCGGCGAACAGAGAAGCGATGACCTCAGATTCTTCGATAGGAGAATTTTTTTCTGTTTGGCGGTCTGAGCTCGACGGTCAACGAAAAAGAAGACGATGGTTTGCATGGAGGCGGCAGTGTCTTGAGGGAACGTGCTCGCAGCTTGGCCGCTTCGATAACAGTTGAGCTGCAAGCAAATGCACGAAAATCGCTCAGCATGTGTGAGCGAAGAGTGGGGGAACCAACGAAAGAGCGCGCGTATTCTGACCTTGAAATTGAGTTTCACACAAGCCAACCGCCGCTACAGAGCATCACTTGACCGCCGTCTCGAGTGCAAAGAGGGAAAAGCGCAGTTTCGGCCTCGAGTGTTCCTCGCTCGCTTCGTCGGGATAAACGCTAGCCGAGTTGCCACGGTTTTTTCGGCTTGAGAGCCACACTGCTTGCTATCAGTCAGGTGCGCACACACTCTCCCTTCTGGGTGAATGGCAGACCAGTGATGGCAAAGAGCCACAGACTCACACTATGCATGTCGTGTGCCCCTGTGCTGGTACAATGCTCCCACCGAGGACAAGGAGTGTGCACGTTGTGATACCTGGCCCCTGAGAATTGCGTCCCGCACTGCGCCACCAAAATTGTCCACCTCGTATAAAGACCAGCGATCTGTCCCACCACATCCTTCCTCTCGTCCCCATCCACCCTTCCCTAAAACTTACGATCGTCCGCAATCGTACGAAGATGGCAGACATCCAAGAAACACATCGACAGGAGATCTCGCCCGTCGGCGAGAAGGACGCTCAGCCTTCCTCCTCGTCCTCCTATGACGCCCCTGCTCAGCCTATCACCAAAAAGTCTCGTCTTGGAGCTGTCGGCCTCATCTTTGCTTGTGGTGCCGCCCTCTTCTCTGATGGATACGTTAACGCTGCTAGTGGTCCCGCCCTGACCGTCCTTTCGTATGCATACCCCGACTATCCCGGCTTCGCTACGTTCGAATCACGCTTTTCCTCGCTTGTCTTTGCCGGTACCGTCTTCGGCATGCTTCTTTTTGGTTTCCTCGTTGACCGTATCGGCCGTCGTCATGGTATGTGGTTCGCTTCGATCTGGCTTACCCTTTGGTCCGTCCTCATTGCCGGCGCTTGGGGTGCCGGCGGTTCCGTCGGTGGTCTTTTCGCCGCCCTCTCCGCATACCGATTTATCATGGGTATCGCCATCGGTGCTGAGTACCCCAGTGGCTCCGTCGCTGCCTCCGAGAACACTGAAGGCGAAGGTGTCAACAAGAGCCGACAGCAGATGTACTTTATTATCGCCACCAACACCATGATCGATCTCGGCTTCGTCGTTGCTGTCCTCGTTGCCTACATCCTTCTTCTTATCTTCGGCATGAACCATCTCGCTTGGGTTTGGCGCTTGACTCTCGGCCTCGGCGCCATCCCACCTTTGCTCGTTTTCTTCTTCCGAATGGGCATGCACGAACCCGAACACTTCCGCAAGAACGCCATCAAGAAGAATGTTCCTTACTGGCTCATCTTCAAGCGATACTGGGTCCGCCTCCTCGCCGTTTGCCTTGCGTGGTTTTGCTACGACTACGTCTCGTACCCATCTGGTATCTACTCGTCTATCATTATCAAACAGCTCAACCCCACCGATGGAGCATCCGACTACACCGTCTTGAAGCGATCTCTCGCCTATTCGACCGCTCTCAACTGCTTCTATCTTCCCGGCACCATCATCGGCGCGTTCGTAGCCGACAAGCTTGGACCCCGTTACACCATGATCATGGGTCTTCTCTGCCAGGCTGTCCTTGCCTTTGTCATGGGAGGTGCTTTTGGCAAGATTAGAGAGTCCCTTGGAGGCTTTATTGTGGTATATGGCCTGTTTTTGGCATGGGGAGAATTTGGACCAGGTAACAACCTTGGCTTACTTGCAAGCAAAGCTTGTGGTCCTGCTGCGGTCAGGGGCACATTCTATGGTATTGCAGCTGCGGTGGGCAAAATCGGCGCTTTCTCCGGCTCTTATGCCTACCCTCAGATCCAGGCTGATCTCGGAACGTCGAGCGACAACATTTACTACGCGGGTCCTTTCTACATCGCTGGCGGTCTGGCGCTCTTCTCGGCTGCTATTACGTTCCTGTTCATTCCCAACATCGGTCAGGATAGCATGAAGAAGGAGGACGAGGCGTTCAGACAGTACTTGGCGGATAATGGATATGACGTTTCCCAGATGGGATTGCTCGATGCTGATCACCCGGTCAATTCGGAAGAGGGTGCCGCGAGGACGCATTCGAACACCGACAGTGCAGACGAGAAGAAGGAGAAAAGCGGAGAGGCTATCGTTACTTCTGCTCCCGTCAACTAGAGCATCGGTGCGGATCAAGGCATTCCACTTCTCGCTATGACAAACAACCCATGTACTTGATCAAAATCTCGCTGTTTTGATCAGCTGTAGACTATCCAAATGTCATATACCCGCTTTTGTACAATCATCCGACTGCCGATTGCTGTGCGTTGAGTGCGAGAAGCGAAAGTGATGCTCACTGAGATTGTGATTCTTCATCGAACAACGATGAGATCGGTGAGCGTACAAGAGCAGTGCGGGCGCGAAACAAAACAGACCTCGATTCCGCAATCCACCCTGCGCCGTCGCTTCGCGGACGACGCAGCAGTGGATTTGCGGAGTCGAGCACGGCTGCCGAAGTGAGCAATAGCAAAAAGCTTTCGCAGCGAGCACTGCGAGCGAAAGACAAGAAGGATAAGCTCAAGCTCTGCGAAAGCTCCGTCCATCACCGGAAGCGTTCTTCGTGATGAGCTTTTTGGCAGTTCAATTGAGTGCGAAACAGCCAGAACGAGCGAAAAGCTCCGCTTCTTGACGGCGTTCAGTGTGGACTTGCAAGAATCTGCGTCGAAAGTCAATGTGATTTTACGATTGCGCGCGTGAGTGATGAAGAGCTTGAGCTTGATCCTCCTTTCGGTGTCGTCACGCGTGTTGGACATCGAGAGTCAATCAGAAAGTGTTCCGCACTTCGAACTTGGCTTCCCTTCTTCTACAAAAGTGCGGAACGCTCTTCCTTCCGCACGTTCTTCTTCTCCCGCACACCATCATCCCGCTGCTCTCGAAGAGCTGATTACGAACCATCCTTCAGGATCCGTTTCCGCTCTCCATCCTCTCGAACACTATCATCCTGCGGCTTCAAAGGCAACCCCTCAAGACGTCCTTCCGCTGTCCATCATCCCGAGCTCCAGCATCCTCTCATCCTCGTCGAGACCTTATTGGCCCGCGCCTTTCCGATCTTACCTGGTATACACCTCTCATCTGGCCTCACTCCCGCATCTAATCGTTCCGCCATCACATCACCCTCGCCGAGGATCATGCCCATCAACGAGCGCCAAATGGCCGATCAGCACGCTCTCGAGCTGCGTTACTTTCTCGAAGAGGCTCGAGTCACACCCACGGATCTCTTCGCTGCGATGGCGGACAACCGATACCGCAGCAGCTTGCTGAGCGGCGTGCGGGCCGTCGTCAACGATTACAAGCAGGAAGGCCGCAACCCTCCGCCTGTCGTCCTAAATGATGATCATCCGCTGCAGACGCCTGGTACGTCGAAGCATGCCGGGCCTCCGAGCTACAAACCGGCTTCGATCCAGAGCAACCAGCGTCAAAGGAACCTTTCACCTGTGCCTTCCGCACCTCCTCACCCGGGACCGATGGCAAACAGCGCCCAATACGTCGATCTCACTGGCAGTGACGGAAGTAGCAGCAGCAACGGCCGCCACACCGTCCGACCATCCGTACAGCCTTACACAGCCCGACAAAACCGCGTCAACCCGCAAGACCTCGTCCCCGGCACCAGCATCCGCATCAACACTCTCACCGCCCCGCAGGCCTGGTTGTACCTCCACCTGCCCACCATCGACGCTCCGATGTCGTTCCTCGCCCGCATCGGCGAGCACAAGCAAACCCGACATGGCGATCCCGTGGTGATGCTCGACTTCGGCAACAGCGAAGGCGCGGTGCTCTTTGTCGACAGGGACTCCCGCGAAGGGCTTTTTTACAATATGCAGTATCGGTACACGGTCGGGAGCTTCGTTCATGTTGAACGGGTGACAAAGATCCAGGTGGGGAACAGCCTGTACTTACATTTTGGGAGAGGCTCGTCGGTTAAAAGGTTGCAGGGGTTGACGTTGGAGACGGTCGCGCACGTGAATCAGAGGTGCAATCGGTCGAGGCAGAGAAGCTATGCGGAGGTGTTGGATTCGACGAGGGGTAACAGCTTGTCGTTCGTAGAGGATTGGTCGAGGAGGCAGAGGGAGAGGCGGGGTGAAAACGTTCGAAAGTAACCTTCATCTCGAACCAACGACGAACTTCACTCCGAGCCTCATTCAAGATGTCATCCTCAAGTTCTCGACGATGGCACACAGCACAAACAAGAACACACCACTTCGAGCCCAAAGATCATTGCCATTCAAAAGAAACAAAGCATGTAGCTCTCCTCTATTTGTAAAAATTGTACAGCAGCACCCCCAAACTCGCCAACATCGGCAGCGCGATCAATACCAGCAACATGAAGAGATCATCATTCGGCTCCTTGAACCCCTTCTGCGTCGCGCCTGTCGACGTGTAATCCTTGATCAGCGTATACGTCAATTTCCCTGCATCCTCTCCCTTACCCAACACCGTCTGTGCCATGTGGAATGTGTGCCAAAGCGTACCCCAACCGGCACCGACGATTTTGGTCGGGATGAGCGCCAGAGACGAGACTGCGGGGACTTTGTACTCTGGTGTGCCGGAGGCGGGCGAGCCGTCGGGGATGGAGGTATCGGTAAGGCGTTGCGGAAGAGTAGGGAAGAGAGCAGCGGGACGACCGAGACACGCCATGTCCGCCGCACCGTCGTCCGGGTGGATCGCTGACGCTATACCGTGCCTCGACCTCAACCCGCCCGTCAACACGATCTTCAACCGCGAATCAGGCGGCAGAACGGAACGACACCGCCGAGCAAAGTTTTGGAAGAACGCCTCCCTCTTGCCCGTCCTCTCCGTCGTCTTGGCCGTCGGATCAACACCCGCGCCCTGCACCGTAGCCGCACCGGTACCTGTCGCTTTCGAATCCTTGGCATCCGCAGCAGCCGTCTTCTTCGACAACTTCTCGATCTTGGCCTTTTCCTTGTCCGAGTCGAAGTTTTCCATGATAAACGACGGATTCTCGTAGTTGCCACCGCTGATCTCGACAAAGTCGACATCGCCACTTTCAGCCAGCCACTGGATGTTCTGCAACGCATCGTCCTCGGTGAGCCCGCCTTGGACGTAGTCGGAGCTGTTGAGTTTGACGCCGATGAGGAAGTCGTCGCTGACCTGCTTGCGGATGCGCGAGGCGATCTCGAGGAGTAGACGGGCACGGTTCTCGGGTGATCCGCCGTATTCGTCGGTTCGCAGGTTGGTTTTGGGACTGAGGAAGGCAGCGAGTTGGTATCCGTGACTGCCGTGGATCTCGACGCCGTCGAAACCGGCTTCGGAGCAGATGAGGGCGGATTCGACGAATCGATCGCGAAGCTGGTGCACCTGCTCTGTGGTCATCGCTGCTACTGGACCCCACAGAAGATGATCCAAGAAGCGGCTGACGGGACCTAGACCGGGCATGGTGCTCATCGGCACAGCTGAAGGCGCGAGACTGGGCTCCGTGATCCCTCGTCCAGATCCGCGCATCGACTGTCGACCGGCGTGAACCAGCTGCACTACCGCCAGAGGTCGCTTCTCGGGATCAACAACATCCGGTTGATCCCTGCCAGTACATGCATCAGCATAGCGCTTCATCGCCTGCTTGAAGAACGGCAGGTGATCCTTGTTGGTCGGGATCACGACGTCCCATGGCGTACCGAGGTGCGTAGGGTCGATGCCGACGTTTCCGGTGATGATGAGCCCCCAACCACCGCGAGCCCAGGCGCGGTAGAGTTCGAAGTGCGCAAAGTTGGGAGGTCCGCCGCCTGTGCGTGCCAGAGTCTCTTCGAGAGGCGCCTGCGATGATACCGTCTATGTCAGCTACTTGCTCTTTCAACGTGAGTGAACGGAGTTACAAATCACTTACCTTAGCAAGACGGTTAGGCGCCACTTTACCGCCCTTGAACGAGAGCGGGCGAGCGATGAGCTCTGCTTCGGATGTGTTTGTGGTCGACATTGGTTGATGGTAGTTGTGCGCAAGGAGGAGAGATGCCAAGAAATGCGAAAAGATAAAGCGGACAGATCTACATGATTGGACTGAGCGCAATCTTCGACCCTTCGGCGTTTTAATTTTTGCGGAGGTGCACCTTCCGACAGGAAGACTTTCCACCCCACCGATAGCGTAAGAGTAGGTCGCCACCACGTGGTAACCTCGTTATACTGCGTTGCTCATCAACGTGGCTCGACGCTACACACCACTACTCAACACAGGATCCTTTGCTTGGTACAGCACTACGATTTCCCTAGAACAAGAAGAAAGCCACAGAATCATATCAAGGCAAACCCCTCCCCTTGTTAATCGCATCAGCAACCTGCGAAGTCATCGGTCTATTCTGAGCGTATCTCACGTAGGAATCCAAGTACAACTCATCCGTCGAAGTGGTCGCCTTGAACGCCTCCAGCCCGAACACTGCTTCTGTCCACTTGACCCACCTCTCGTACACATCTGCCTCCAACAGCTGCTGGGGGTCAAACCCTCTGAAATGCCTCAGTACGTTGGTTGCTCGGTAGAGCCAGGGCGCGACAGTGCAGTCGACGACCGAGAGCGACTTGCCGTCCCAGAACCCAGCCGAGGTTGGGGACAACATGGAACGCACGAAGTCGGTGAGATGAGAGGTGAACTCTTTGGCGCCTTCGATTTGCTTTTCGACCTCCTGGGCCTGGAGGTAGCGGTAGAAGGAGGGGATGAGGTTTCGGTTGGCTTTGTCGACGGCGAGCCGGTAGAGAGCGCGTTCGTAGGGGTCGGAGAGAGCGGGGAAGAGGGAATGAGAGGAGGTGCCGTACTTCTCGTCGATGTATTCCAAGCTGCGATGGGCGGCATGAAGATGTCAGTCTGCGTTGGCCGGTAAGATTGTTGAGCGGGCAGCGGGCAGATGAACTTACATGACGGTCGACTCGGCCAGCCCTTTTCCGTTGGACAGCTTGAGTGCTGGTACCAAACCTTTGGGATTGAGCTCGAGAAGGTCCGCTGGCTTCTTGTACGGGTCCACCTCGCGATATTGGTAAGGAGCTGCAAAACAAATCCCAATCAAGCTCAGTCAGCGATGTCGCCCTCCAGCTTCAAGCCGAATCATACAACTGTTGCACGGAACTCACCTCCCAAATACTCGAGTGCAATCCACACGCGATGTACAAAGGGACAGAAGCAAGCTCCAAACAGCGTCTGTTCGGAGGGAGACGAATGAGCTTTCACCGTCTCAAGCGCTTGACCGGTGCATTCGGTGTGGTAGACTGCGTCTTTGTGACCCGGTGCTGGTTTCGACATTCTGTAGCGAGCTGTTGTTGGGGTGTTGAAAGATCGATCAAGAGGTAGAGCGTGAGGCAATCGAGCTGTGATGGGTGGGAGTCGAGAACGAGTTGTGAAGGCAACGAAAAGGTTGAGCATGATGTGATGACGGTCAAAGGTGTGGAGGTTTCCTGCGTTGATGTCCGTGCGTTAATGCATGCAGGGTCCGCACGAGGAACACACGCTTTCGTAAAAAAGCGACTCCTTCTTCGTGTTCTCTCCCACCACACTATCTCATTCTCTCTACCCGCTCGCGACCCATTTGAGAAGCATGTTGATACCGTAGACAGTACACTGTGCTTCCAGTCACCCTCTAAGGTGGAGAGAAATCGGCCACGATGCGCACACGCTACAAACTCACCTACCTCATCGCTCTGCTTGTCTCACCCACCGCCTCGACGCAGCAAGTGTTCGACCCCGCCATGACCCCGACCTCAAGCCCTACTGCTTCAGCTGCAGCTCCAGCTGTAATTACCCTCGGCGCAACATGGCAAGTCCTCGGCCCATTCCCCGGTGGAATGCGAGAACTCCCATATGGCGGCTTCCCTCCATCCGTATCCTCCCCCTACGCCGCTCTGCTCGACCCACTCTCCACCTCTCAGCCCTACTATTCAACATACGGACCCACGAACGCCACAACAACACAACAGACATTCGAAGCATCCATACAAATCAATGAGTCGAACCACATCAAGCAATCGCTCACCGTAGGATACCCCAACGTAGACTGGCCTTGGATACGTAAGAGTGCAGGATGGTCCTCTCTCCAGTGGCAGATGATCGCTGCGACAGATCTCGACGTTACGAGCAACGACACTGCTCTGGCAATTACTATGGACAAGACTGCCGAGTTTGCAGTCGTTCCCAAATCTGCTTTTGCCGGAAATCTCACCAAGCAAGACCAACTAGGTGAAGGAGGCGCGATCGAATGGCATACAGGAGACTGGTACTCGTACATTGCTGCATTCGCAAAGGAAGATATCACTGCGAGAAAGCTTCGAATATCACAACACCTGCTGCATGTCGATCAGGGATCGTACAAGCTGCTCGTCAGGTCGCAGTACGAGATACGAATCTTTGGCGATCCGCGCAATAACGGCGGAGAGGAAAGTCCAAAGATCACCATCGGCATTGACGTCGCGGCGCGTAGCTTGAAGGACGTTAACGCCAGCGACCTCGTGGAGGTGCATACCGATCCTCAACACAGCAACGTTCCGCACATCGTCGGTGGTTGGATAGCAGGTTGGGGATTGTCATTTGCAGTTCGAAACGTTGATCCGGACGATACTTACCTTTTGCTCAGCATCGAAGTGTCCAATCCAAGCCCAGAAGAGCAGGCACCATCTCTCACAGCTGAGCTAACAGCAAAACTGAGAATTGCTCCTGGGCAGACAATCTCGGTCCCCGTCAAACTCGACCAAAGCTCTCCACTCGATTCAACGTTGTCCAGTTTGAATCTGACCTTGCGCCTCGGCACTGCATCGAACCCGTCCAAGGCTTCCATCACAAAAACTGTACAGATACCGCTCATCCACAAGCCCGCGTTCTGGGACGCTTCGAGCAGCGATGACGATCACAATGCGTACATGTACAGCTACCTTGCTGACGATGGGACGGTTCAGATGGCTGCTGCTACGCCACCGAAACGCGCTGGTCGAGTCTCCTCCTCCTCGAAAGGACCGCTCCCACCTCTGATCTTGACGCTGCACGGCGCAGGCGTAGACGTCCGCGACCTGTTCTTCAGCAACAGCATCCGACGTCAGAACGAGAGCTGGGTGACACTGCCCACGGGTCGCACGCCTTGGGGCTACGATTGGCAGCTTGCATCGCTTTCAGCTGCAGATACAGCAGTTTCAGCTTTCCACAAGCATCTCTACGGCCTACCACCTACGATGTCGGACGAAGAGCGTCAGTCTTGGCAATTCGATCCCTCAAAACTGTTCGTCATGGGACACTCGAACGGCGGACAGGGTGCGTGGTACCGTCTCTCACGCTTCCCAGACCGAGCAATCGGCGGTATGGTAGGCTCAGCATACACCAAGGTCTCCGACTACGTTTCGTTCAACTGGAAGGTTGGAAGGCATTTCACCGACCCTGCACTCCAAGGAATACTGCACAGCGGCGTGACTATGTTCGAAAACGATCTGTACGCCAGCAATCTTGCTGGCCTCGATCTGCTGGTCAAGTTCGGGTCGGCAGATGCAAACGTTCCACCGTGGAACTCGAGGGATATGACGATGGTTGTGGATGGATGGAATCGAAGATCGGGGTTGGCGGGGAAGGTGAAGGTGGAGGAGGTGCCTGGAAAGCCGCATTGGTGGGATACGTTTTTCTCGGAGGATGATGTGCAGGATGCGATTGATAAGGTGTGCTCGTCTAGTAGGAATCCGGGGTACAAGATGCCAGAGTTGCCGGAGAAATTTACGCTGACGGTGTTCAACCCTGCTGAGGCTGGTTCGAAGGGTGGATGGAGGATTAGGGAGGTCGATGTCCCGGGACGGTTGGCGAAGCTGGAGGTGCGATACGTGTCGGAAAGCGACGAGGATGTTGGGGCCGGTCAAGGTCACTTTGAAGTGCGTGCCAGGAATGCAAGGCGGTTCGAATTGGATTTGACTGTCCTCGGCTGCTCGAGCTTTGGAGCTGCTACGGTTCCTGGTAATGCAACGTTGCTTCGATTCTTGCTCGACAGGCAGATGCAGGAAGTCGACGTCAGCAATACGGGCCGGGTGCATTTCGTCCGATCCGATAGCGGCGAATGGGAACTCATCACCGACGCCAACTCCACCGCTCTCTCAAAGTCTGCTCGTCCCATCGGCCCACTTCTACGCATCGTGTCGTCCAAAGGACCCATTCTACTAGTCACGCCTTCACGTGGACCACAAGACGAACTCAAAGCCTGGCAGCGCGTCGCACGCCGCTTTTCGGCCGACCTGTTGCTGTACGGCGCAATCAACACTCAAATCTTGACCGATGCCGAACTTCCCAGCATCCTTTCCCATCCTCTTTTCAAGCATAGCAACATTGTCACACTTGGCGGGCCGAACATCAACAGCTTCACCCGAGATGTCTTTGACAGCTGGCCAACGAAAAGCCCTATCTTCTTCCCTTCACCCGACACCTCTGCTCAGTTCGCGATACAAGGCCGGACCTTTTACGGAAACGGAACAGCACTGCTTACCCTTGCTCCTCATCCAACCGACGCAGAAGCGTTGACGCTAGTCGCTCACGGCATCGGGCTGGAGGGTATATCAAGAGCAGCTCGACTGTTGCCGACGAGGACAGCGACGACGATCCCCGAATGGGTGGTGGTGGATCGTACGGCAGAATGGATGGGTGAAGGCGGGGCGCTGGCTGCCGGTTGGTATGGGAGCGATTGGGGTTGGTCAGAGGCTGGGTCCTATGTCCAGTAGGTGTTGCAATCTACCGTCGCACCTCAGTTAGCATCGCTTACTCGTTCGCAATAGACAATAGACCGAGTATCAAATGATAGCGAGGCGATGATTGCATGACCGCGGAAGACAGCCGTAGCCAAATTTAGCCGGAAGTGCTGAGGTCTCGAGGGCACGGATGGTGTGTCACTGCGATATGTTCGTCTTCCATGCCAGTTCCACAGCCTTGTCACCCCCAACGTCGGATGCTTGGCCCATAGCAAGCCCAAGGCAAGGAGTTCGTAGAGCGTGTGTGTGTGTGTGTTCAAGAGCCAGACTTTTCCCCGCATTTTCCATTCGAGCTCAAATTCGGGACCCTGCAGCAGCCGCCGTCTTCACTTTTTGCGCTTGCCCCGCACTTTTTCGCTGTTGGACAGATGCTCGAGCGTCTATAAAAGATTAGCCGAAGCGACTCACTAGCCAACGGAAGCAGCACAGACTCCCAACTGGACCCTTCTGTACCACAACCCGGGTCAAAGCTGCCGCGCGCGCATGGACCAAAGCAGCCGAGGAATCAAGGCAGGTCATGTGTTCTTCGAGATAAGCAAATGCTCGTCCTTGTTCGTTGCGGCAGCCTGTGCGCAGAAAGCTGCAGTGTTGCACAGGGTGAGAGGACATGATGTGCATGCTGTGTCACAAGTCGAGCGTCGGCCCGCGTTGGCTAGCGATTGTGCGGACGGGCCACGCTTCTGCTCGATGCAGCACTCTCGATATAGCCGAATGTGAGTGTGCGCAGCCACCTGACGGCTGAGCCGTGATTATAGAGAGAGTGCGAGTGACTTCTCAGAAGCGTTGCCTTGGCTTGGGTCGAGTATAAGAAAGCTGAGCATGCGAGCCTCTCTCGCTCTTGACCCCATCAGCACCCCTTCCCTGCCACACCCACCAAGACTCACGCTGTATCGTTTTCCATCATGGGTCTCTTCTCTTCTCCTACCTTGCTCTCGGACGCTTCGGCGTACGCCACTCCTGCCAACATGGCCCCTCAGACCGTCGAGGAGGCGCGAAAGGCGAAGAGCTACGACTTTATCGTCTGCGGCGGCGGCACTGCGGGTTGCGTTATTGCCAGCCGTCTTTCCGAGGATCCCAACACCTCTGTACTCGTCCTCGAAGCCGGTGGCAACAATGATGCCCTCGAAGTCAAGGCTCCCCTCGTCTTCACCAAGAACTTCAAGACCGAGCGAGACTGGGACTACACCACCACCCCTCAGCCTTCGGTGCTCAACAAGGAGATGCAGTGGCCACGCGGTAAGCTCATTGGCGGATCGTCGTCCATCAACGCCATGATGTATCATCACTGTGCTCCTTCGGACTACGACGAGTGGAGTGAAAAGTTCAATTGCAAGGGTTGGTCGTACAAGGAGCTCCTGCCTTTCTTGAACCGTGCTGAAAAGTATACCCCTCACGCATCGCAGCCTGACGTCAAGTCGGAGGAGCGTGGCAGCTCGGGTCCTTGGCAGACGGGTCACTCGTCGTACAAGGCTGAAGTCACTTCGAAGGGCTTCGTCAATGCCTGCGTTGAGGTTGGGATTCCCTTCAACCCTGACTTGAACACCCACCGCGGCAGCGAGGGTGTCACCCAGTTCACTACTTTCATCGACAGCAATGGTCGACGCTCTTCGGCTGCTACCGCTTACCTTCCACCCGAGGTGCAGAGGAGACCCAACCTCACCATCGGCATCAATGTGATGGTGAATCGCATCCTCTTTGACCGCACCGGCTCGCGTCCCAAGGCCATCGCTGTCGAGATGCAGAACAAGAAGGGCGGCCAGAAGTATTACGCTGCCGCCAACCAGCGCGTTGTCCTGTGCGGTGGCGCTATCAACTCTCCTCAGACGCTGATGCTTTCGGGTATCGGTCCGGCTGCAACGCTCAAGAAGCACGGTATCCCTGTCGTTGTGGACAATGCGTTGGTCGGAGAGCGTCTCAGTGACCACCTCTGCCATACCACTATCAATGCGCGTGCCAAGCCTGGTCACACGCTCGACTATCTCGGAAGCGATATCAAGGCGATTCCTTCGCTTGCGCGCTGGCTTGTGACCGGCGGTGGTCCCGTTTCGAGCAACGCTGGTGAGGCTGCTGCCTTTGTTCGATCCAATGACCAGTCTCTGCCTTTGGTCAACTCGCTCACCAAGCCCGAGAACCGTCCGCAGTTCTTTGGGTCCATGGGTAAAGGTCCCGATATCGAGTTGATCTGCACACCGCTTGCCTACAATGACCACGGAGCGCTTCCTGCCCCAGCTGGCACCGGTTGCATCTCCATTGTGGGTCTCAATGTTCGACCTCGATCCAAGGGTACGATTTCGATCAGGTCGGCTGATCCTTGGGACAAAGCGGTCGTCGACCCCAAATACTTCACCGACCCCGACGACAATGATCGCAAGGTGACACTTGCTGGTATGCGTCTTGCTATCGCTATTGCCAAAGCCAACGCCCTGCAGCCTTACCTCGAGGACTACAAGAGCGACAACGAGGACGACTTCTACTGGCCCATCTCGGCCACAGACCCCAGCAAACTTACGGACGACCAACTGATGAATTTCATCTGCAAGCGTGCCTTCACGCTCTACCACCCAGTGGGCACGGTCAAGATGGGCCCCGATGCCGAGGATTCGGTGGTCGATACCAAGTTGCACGTTCATGGCGTAGACGGTCTAGCTGTGTGCGATGCATCGATTTTCCCCGAGCAAATTTCTGGCCACCCTACTGCGGCTGTGATCGCCGTGGCTGAGAAGGCGGCGGAGTTGTTGAAGAGTGTTGTGGCGGATAAGGCGGCGGGCTCTAGTATTTCGTCTCATCTGTAGGTTCGAGTGTCTGTGCGGCTTTTGCGTATTTGTTTGCTTGTAATGTCATTGGTATCCAGAAGAACATGGGTTGTGCGAACTTAAAGCTTCCTAAAAGCAATCGAAGTCGTGCTCGACCCTTTGGCCCCACCAAACGTAAACGAAGGCGTAGGCAGCACCTGTTCGACCTCAAAGGCGTTTGCTGTGAATCTCGCCGTGAGCTCTTGTTCGGTAAAGTTGCACGAAGTGATCAAAAAGATGCCACCCTGCTTGACCAGCGTCTTGACCGCTTTGGTGTACAAATCGATCGGCAGCACGCCGTTGATCGGTTGCGAGGAGAGCGCGATAGCGTCGAGTGTGCCTTTGTCGCAGACTAGGTCCCAGCCGTCTGCGTCTAAGTTCGCCGCTGGCAGCATTAGAAGCTCTTGGACGGACTTGTCATCCAGCAAGTCTGCCGTTGTAAAGTGCACCTCTTCGCAATCGCCACCTCTCTTTTTAGCGATCGAACGGGCGAGCTCGATCGAGGCCTCGGAGTAATCAATCCCGACCAGCTTGCTAGCGTCCAACTCGACCGACTCGAGGAGCTCGAACAGCAAATGTCCGTTGCCCGTTCCCAAATCCAAAACGGTACGTACGGCGTTTTCTTCGGCATAGTCTTCCACGAAGCGAACCATGCGCATCACAGCATCTTCGCCGAACCACACCTCCCCTTCCTCACCGATCTCGTTAAAGTTGGACACCTCGCGGGCGTAGACCGAATCCCAGTGCTGCTTCGTGCCGAGCTTCGATTCTGGCAGCGCTTCTTCCTGGACCACCTTCGTTCCCGCGGTCGCCGAGCTCGAAGAGGCGACGGGAACAGCCACGCTCTGCCCGATCTCAACCACCTCGAACTCGGCCGCATCCATCCCCAACCTCTCCGTTTCCGCCTTGAGCAGCCGCGGGGGCTCGTTCACGTCCTCGGGCGTCAACCTGAAACTGCCCCAGTGAATCCCGTAGCTCTTCCTGCTCCTGACATCCCTATGCACCTTGACCGAGTCCTGCGGCGCCAGATGGATCGTCGACATCACGTTCCTCGGCAGATACGCACCGATCGGTATCAATGACAGATCAAACGGCCCCAACGCCTCGCCGATCTCCTTGAACGCGGGGCAGCACGCCAGCTCGTCCTCCTGCTCCCGCTTCATCCCGCGCGGAACGCTGCGGTAGCCCGTGTCACCGGCAAAGTACACGTTCGCCTTCGTCTGCGGCGCGCTAAACGTCCATCCAGCCCAGAGCGTACGATCGCGATCGAAGGCGCCCCTCCCGCTGAAGTGCTGCGCGGGCACGCACGTCAGCTGCAGCACCGCCTCGCCGCCCAACTCGACCACGCTCTGCTGCCACCAATCGCACTCGGTCACCTCGGCATCTTCCAACCCAAAGTTCGACGTGAACCACGCCTTGGTCCCGAGCGTACAGTACACGTGCGGGCGCCGGACGCTCGCCGAAGACGGATTCAGCAGCTTGTGGATCGTCGTGTAGTCCGTGTGGTCGTAGTGGTTGTGCGAGAGGACGAGGAGGTCCGGCCACGCGGCGGCGCCGGCTGCGGCAGCGGAGGCGATGTCTTCGACGCTGACCGGTGCGTCGGTGTACCTTTCGGGACCGAACCATTGGACGGGTGAGACGCGGCGCGAGAGAACGGGGTCGCACAGGACGGTGACGGTCTTGCCGTTGCCGATGGGGATCTGGAGGTGACAGATTGCGTGGCCGAGCCAGGTGAACACTATGCTCTCGGCGTTGTTCGAGGAGGAGGTGTTGGAGGCGGTCCAGGTCGGTTTGTGAACGGGAGGGAGGGTGGCACCGCCGGAAGAAGCAGAAATTTTTGGAGGCAGCGGCGGTTCGTCCCAGTCGAACAGGCGGGCACGGAGGAATGGGATGATGCCGTGGGCCGAGGCGGATGGCCAGGGAGATTTGAATTTGCGCTTGGAGACGTCGAGGGTTGCGGTTTCGCTGGACGGTTTGGGAACGTTGATCCAGTGAGGTGGTGGTGTAGTCTGGTAGAACGCAGGAGCGACGGCACTCTTCGCTTCGGGTTTGGAGAAGGACCACGCAGCCGCACTCGCGGTGGTGGAAGTGGACGACATTCTGCTCGCTTGTCGGAAGGAGAAAGGAGCGAAGCAGAGTGTAGTAGAATGGAGCGCTCGCGCCAGCATCAGACGGTGGGTCGTCTGGAAGCTGAGATGGTGGAAGAGGGGGGGAAGGATAAAGCTGAGCGAAAGAGACGATTTTTGGGGCTCTCTTTTTATCCTCGTTTTTTTCTCTATTTTCCGGCGCAGTCAAGGCTTCGGTAATCCCGCGGAGTTGGCTTTGGAGAGACCCTTCCGCTCGGACCAGCAAGCAGATGCGTCGTCGAGTTGGACGTGGCTTCATCTTGACCACCATCTAGATACACAATGTCAGGTTCCACCGCAGAACCATCCGCAGCGAACGACGAGCTGCTCTCTGTCGGCGCCGCAAACTATGCCGGGCTCGACAGCACCGGTGCGGGTTCCCCTCCACCGCCAACGCTGACCACTTTCGACGCTCCTCCAACCATCTCTCACGACAACTCTGACCAAACCAGCCCGGATGCCTCCCTCGAAACCGCCCTAGGCCAAGTCCTCGTCATCAGCGGCGGCTCCGGCTACAATGACCTCGTCAACGCCACTCCTGGTGCGACCTACGTCATGCCCATCTCGGACAACGGCGGTTCCTCCTCCGAGATCATCCGCGTCCTCGGTGGACCATCGATCGGCGACCTTCGATCTCGACTCAACCGACTCATCCCTACGCCATCCCGTCACCTTGCCTCTTCCTCCAGCCAAATACCACCCCCATCCAACGAAGCGATCCACAACCTCCTCTCCTACCGCCTACCCTCGCACTCCCGGTCGCGCGAGATAAAACAGGAATGGCTCGACATCCTCGAAGGCCGTCATCCGCTATGGCGGGGGATAGAGCCGGAGAGGAAAGAAGTCATCCGTGGGTTTCTGGTGCACTTCGAAAGCGAGGTGCTGAGACGTGCACATCGACACTTCAATTTCAGAGGAGGATCGATTGGGAACTTTTTCCTAGCGGCAGCACAGATGTTTTTCCGTTCGATCCAGAGCGCCATCTTTTTGTTTGCGGCAACGACGCAGATGCAGAGTACGGGACAGAGCAAGGTGCTGCCAGTGATAAATACGAATCACACAGCGACGATTGCGGCAGAGCTGGAGGATGGGGAGGTAGTGGTGGGGCAGTGTGAGATAAGTCATCCTGCGCCGAAAAGTGTGGGGAAAGTGGTGGGTGGTCAGCTGCAACAGCAGGGGCTGCTTGCAGTCGATGCGTTGCAAGGGCTGGACGATGGCGGACCATCAACGCCGGGGTTCGGTCCTCCAGCGCACTACCACGTGGAACCTTTTACCGAGTCGAGTTATACTTCGGTCAACGGCAGCGTTGACGCTTTGCCCCAAGAAGCGTCAAGATCGACCGGAGACAAAACCGCTGTCGGACCAAGCCCGCTCTTCGCCCAACTCACCGACGACCGCGCAGCCGCCTACGCTTCCGCACGAAAAGGTCTGACCACCGTCGGGAACCAAAAGGACGGCCTCGACCCGGAACACGACGACGACCAAGATTCCCAAGACGGCGCTGATACACCCGACTCGCCGCACATCTCGTCGCCTTTGCGCAGCAGCCGCGAACGAACCGGCAACATCATCTTCACCAAAGCCGAAGAATCCTCGGAACCAGCCTTGCCCTCGCCGATCAAGCGGATCCTCTACGTCAATGCGTACCGCGACGAAATCTATCCAGCGCCCAATCCGTCGTTCGTGAGCGCTTTGGGCGGCAGCAAGACTCTCATCTACTCGTGCGGTAGCTTGTACACCAGCATTGTGCCCTGTTTATGCTTGCGAAGCATCGCTACGAGCATCGCTACGTCTCGAGCGCTCAAGTACAAGGTGCTGCTGCTCAACTCGGTCCAGGACAGGGAGACGATGGGGATGGACGCGGTCGGGGTCGTGTGCGCCATCTGCGATGCGTTGAATCAGAGCGATAGGAGCGGCGCAAGAGCGTGGAAGCCGAACGAGTTGGTGAGCCACCTGGTGTTTTTCGAGCAAGGACAGGTCAAGGTGGATAGGAAACGGCTCGAGGAGGAGATGGGGATAAAGTGTGTCGAAGTGGAATCAAAGTTGACGAGTAAGAATGGGATACCCAAGTTTGACGAGGATTGTGTGAGGGAGGCGTTGCGCAAGATTACTTTGTAGTGCTGGGATTTGTATTTGTATCTGGAATCGCAATGCTGGAATATGATCATCTCTATACACAGAGCCGACACAGTCACTCCTTGTCCAGTGTGGCCAAGTAATGCACGTCGTCGGCATCCCTGATCCTCCTCGCCGCCTGCTCGGCCGTCAGATCCCTCTGCGGCTCGGCCATCATCTCGAACCCGACCAAAAACTTGCGCACGCTCGCCGACCGCAACAGCGGCGGGTAAAAGTGCACGTGGAACTGCGCGAACTCGTCCTCCTCTGCCTCGCTAACCTGCGTCGGCTGCTGGTGCACACCCATCGAATACGGGAAGCTGCACTTGAACAGGTTGTCCAACTTGCACGTTGTCTCGGCGACGATCCTGGCCAGCGCCACCACCTCTTGGCGGGTCATTTGGAGGATGTTTCGGATCTGTCGTTGCGCCGGCAGCAGGAGCACCTCGAACGGCCACACCGCCCAGTAGGGTACGATGGCGACAAAGTGCTCGTTGGAAGCGATCACCCTGGGCTGGCCGGGAGTGGTCAATTCGAGCTTGGCGAGGGTGAGGAGCATCGATGGTCTGCCCTTGTCGTCGAGAGCGTTGAGGTTGATGCTCGGATCGCTGTTCGCCGGGTCCTTGGACCACGCCTGGAGCGAGGAAAGCTCTTTGTTCGGCTCTTCTGGGATATAGTCCAGCGACCACACCTGACCGTGCGGGTGCGGGTTCGAACAGCCCATCGCCGACCCCTTGTTCTCGAAGATCTGAATGTACTTGACGAACGGGTTCTCCGCCGGAATCTGCCTGTAGATCTGCTGCCAGCTCTCGATGATCGGCACGATGTGCTGCTCGGGCGTGAAGGGAGGCGTGCTCAGCTGCGCCAGCGTCAGGTTGTGCTGCGGGTTGAAGCAGATCACGTAGCACCGACCGCGGGCAGGCTGCGACTGCAGCAGAGCGTGTTGGTTCTTCTCCGCGGCCACGGCTTGCGGTTTGAGCGCAGCGTAGTCGTTTTCGAAGAAGAAGGTGGACGTGTAGTCGTCGTTCTTCTCGCCGGTGGCTCGAGTGTTGCCTGGGCAGAGGTAGCATTTGGGGTCGTAGTCGGGGAGAGAGGTGCCCTGCGGTTTTTCCTCCTGGCCCTGCCACGGTCGTTTGGTGCGGTGCGGGGAGCAGAGGACCCAGCTGCGGGTCAGAGGGTTGTAGCGTCGATGGGGGTGTTCGGTAGGGTCAAAGTCGGGGAGCGAGTCGTGGCCGACGCTGTTTGGGTCAACGTGCCCATTGGCGGAGATGTCGCTGTTGGTTGCGATACCGGACATGGTGTGCGAGAAGGTGTCGTTGACGCTAGGGAAGAGTTGTGTATCTTGCTTCTGGACGAGCTTGAAGACGGTGAGAATCGAAATTGTTGTGCAGTCCAGGTGGTCCGAGCTCCTAGTTGGTCGACGCTGCTGCTTCCGAATTGCACGATGTTGGTGTTGATGCTGGTAGTCGAAAGACAACCGACAAATCAATGCATCACCCTCAAACAACGAAGAAGAGTGTCGTACGCAAATCTTTCGCTCGAGCCCTTCATCATTTTCGGCTGCTGGTGTGTTGCTGACCGTTCTTTTTCGATGACAGCCCGACGGAAAGCGAGTCTTCTGCTGCTGCTTCATGACGTTGTTTCAGGCGAATTTCGACTCAATTTTCCGAACACCGGCGAACATCGACTGCCCTTCAAGACGGTCGTTGATCCATGGCAATGACAAGCTCAAGCATGTGTTGCGTGTCTCAATGCAGGGAGCGAAGATCATCGGCAGACGAAGGCTTGTGTGATTGAAACAATTCAATTGGACAAGGTAGAAGTTGCCTTGGAAAGAGTACAAAGCGAACCCGAACCAAAACCAAGAAGAACACCGAGAACCCTTCTCGGCAATCTCGCCGGGCCGTTCCTTCCCCCCTCCTCGCGCCCGGTCGATCATCTTCCGTCTCACTCATCCTTCCCGTCCTCCTTTTTTCTCGGCGGCGACAGGAGCTCAACGATGCGCAGCATCATGTCAAACGTGAGCAACGTCGGTATCGCACAGAAGGGGATGTAATTTCTGTCAAACCAAAACGATCTTCCGTCAGCTCGCAGTACGACCCCGATCGAGTTCAGCGGAAAAACACTTACTGTAACAGTCCGGCAATCTGTTGAGTGCTCAGTCCGTTCCCGTCTGACCCGAAGAGGACGCTGCAGATGCACTGGAGGGTCGACGAAGCGGCTGTCATGTTTGAAACTAGAATCGTCAGCATGTGGTCGATCATTTGGACTGGAGGAGGGGGGTTCTAAAAGGCGTACCAAGCGTTCCATAACACACCATAAGCGGATACGTTCTCTTTTCGTCTGTTCCCACACCGCACGAAACACTGTCAGCTATCCTACTCCTTCTGGGCTCCCATCTCTGCAAACTTACCATTCAACAACCCCCAAATGGCAACCAGGAAACACGGAATCTGGAACACCGTCTCGCTCACCAGCAGCACTCGAAACCATACGTGATCGGCTGAGCTTCGCTCCGCTGCGAGTAAAAATGGATCGCGGGAGGTGGAGATGTAGTCCTGCAACACTTTTCGCAGCGGTTCAGGGAACAAGCGTTGGGAGTAGGGAGGGTACGTTAGTTGCGCATCGACGGCGAGCGAGGCACAGAGGTGGATGGCGAAGTAGGCGAGGTAGAGGATGTCGAGCGGTCGCGAGGTGAGCGTTCGTGCTGCGGTGGGGGAAGAGGGTGCCATGGTTGATGGTATGGATGATGAGGAGGCTGATGCACGAGGAAGGGTGAAGGAGGTGGCTCGTTCGCGATCAGCCCGAAGAAGATCCACCAAAAAATCAAAGCTCAACGGTGGTGGGACTCAACCCGATCAAAACCCCCGATTCACACCATACAACCCTCAAACGACTCACCATGCTCTCAACACCACAACCTTCAGACCAAAAGACATCAAGCGACATGGAATACATTACATTTTCACCCCTTCTTCTGCTACAGGTTCGGCCCATCCCTCCCCACCCCACCGCCACCACCATTCGAATCGATCCCCGTCTCCAAAAACGCATTCAAATCAAACGGGCTTCCCGTCGGCGCCGGAGTCCTTGCAAACGAAGCAGCGTGAGAACTAGCACTCGCCGCCACCGTCCCCGCATTCACAATCGGCAACCCGGCCAAGAACTCGTGCATCGAACTACCAAACTGCGGCAACTCCTCCGTCCCTGGCGTACTCCACGACGTCGACGCAGCAGTATTCGCCTCCACCCCACCACCGCCGCCATTCCACGGCAACTCGGTGACATCGGCCACATACGCCTGGTCCGGAAACACCGCAGCCGGCTCAAAGACACCCGAAAACCGCCCACGCTCCTGCCTCAACTTTGCATCATTCGTCGGCCCCAACCCCGGAATCATCTCAAACTCCGTATACAGACTCGACAGCACCTTGCGCATCCTCGACGCCTCCGCCTGCGTATCCGGGTGACACTGGTACGTGCTGAACGCATAGATCTTCCTACCCGCCTTCGAAAGCAGATCCGCCGCGAGCTCGTGCAGCCCAGCTTTGAAGCTGAGCTTCGCCATCTCGAGCGTATAGTACGCGCCACGCTTGATCGAGCTTCGAAACGCGATCGAACTGTAATCCAGCAGGTTGACCGAGGCGAACGAAGGCGGCACCGAGATGGCCGCTAGCTGAGGTGCGATGACCGACATGCGGTCAAAGGCAGTCAAGAGCATCGCGTCGACGCGCTGTCGTGCACGAAGATACGGGCTGCCTTCCAGACGCGAGCCTGGTGCCGGGCGTTGTAAGCCGTGCGCTCGGACCATAGCGTGGATGCATTGGTACTGACTCCAAAGCAGGAGGTAGAGGAAAGCCTTGCGCACCAGAATCGAGATGATGTCTTCGCTCGTGTTGTCGTGCGGAATAAGCTCTCGAAGCGAGGCGCCGTTGGCATCGCCCGCAGACGGGTTCCAGCGCAGCGCTTCCGGGATCTGCCTTTCGAACCGCTCCAGCTGCTCGAGCACTTCCAAGACCGCCGAAGGTGGCAGGCCGAGACGTCGCGATTTGGCAGCACAGATGGTGAGATTGTTGGTGCGCAGCACCGACGCCATGACGGACAGCTGCCAAGCCCATTGGTTGCCAATAGGCCCTCCGAGGTCGGCCATCATGGCATCCGGATCGATGTCTTCTTGCAACAGCTGATGTCGATCAAACAGATCAAAGCTGCGAATGATGTCGTTGGTCGCTGCAACAGCCAAGACGAGCGGCATGCGTTCATCGTTGAGCTCGTTCAGAGCACCTCGTTCGGCACCGTTCTGCTTGAGCCTCTGCGCCTTGACGACCGGATCCTCTTTTGAGCGGTTGAAGCCGTGGTAGGTGAGAAGACGGATCATCTTGGTGTGGCTCATCGGATGCACAAAGCCGGCGTCCAGGCTCGATGTGGTCGCCTCTTCGACGCTCTTGTTGCGAGCCGGTACGTCGAAAGTGAGCAGAATAGCTTCCAGCACGTCCAGCGCTACGGTGATCTGCTTGGTGCACGCCTGCGAAACCAGCCTTTCGAGGCGTCGATAGATGCGCGCCTGGAGCTCGAAACGGTGCGAAACATAGCCGAGCTGCACCACACCGACGCAGGCGACAGCGAGGATGATAATGTCGGCCGGGGGAAAGACGTCGTAAGCCGTCGACGAGGTCGCTACGCCCTCGATCTTGCTAAGATAGCGTCGGTATCGTGGATGAAAGTGACGCGGATGCACGGCCGGATTGCACCAGTACGTCGTACGGAAGTGAGACGTCACCGCATCGTCCAGAATGGCTCGGGTGAGGCCGTTGACGTTGAGCAAGCTTGGTTCTGTTGCCGGCTGGGGTGTCACAAAGTCGTCTGCTCCGCGGCAAGCTTCACGACCTGGATGCGGAAAGCCTTCCGTCTCGGATGCTTTGCGCTTCTTCTTGGCTGCTTTCGGCGATGAGTTTGGATCGTTGTTGTGAGTTGCATCGTTGTCGGAAGTGTCGGCGTGAGGACGTGAATTGTCAGTGATGATGCAGTCGTAGCCTCTCGCTACACAGAAGGAGCAGAGGGAGATGCCTTCAGCGTTGCGTTGCTCTTTGTCGCATTTGACCTTCTTTCGACGGCATGGGTCGCACGAAGCTCGAGGTGTGCCGCGTTTGCCCATGGCTGCTTCCAGGTCAGTACGACGGTTGAACAGCTGCAAGCTTAGGGTAACGGGAGGTCGGAAAGGCGGGGAGATGTCCTCTGCTTATAGCTGATTGTGTGTGCGAGTGTTGACCGTTGCCATGTTTGCAGTTGCTGATCGTCGCTTGGCGCGAGGCTTTCTCCCCTTGGTGAGTCAAAGTGATTGTTTGCGCGAGCGCACGTCGTACAGGCGCACGCCGTAAGAGCGCAGAAATGTGCGCCTAGCACAGCCTCGTGAGTTGCGTTGAGCCACGAGCGGTCAATTGAAAAGTATCTGCGCTGCCACCCGGCGGGATAGTCGGAGTCGGGACGCCAAGAGTCGAGCAAGAGAATCGCATGAACTGAGCGAATCTTATCGCATGCAGAGGAATGCCACGTGCCGGAGGATCACTAGCTCGCGCGAGTCGCCGTTTTGACAGGAAGGGGATTACGGCGGATCGACGCTGAGGGTCGATGTGGTGGGCGGTGAAACGATGAGGATGGTGAAGGATTAGAGTTGGGATTGACGTTTTGATGCCATTTTCGAGCGTTTCTTTATGCGCAGCTCTTAGCGCGAGAGCGATACGCAATCGCCATTCACGCCTGGTCAAGTGCGGGGCAAGCCAAAAATGACCGACGGACAGCCGAGCCGAACTTAGCCGGCTTTTCCCTCCACCTCTTTCCAGCAAGGCCTTTGACGCTCTCTCAATTTCTTACCATCACAGCATCTGCAAACCATCAAACATGTCGAAAAGCCGCTCACTCCCACCTGCGCTCAAGCAGCTGCTCCAGCAGCCCACGTTTCCAGCTCGTGCATCGAGATTATCCGCCTCGCAGCAACGGCCTGCTGGACGATCCGCCAACCCTTCACCCACGCCGAAGCTCGCCACTGTCAGCCAGCATTTTTCTGACCTACAAGCCGAAGCCAAGCAAAAGGGCATCGGGTGGGGAGAATGGATCTCGATCGCTACTGCAACCTTGTTCACCCTCAACAACCCGGGCAGCTTGCAAGCGCTGCATCGCCTTGCGGCCAGCCCTTGCGCGGGTGATCTACAGCACAGAACACAAGTAGCGCTGTTGATGCGCGAAACCGGTCTCAAATGCATCGGCTTCATCGGCATCCCGAAGGTCATCAACAATCTTGCCGCGCTTAGGAAGGCGGTTGAAGAAGACGCTGAGCTGGTAAAAGCTCTTCCAACAGAACCGCGCAGACAGATCAAGAAGGATCGGGTGGAAGCGGTTCACAAAGCAGCCTACGAGCTGTGGGACGACATTTACACGCCGCACTCGGAAAAGCTGCTCAAAATCCTCGGCACATCGCATCCGGATCTGCCCGTGTTCATCGTCGAGTCCGAGTACGGACCGTTGTTCTCTTCTCCTGCCTCGTTTGCTCTGCCTTCCGACCCAGAGCCGGTCAAGAAGGAGCCGAGCTGGGACGTGAATCGACTCAGAACTTCGCTCGTTGCCATCTCGGCTTTGAGAGCTCAAGGCGGAGTCGGACCACAGGTCACAAGCCATGTTTGGGGCTTGTTGAAGGCAAAAGACTCGATCAAGGCGGACGATGTTAGCAAGAAGGGCCTCGAATGGCTGACGACGGAAGAAGGCGCGCTGTGGGTTGTGCGCGCTGTTGATGGTGTGAGTATCCCTGACTTTGACTCCCGATCCGCATACTGAAACGACGCTGACTACCTTTCTTCATACTGAACACAGATCTGCGAAGCCATTGAAGGAGCAGAAGAATTCGAAGGACAGGGCAAGGAGAGCAAAATGTAACCGTTACACTTTTCAAACACAGCAATTGTAATCACCTCGACTGCGAGAACCACCAAGCAGTAATCACACCAATCACAAACACCTCGATCAGACCTCCAGCCAGACTTCCTCCTCCCGCCAGCAGCAATAGACTCCAAATGTACCCCACGAGTCTGTCCAACACGAACCCACTCGTCGACAGCACCAGCCTCTGACTCGACGACAGCGGCTCGTACGGGTTCAAAGACGACAGCAGTCTATCGCTGCTACTGGGCGGCAGACGGAGCAACGTAGTGATGGGCTTGTGATCCGAATGGGTGTACTGCATGATGCTACGGTAGAATTCGACTTCGACGCCGTGCTTGTCGTTGTCGTCTTTGCCCGGGGAGGAAGCCCAGAGGATGCGGTCGGTCCAACCTGGAACGCGTTTCTTGCTCAGCGTTTGGCCTTCGAGTGCTTCTGACGTGATACCGACGTTTTTCTTCTTAGTTTGCTTGCCGGGCCGAGAGACTGCGTACTTGTATGTGGGCGGGATCCCGGCTTCGGTGATGGGTACCTCGGTCAGGCCGTGGAAGGCCTTCGGTTGCGTTGCTAGACGCTGGTGACTGAGCTGATCGTGGTTCGCGAGCAAAGACCAATCTCCGGCTTCGAGTGCTTTGGCGAGCGTCTCCTTGGTAAGCTCAGAAGCGGCCTTTTCGCTTGCAATCTCGCTTTTGCCCAACGCAATACGATGGTTGAGATCGCCAAACACAAAGAGATGGGTCGAGTCGTAGACGGTGTAGCTGCTCTTATCCAGAGCTTTTGTCTTTCTCGAACCGTTGCCAGATGTCGCTTTCTCGTTTTGCGCCTTGAGAGCGTCCATGTTTCTCGGGTCCAGCGGCTTTTGGTTCGCTTCCTGCAAGATGGGAAGCTTCTCGATCAAAGACGGTTCGAACACCATCCTCTGGACGATCTGCTGCCAGTCCTTGTTGCGTCGCAGCACGTTGTGGTCGTGAGCAGCCAAGTGGGCGCTGACAAAGGTCAACACCTCGTCGGGACCTTTCCCGTCCGCTGCCGCAACGACGATGCGTGCACCTACAGCGCCCTTGTTGCCCATCACTCCTGCGATTCCCGTGCCGACTTTGGCGGTGCGGATCTCCTTGACACGATGCGCTGCGCTCTTTGCACTGGTTGTCTTGGCTTTCGAGATCGAGAACGGAGGGCGTTCCCGAGCGTACACGTACAACGCGATACCCACGAGATCCACCCGACAGATCAGCGGGTAGCCCTCCGGTCCCCCACCCTCTTCCAAGCTGGCGTAGAGACCCGAGCCCGACACCACAGCTTGGTGTGGGCGAATCGTTCTGCGAATGTCCAGATCCGTGTTGTACAGCGCCGTATCGCCGAGTCCGGACAAGCCCGTGTGTAGCGGAAGAAGCTCCTGAAAACCCACCGCGTAGAAATCGGGTGCTTCACGGGGCAGCGAAGGATGGGTGGAGAGCGTCTTTGTGTTTCTGGATTTGTAGGCGTCTGCTTGCAGCACGTCGCTGTTGGTCAGAGGTTTGGAGGATTTGGGGATGGCCGGGTTCTGTTCGGAAGTGGGGATGAGCCATGGTGTGAGATCGTGACGGGTGGTGTCGGCGCCTGCGAGGTTGGCGTTGAATGATGCGATTTGCACGCGGAGGCCGTTGGTCGACATTGCGAACGAAAGGATGGGATTAGATTGGTGGCGGCTCTGGCACCATGAAGCAGGAAGTCGCCGTCGTCTATGTGGTGGTAGAGAGTCAGGAGGCGACAGAGACATCCACAAGAAGGTGTGGGTCGGTCGCTCAAAATTTGTGCGGGGTAAGGCAGCCGTGCGCCATCATCGTCATAGGAAGCGTAGCTTCTCTGCAGCCGAACAAGTCGCAGCTGAAAGAGGTCCGAGCCCAAAATTCGAGGTTGTGGTAGCGCAGAGGCCAACTTAACAGATCCGCGAAAATTGAGAGTGAGGCTTGCTTGAGCTCGAGCCAACGAGCAACGGCCAAAGTGAATTTATGCGTTCTTCCGCTTTTGGAAGCAGAAAGCAAGAGGATGGAAGAAAGGTGTCGATGCTAGTCTTTCCTTCACCACAACACCATCTCTTCCTCCTCACACTTTTCGCCGCAATGGCTTCCAACCAACTCGCCGGTAGCACAGCCTCGTGGCTTCCCACAGGTGCCGTCTTCGCCTTGTGGACAATGATGCTGCTCGCCTCGCCCTCGGCTGCCTTTGAATTGCCGTCTTTCGTTCGTTCCGCTCTCTTCGTGGAGAAGCCCAACTTGCCCACTGGAGCCACTGCATACCAAGCCAACCAGCCATACCAAGGTCTCGAGATCCCCATCTCCGGTCGCTTTGTATTCCGACCTGCTCTCTTCTGGCTCGAAGGAGGCGTGCTAGGATTCTGCCTGTTCTTCATCCTCATTCACATCGTGGGCAAGACGCGGAACCGTCAGATCGCCGACCGATTCGCTTCGGCTGCTGTGCCTGTGCTCGAGCAGGAATTCGCGGTTGTCGCCAATGACGACGGCAAGGGACATCTGCTGTGGAACGGCGGCAACGCTGCGCTGATGTTCGCTTCGGGTCGTCGAGGATGCACCAGCTTGCACGTCACGTTTGATCTGATCCCGCGACACGATCCTATGGAGATTCTTTTCGCGTTTGCCAAGGATATCGTTCTGGCTTCCACCACCTCTTCGTTCCGCGATACGATCACTCTCACCTTTACTCTGCCTCCGACATCGGACAACGTTTCCGGAGTGTTTGCGCTGGTCAACAAGGGTGCACTGCAACACACTCGAAGCGGCCGATTCGACCTGTCTTTTGCCAAAGTGGTCGACTCGGATGCTGCCGTCACCTCGCGCGGTCTTTCCAAGCAATGGGCCATCATGAGCGAAGCCTCCGAGCTCACCGACGGCTTCCTCGGCGAACCTGATCAGAAGGGCGTCGCTCACCGCGCCAAACTCGGCCTCGTCGACCTCCTCGAGGGTCAAGCTGGTCAATTCCTCGACAGCCTCGTTCTCACAGATCAGCCGTTCGAACGCCCAACTCGTGGTCCCATCGCGCCCGAAAACCGCCAGCGTCTCCTCATCCTCACCCTCACCACCCCCAAAGCGCGCACCGACGTGCCCAAAGCGCTCGAACTCCTCCAGCTCGGCTGCAACCTCGTCGACGCTCTCGACCAAGGCGTCGTCAAGCTTCGTAACGAAACCCTGGCCAAGTTGAGAAAGACCAGAGCCGCAGTGGACAAAGAGCTGCAAGACGAAGCGACAAAGGAGCAGAGGGAGGCGGATAAGGAGGCGAAGGAGGAGGCAAAGAGGAAAGCGGAGAAGGCCAAGTTTGACAAGTTGAGCCCGGCGGAGCAGGCGAAGCGCAAGGAGGTGGAGCGGAAGCGTGCGATGAAGAAGGGCGCACAGAAGGTGCGTTAGAGGAGGAGGGGAAAAGGGTTGTTGCTCTGTTTGTACCAAAGCTGAAGTGGAATGGAAGAGGAGGTATCGATGGTGTTGCCTGAAGCGTGCTGTGTGAATGAAGTGAATGAGGTGTATTGCGCTCGTCTTCGTAAGATGGATGTGAAGCGTGAATCGTTCGATTCACAAAGTTTTGAGGATCGCGGGGATCTACTTTCCACCGCCCGCTTCTGCTGCTGCTTTCGCCGCTTTTGCCTATGCCAACATAGTGTACCCAATCGATTCGATAATGCTTGTTGTCAGTGATCTCGCCGCATCGTACTGTCGGCAAATCGAAGTAGGAAAACTTACCGCCTGCTTCGCTCTCAAAGCTTCGGCGTCGGCCTCTTTGCGCTTGGCGATGGAGGTGTTGGATTCGCTGCGTTTGCCCTTGTTGGCATCGGCTTGCTTCTTTTGGTTTTTGGCTCGTGCGAGCTCTCGCTGGTTTCCTCCTGCAGTTTCCGAGCAAAGTAGAACAGAAAAGGGTCAGCAACACACCCGTAGAATGCGTCTTCGCTGGGCAAAGTAGCGTATCTGAGCCAGTCCTGGATGAAGCGCTGCGTAGAAGCTTACGAGTCATGATGAAGTCGAATCCACTATCCGTCTACCAGGTGTCGTGATGGGAGATGGAGGGTGCAGTTCAGAGCACACGAGCCCGACAATCGTGCTCTGCTTTGGTACTGATATGAAGGAAAGGAAGGAACACAGCTCGAAAGCATTGCGCAGAAATCCAAAGTCGCGCTTTTGCGCTTTTGATGCACACAAGCACGCCCTCGACCCTGAACGTGGAAAACTCCGATTTCCGCGCACGCCAAATTCCACATCGTGCTCGATGCCAACTTGAACCGGTACGACTAGCTCTCCCCCGCTTCCGCATCACCACTTGGCATTGGAAGCGCTTGCACAGACCTCGATCAGAGCATGAGATGAGACACGAGCATGAGTTTGGCAAAGAAACTAGATTCCGAGCATCTAGAGAGAAGCACAAGCGAGAAACCTACAGCACAGCTGTCGAAACATCAAAAGACAATCAAAGAGTAACACTTACACATGGAGCAGTTCAGAGCAGGACCACAAAGCACACCACATAATATCACGATCTCTTACGTCTAAAGATGGCTCTGAGGCAGCGTCACATCCGCCTTGTTGAACTCGTCCTTCAAATCCACGCCCAACTTCTGCTTGATGAACCCGTTGCAGAACTTGAACAGCTCTGCGCCCAGCCTGCCGTCCTTGTCCTGCGCCAGCTTGCTCTTCTTCCCCACCTTGGCTACGGGGACCAGGTAGCTTCCGTTCAGATCCAGCCTGTCCACCTCGAGCGATGCGCAGGCGTACAGCTGGGTCAGCGCACCGTCTTCGGGAGCGGTGAAGAAGCGGCTCGTGACCGAGTTGATCGCGCCAAAGACGAAGCCGTACGACTCGGTGGGACCTCGGGTCAGGCCCGTGCGAACGACACCGGGGTGGATGGCGATGTTGCTGATCCTCGCATCTTTGGGTAGCAGCTTGGCGAGCTCGTTGGCGATCAGAATGTTGCCGAGCTTGGATTTGCCGTACCTGTCGAAGGTGCCTTTGATCTCGGGCCAGTGCTGCTTGTTGACCGCTTCGAGATCTTTGAAGCTGGTATCCGAGGGTGCGGTGTGATGACCGAGACTCGACACCTGGACGATCCGGACCGAAGGCGAGTCGGGAGATGCGTACTCGGGCAGCTTCGACGTAGCGTACAGCGTAGGCAGCAGCAGCACGGTGAACAGATAGTGTCCGACAACGTTGGTCCCCACCTGAAGCTCGATACCATCCTTGGTGAAGGTGTAAGGTGTAGCCATGACACCGGCGTTGTTGAGCAGGATGTCGAGGCGCTTCTCGCGAGACAGGAAGTCGGAAGCGGCTTTGCGGATCGCAGCGAGCTCGGTAAGGTCGAGCTGCAGGAAGTGAATGTCGGCAGAGGGTACGGCTTGTTTGATCTTCTGGATGGCTTCGTTGGCTTTGGATTCGGTTCGGGAAGCCATATAGACTTTGGCGCCGTTACGCGCGAGTTCGAGGCATGATACCCTGCCAAAGAGCGAAGGAGTGGAGGAGCTGCGTGTCAGTTATCTTCGCTCTTTGTCAAAGACTCTCGTGCAAAACTATGGATACTCACTCTCCAAGACCGCTATTACCACCAGTGACGATGGCAACGCGACCCTTGAGGTTCGGGATGTCGGAGGATTTGAAAGAAGGCATGGCGAATCCGTCGAGATCTACGGTTAGGGGGAGTTGGGGTGATGATGGTGGGACAAAAAGGAGTTCGACAATGCTCAAATGAAAGGTTTAATACGATTGCCGACACAGACGCAGAGTAAGCGTCGCAATCCTTTGGTCGAGAGGTTTCAGCTGCGGGGAATGAGCGAGAAGTGAATGGGCGGTAACGTCATTGCCAAGCGAAGCGACGAAGGCGGCAACTTTCCTTTTGGTGGTGGCACCTTAAATTACTTTTTGGCTCCGCGGACCGTGCATCGCAAAGTGGAGCTGGAGCTTTCCTTCCGAGACATCATCAATTTCCAAACCATCCTTCCAACCAGCAACTCAGTCACAGCATATCGACGCCGGCTGCTCATCGCAGCACCACATCTCGCTGTCAGCCATGTCCGGCTCACCATCCTCGTCAAACAACGCCGCTTCCACCTCTAGCGAAGACAGCCGCTGGAAACGGTGGGGCAAAACAGCCTTCGACAAGTCCATCGTCGTCTCCGACTGGGCTTCCGGCTACGCCAATTCCGCTTCTGCCAAGCTGGGTGGCGAGCGATTCTGGCCCAAATCCAACGACTTTCCCGAAGAAGTGGCGAAATGCGAACGGATCCTGCGAGCATTCACCGTCGAAGGTGTCGAAACCAAGCCGACCCCCGCCGGCACCACGAGCAGCGAAGCGGATGCAGCAGCTGCGACGACGACGGTGGTCGAACACGATGCCAAGAAGGACAGCTTCATACACAAGAAGCGAAAAGTGCTTCGAAAGATCCCGCCGTCGGTGATCAAGAGGGCGAAGGGTGTCGTGATCTACACGGCGATGCGCAGCGGTATTGCTCCCTTCGGCGGCGCAGGTGGAGCCGGGCTGATGCTCGCCCGTCTACCCGATGGATCTTGGTCGGCACCGTCCTCGATCTCACCCAACAACCTTGCCGTCGGCCTCCTGCTCGGCTTCGACATCTTCGACGTCATTTTGGTCGTCAACACCGATCGAGCGATGGAAAGCTTCAAATCTCACAAGGTCACCTTGGGCGCAGAAACAGCCGTAGCCGCGGGACCGTTCGGCACGGGAATCAGCGGAGAGATGGGGATCGATCGTAGTCCCGTCTTCTCGTATGTTCGATCGCGAGGGCTGTACGGAGGCGTGGAAGCGATGGCGCAAGCGTTTTTGCACCGGTTCGACGAGAACGAACGCATATACTACTGGCCAGGAATCACAGCGAGGGATATTCTCGAGGGTAAAGTCAGAAAGCCCCCGATCGTCGATCCGCTCTACCGGGCGCTGAGGGATGCCGAAACGGGTGTAGCGCAGGGAGATTCGCTAGAGAGAACGGTGTACGAGACGGTCCAAGCGCCACCGAATGTAGCGGTCAAACAGTTGCAGGAGCAAGAGTCGGCAGAGCTGTTGCAAGATGGCGAGAGGTTGAAACTTCCACCGACGCCGGAGGAGCTGGAGGCGATGGAAGAAGCGGGTATTCCGGATGACTTTGATTTGGCATTGGAGAAAAAGGAGAGGGAAGAAGCGGCGAGAAGGGCGGAGGAGGAGAAGAGGGAGATCATGGCGCTGCCACCTCCTCCGAAGCATAAAAAGGTGGTGGGGTATTGGCAGTCGAGAGGCAGTAAGCCGGGGGAGAGGAGGAGAGTGGCTCCTTCGCCGTTGAAAGTGGAATCTACAGAGGAAGAGGAAAAGATGGATTCGGTAGATCTGGACGAGCCGAGTAAGCCACCTCTTCCGCCGAGGAGGGAGGAGGAGAGGGTGGATGAGGTAGCGGATGAGCTGGAGGGAACGACACTGGACGAGTCTATGGATGTTGGGAAAGACGGTATCGACAAAGTGATTGAAGGTGAAGCCGTACCCCTCGTCGCCGTCGACTCGGTCGCAGAAGCCGAATCCCGCCCAGCCACACCCAAATCAGCCCTCCCCGCCGACCTGACCCAATCCACCGACTCGCTCTCGCGCTCAACGTCGCTCACGCGCCCGTCTCGACCACCACGTCGAACCGCACCGATTGCTTCCTCTGTGCCACGCACACCCACCACTCCGTCCACCGCCGTCACCCCTTCACCTGCACTCCACCTATTGTTTGACTGGGACGAAACCATCACCTCTTCAGATACGCTTTCGCTCATTGCGCCTCCGTCTCCCACTCAACACGGCCCCCCGTTCTCGCATTATACCGACGAGTATCTGTCGGACCTCTCCGCCTTTGAATCGTCGTTTGGCGAGCGCGATACGTGGGAGCGACAGCTCGAGTTCTTGGCGGGGATCGATGCGGTCGAGCGCGCATCTGTTGCGCGTGTCGAGGAAGGAGGATTATTCAAGGGTATGCCGCTCGCCGAGATGCTGGCGCGAGCGGAGACGGAGATGCAGTTCAAAGACGGTTGGTCGGCGTTCTACCCGTGGCTCACCGAGCAGGTTCGAGCAGGAACGGTGGACGCCAACATCATCAGCGTCGGCTGGAGCTCGAGCTTCATACGGCATGCTATCGAGCACGAATCTTCCGTCAAAGTGATCAGTACCGTGTACGCGAACGAAGTCGAAATGGATCCGTCCGGTCGCGGAACGGGAAAGCTCACAAAGTCGACCGAGCAAGGCGCGATCCGAACGGCGTTGGACAAGCTACGAGTGATGCGTTCGCTGCCTACTTCGGGTGTAAGGGTGTACGTAGGCGACTCGACGACCGACCTTCCGTGCCTGCTAGAGGGAGAGTTCGGTCTGATCATGAAGAGCAAAGATGGATTCGAGGAAAGCTCCATCGGCAAGGTTATCCAGCAGACCAAGCCGCCGATTAGCAAGCTGTACGAGGATCACCGAGAATTCCTCCAAGACGCGCAGACCGGCGAGAAGGGCACACTGGTCAGAATCGATGACTGGACACAGGCTCTGGAAGTTGTACAGCATATTCAACGGATCTCTTTGTGATGACGTGCCAAGGTCAATCATAGCTTGGAGTGTGTAGCTTTGCATTTGACCCATACTACCGTTGTTTGTGACGGTGATACTGGCGTCTCAGGGAGATTGGAACTTCACCGCTCGCCAGACTCGTCTCTCTAATCACAACAATCAGTCCACACACAAAGCAGCCAAGTATAAAAGAATGTATGCAAACCCGTAACCAATGGCCAAGCAAACCCACCAGCAATATATACAACCGACCCCCCCTCTTCCGCATCAGAAATCATGACGATCAGCCAGCGGGTCACGAATCCTGTTCCGGTTGCCAGCGCCGCCATTACCGCCGCCGTAGTTGTGCGAGTTGTCCTCGAAGCTGTAGTTGTCCGAGCCGTACGATTGCTGGGTTGGCGTTCCGAAAGCTTCGGCTTCTCTGGCCCATCGATCCTTCTTTTTCGACTTGGACGAGTTGGAGCGACCCCACTTGCTGGTCGCGTTGCTGCTGTCGCGTGCATCGTTGGCGTAGCTGAGCGAGCTTCTGGATGAAGCTTTTGTGTCGGTGCCGCCGCCGATACCGTAGCGCTCGGCGTAGCGGCTGCCCAAACTTCTGCGCGAGCTGGTGCGGGAGAGCGAGCCGGAATCGCCGCGTCCACCGTCGTCGATCACAGCACCCGTGATGGGGTCGCGCACGACGTTGCCAGCACGTCCAGCGTTGTGCCTCCTCTCGTCGGCGTAGGGGTCCTCGCGCTCTGCCCTCGGGCTATCGTCGACATTGTCGGCCCAAGGCGACAGGAAGTGGCTACCAGCTCGAATGTTGCCCGTCTTGCGAGCCGATTCCGGATCGCGACGAGTCTCTCCCGTGATGGGATCGACGATGACATCCTGGTTCTGCCACTCGGTCGCCGAGTCTCCATACCTGTCCGACCAGCCGTTGGCAGTGCGCTTGACGCGATAGTCCTTGACGAGCCCGTATCGGATGGCCCAGGAAGGCGAGTGTCGCGAGTTTTTGTTGTTTCGCACGTTTTGAATCCAAAAGTTGTGAAAGTGGCCGGGAATGTAACCGCAGATGGTACAGATGATGTTGATGAACAGGTCGAGACCGACACCGAAGCGGATGAGGACGGCTAGAGGTGGCAGGAGCCAACCGCATACCATGACGATACCGTGGAAGGCATGGTGCCTTTTGATGGGACCTTTGCTTTTGGTCGGCATTCTGGCGGGGTGGAATTACACTTGTCTAACTTCCAGTCCGGGTGGAGGTTGAGAGATCAAGCAGTCGAGTTCCAGCCGTAGAGTGATGGTGGAAGGAGAGAAGAGGCAATTAAAAGAATGAGAGATGACTGAAGTGGCTGTCCCTGGTGTTGGAGAGCGAGAAGCTCAAGCCACATACTGAGCGATTTGACTGATGCGGAACCCAATTCTCTGACGACTCTTTCGGCGCGGGGTCGGCGGACGGCCCACACACTCATTCGAGCGAAAGGGTCTCTCTTCTCTGGCCTGCGTCGTGGTTGCCTCACCAAAGCGCGCCCTAAATTTCATTTCCAAGACGGGGTTCGGCACAGCCCGATTTCATCGCCATGTCAGACGCTTGGATCTGACAAATTTCAAGATGTGCTCTCGACAATCTCACACCACTGAAAAAAATCGCAGATGGGCAAGCGAAGCAACGGATCACGTCAACTGAGATAGCGTTTCCAAGCCGGACCGTGCCCAAGGGTGGAGGCAAGAAGCCCAGCATTGCTTTGCTCTGAGGTCAACTTCATTTGCCATCTCTCCGTCCGTCCTTCCTTCATCCATCATCAGGAGCACACTCTCCATCTCACTCTTAGCAATTCGAACCAACCATGGCGCTCCCTCCCTCCCTGCAAGCCCTCTCCATCGGCTCCCTCACCGCACCCAACACCCTCGAGCTGTTCCTCGACTACCTCTGTCCCTTCTCGGCCAAACAGCTCAAGGGGGTCAACGAGCACCTGCTACCGCTCGTCATCGGTGACTCTGCTCAGTACAAGGACAAGGTCCGAATCGTCATTCGACCCTATCCTCAACCCTGGCACTCGAGCTCGACTTTGCTCCACGAATCCGCTCTGGCCGTCGCCAAAATCGCGCTCACCGATCCCAACGTCACCGCCATTCCCGATCGCAACGCTTTCTGGCTCTACTCGCTGGAGCTCATGAAAGAACAGGAGCGTTTCTTTGACGGTCCTGCACGCGGTAAAGCGCCCGATGGCATCCGAGGCGAACTGGCAACCCTCGCGATCGAGACCGTCGGAGAAGGCCCGAAGAAGCGTAAGCAGGAGGCGATCGTTCGAGATTTGCAAGGTACACCCCTCGGCCAGTCGGTCAAGAACCTCATCAGGGTCGAGAAGGAAGGCAACGGTGGAAGCGCCGTAGTGCCCGAGCTCAAGTACTGCGTCAAGTTGGGCCGTCAGAACGGCATCCATGTCACGCCAACTTGCTTGTGGAACGGGTTGGTGGAGGGAAGCATTTCGTCGTCGTTCGATCAGAAGGCGTGGAAGGAGTTTTTGGATAAGCAGCTGGCTTGATTGCAGCAACACGTTATCGTTGAACTCCGGTTCATGCCGTCTCAGGTTGTGAGCGTGTGTCACTCGTGTGTTCGACAACTGTCATTGTGACAAGCAAAAGTTGTAGTAGATTGTCCGGAACAGTGGAGATAAGATCTACATGAGGAATCGATATAAGTAAGGTAAGGAGTGAGGTTCATAAACGACAGTCGAGACGAATCACGTGTAGCGGGAAATTTAGCGGCGGGCAGGAGCAGCAGCCGGAGCAGCCGGCTTCTTACCAGGCAGATCACGCTCCTCGATAAAGAACAGAGCAATGAAAGCGAACAATCCAGCAGCGGCGATCACGATGAACACAGTGTGCATCGACTGCTCGTACGCGCCGATCGCAGCAGCACGCAGAGGCTTGCTGAGCGTCTTGATGGTGCTGACGTCCTGGCGGATGAGCTGGATGAGCTTCTGGGGGATGTCGGTCTTTTCCAGGTTCTTCTGCAGGCTGTTCTGCAGGATAGCGCTGGAGAGTGAGATACCCAGAACCGAACCGGTCGCACGGAAGAGGTAAGTGACACCGGTAGCAGCGGCCATGTCCTTAGGGTCGACCGAGGCGATGAGGGCCACCAAGGTGATGGTCAGGATCGACCCGTAAGCTGCACCACCCCAAGGCATCGACAACCAGTAGAACACCTCGCTCGTACCGCGGAACCAGAAGCACATCATCAGCGGTCCCACGAATCCGGCAAGACCACCCAACAGCAGCATCACACGGTAACGACCCGTACGAGCCATGATCAGACCGCTTCCCAGACTGCACGTCGACGCAATGATCGCGTTGGGAATGAGATGCAAACCAGCGTACTGCTTGGTCGTCTGCTCGACGTTCTCAAAGTAGTTGGGCACGTTGAAGATGATACCGAACTGCGACATGGTGATGAACCAGCACGCGATCGCGACGAAGCCAGGAGTACGGTTGAAGAGCACAGCCATGGGCATCAGAGGCTCACGAGCAACGAATCGCTCGACGAGCACAAAGAGCACCAGAGCGATACCACCGCCGATGAGGGAGCCGACGACGAGCTTGTCGGACCACTCGCGTTCGTTGCCTCCCAAGCTGAGGCCGACGAGGATGAGCGTGACCGAGGTGACGAGGGTGAGCGAGCCGAGGGCGTCGATGCGCTTGATCTTTTCGATCATGCTACCGGGACCGGCGGGGATGTCGATCTTCCACGAGACGACGACAAAGTGGACAACGCAGAGGGGAACCTGGACGAGGAAAGCCCATCGCCATCCGAGACCGCCGTCGGCAAGAGCACCACCGAGGGGACCACCAAGAGCGGCACCGGTAGCGTAGACCAAGTTACCGAGTCCCTGCCAAGTACCTCGTTGCTTGAGGCTGACGAGATCACTGGTGACCAGAGTGGCCATGGTGGTCAAACCACCACCACCGATACCGGCGAGCGCTCTGGCGGCACACAGCTGCCAAAAACTCTGACTGAGACCACAGAGCAGCGAGCCAACAAGGAAGATAGCCGAGGCGAAAAGCGTAGCAGGCTTACGACCGAAGATATCAGACGCCCTTCCGTACAGCGGCTGGAAAGCGGTCTGGGTGAGCAGATAAGAGGTACCCAACCAACCCACTTCCTTGCTGACGCGGAACTCTGATCCGACCGCCGACAAGATGGTAGCTACGATCGTACCGTCGAGAGCAGCCAAGAACGAGCCGATCCACATGGCGCCCATGATCACCCAGATGTCGGCACGCAGAGGAGGATCTTCGGGCTCCTCGGCGATAGCAGGAACACCAGAGATGGAAAAGTGGCTCTGGTCGAGGGGCACGAAAGCGGACGAGTTGGGGTCGACACCGTGAGCAGCACCCTGGATGGCGCTGAAGGCCGACTCCTGCGCGATCGCATCTTCCTCCTCGGCGGTCAAGTCGGGACGACCGATGCTGGCGGCGAAGCTAGGACGGTGTCGTGAGACGGACGAGGTGCGCTGTTGCGACCCCAAGAGAGGGGTGCGCTCGGTTTGAGTTGGAGCCATTGTTGAGGGGAATAGCTCTTGATTGACGAGGCGATGGATGTGGTCGAGACGATAGCTAGGGATCTCAGACGGATCGGCATTGAAGGTTGGAGACGAGGACCAAAATTTTTCTTAGAGTCTGAATCATGCGCTCATCACGGAAGACTGGCACGAACTGCACACACTGTAACTGTGGCTTGCGATCGACAAAGCCTTCCGAAGCAGGCCGCCCACAGGAAGAGAGAGAGAATCGTTCGGTCACATGTCGGGAAGCGAGCTGCACTGACTACAGAGAGAATGCGAAACTTCTGAGAGTCTCTCCACCGCGAACTACCAACGATAAAAAATTCGAAAGCCAATTGGAGAGCCGTATGATAAGCGCTCTCTGTCTTCTCCGCGTCCAAGAAGCAATACGCGCCCGAGATCCCGACACTTCTGAAACATACCGGCTGGCTCTATCTACGTTCATCAGATACACTCTACAGTGCAAACATTCATCGTTCACTTGGTCTTCACAAACCGTCCATGCTTCGTTCTGCGAGAGCAAAGTGAAGTTTTTTGCACAGACGAACTCGTTCAAATTCATGCGAAGGCGGGTACTGAAATTGCAGTGAACAATTGCACGGACACGAGCGAGTGAGTAGGAGCGACGTCAGAGGCTCGAATTCTAATTTTCCTTAAGCGAAACTTGAGAACGAGCCACCGATAAGGAGAGAAGAGAGTGTCGAAGTGGGGCCACGGCCAAACTCGACAGGAAAAGCCAGCTGCAAAGACGCACGGACTCACCCGAACTTTGTTTCTCCGCATCAGAAAAAAAAATTTCGGAATTTGCGGTCGTGCTTTGCAGATCTGCCCGATCACACTCCCATCCAGCCGATTCAGTTGCATACTTCATTGTTAGACCGGAATGCAGCCTCACCTTGGCTGGTCGAAAATTCTATGCGTGGCTGGTCTCTCCGGCGGATGATCAGCAGTCTAACTCAGTCGGAGAAAAGGCTCGAAGACGAGCGGCAATGCATCGCGGTGACAAACGCTCAAACTCGTCGGCGAACAAAAAATGGTGCCATCGTCGAGAGGACAGGATTGCGAAATTACGACCTGCTTACGTCCGTGCGAAGGTCTTTCCCACTCAGCATCAGTCACTGCGAAGGTAGCCTTGTGGAGTTTGATCTTTCTTCTTCGAAGTCCATCGAAGTTGTTTCGCAGCTCCCAGCGAGTCGTTCTACAGCTCTATATAACCAGACGAAGACCCAGCTCCTGCACCTCATACCATCATATTGTCCTTCATAACGATAACAATCATGAGCGGCACTTACAAGTTCTACACTCTCCCCGAGCCTTCTGCTCGCAACGGCTTCTCCTCGCTCAAGCTCAAGGAGGGTCCCATTCCCAAGCCCGAGTTCAACGAGGTGCTCATCAAGGTGCACGCCGTCTCGCTCAACTTCCGCGACTTGATCATCGCTCAGAACGGATACCCTCTGCACCTCAAGCAGGGCGAGCTGATCCCCACCTCGGACGGTGCCGGTGAAGTCGTCTCGGTGGGCAGCAAGGTGACCAAGTGGAAGCAGGGCGATCGCGTCGCCAGCATCTTCACCCAGGCTCACCAGCACGGTGCGACTCCGGACAAGGACGAAGTCAAGACAGCGCTGGGTGGAAGCCTCGACGGTATGCTCGCTCAGTATGTGGTGCTGAACGAGAACGGTGTGGTGCGGATCCCTTCGCACCTTTCGTACGAAGAGGCGGCTACGCTGCCGTGTGCTGCTCTGACTGCCTACAATGCGCTGTACGGTATCCCCACCGAGCAGCTGCGTGCCGGTGACACGGTGGTCGCCCAGGGTACCGGCGGTGTGAGCATCTTTGCACTCCAGCTCGCTGCTGCTGCGGGCGCAAAGGTCGTCATCACTTCGTCGTCGGACGACAAGCTCAAGAAAGCCGTCGACCTCATCCCTCAAAACCTGCGCCACCTCGTCACCACGGTCAACTACAAGACCAACCCGGACTGGGACAAGGTCGCGCTCGAGGTGACCAACGGCAAAGGCGTCGAGCACGTCGTCGAAGTCGGTGGTCCCGGTACGCTGGAAAAGTCGTTCAACTCGATCAAGCGAGGCGGTGTCATCTCGACCATCGGCTTTGTTGCTCAGGGTGAACCGCCTAATGTCGCCTTCCACGCACTCATGACGGGCGCCTACTTCCGAGGTATCCTGGTCGGTTCGCGAGAGCAGTTTGAGCACATGAACCAGATCATCGAGGATCACAAGATCAAGCCGTTGGTGGACAAGGTGTTCCCCTTTGACAAGGCCGAGGAGGCGTATGCTTACCAGTGGAGCCAGGCTCATGTTGGCAAGGTTGTCATCAGCGTTTCTTAATCGTCCAGTGACTCAGTAATCGAAAGCAGTGTCTGCGTGTTGAAGCTTCAGCGTAAGTGTGGTTGTGAGCGTGATCAGACGAAAGGGGTCATATGGCCCGTGTGTGTGTGTTGAAAGCACCGTGTGAATTACGAGTGCATAGCCACTATTGCGGACCCTCCGCTTTGGGTGGGACAATATCGCCTTGCCCAGACTGTGCAGCAGAAGAGCCCTGCGAAGCCTCCTTGACCTTGTCCTCTTCAGCAGCAGCGTTCTTCCTGGCGTTTTCGGCAGTCTGGGCGTACTTTCTGCATGAAGCAAGCTTTATGGTCAGCCCTCTGTCCACAAACACCCGCTATCGAGAGCGAAAGGACTCACCCTTTGAGGAAATCGGTCTCCTTCTTGACGGCGTCAAAGTTGACAGTTCCGTCTGGGTTCTTTAGAATGTGCGGCATCTTATGGTTGTGGTGTTGTCTAGCGGTGTCTGCAGACGTGGTGGTCAGAAGGCAAGCTACAACAATGAACACGCTAAGGATGTACGCAGCGTGGAGTCGGTGCATGATGCGGATTGAGAGATGCTAAAAACACAAGCTCAGGAGTCTTTCTTTAGTGGTACTCGTCGACCAGAAAACTGAGCCTTGTCAATACACAGCCTTTTGAGAACTGAGCCGCACAGAAGAGCTGCTTTTGACAGATGACTGCGCCTTGAAAGCAAAGAGGCAGCCGAGCACGGATCATAACGCTCCGATTCACACCAAAAAAAAAGAGGCTCAACCTCCACTCTCACCGCGCACCGCCGTTTGGCGCGCGGGCTGCTGCTGCTGTCTGATGACCGCAACTCGCAACCTTTCCGGATACGGTTGTGGGTCTGCAGGTGAGTAAAATCCAGTTTTGGGCTCAAAGAAAGGGCGGCAAAGCGCGCAAGAGCAAACAAAAAACAAAAAGCGAGCATAGCAACAGTCACAGTGGGCGTCTTGCGCGGCCCGCATTCTCACGACCCACAAATGTGAATTGGCTCACAGCGGCTGACAGTTGCCTCACTCGCTTAGCATCCGCGCAAGGGCCCTATCTCACGCAAGACAGATCGACACTCAACCCCTTTTCAACTCGACCCTTTAACCATCACCACCACCACCCTCTCCTCAACATCAGCAACTTCCCCTTTCCCTGCTGCTGATACTCACCTCAACATGCGTTCCTCTTGGCTTTCCACCGCTTCGGCCGTCTTTGTGTGCGCTGCTGCACTCGCAAACGCCGCCAAGCTCCCTGCTCCTCTCGAGCAGATCCACTACGATCAGGCCGGCAACCTCGTCTGGCAGGAAGACGCTGACGTTTCCAACACTCTCCCTTCTCTCGGTCGACCCGACTTTTCCGCTCTCGACATCAACGATGCCGCTGCTGCTATGGGTCTCCCTGCCAAGCAGTCCGTCGACGAGGTCATGACCGACGCCATGGAGCAGGCTGAAAACGTCCTCACTTGGGCCGAGAACGAGATCGAGCGCATCGAGCACAAGATCGAACACGCCTTCGCCGGCACCAAGCAGGGCGTCAAGGACTGGATTCACACCGGCAAGGTCTTTGTCGACGGTCTCGAGTTCGAGCGCCTCACCCACCCTTCCTTCCCCGAGTACTCGCTTCGTCTCAACACCCAGCAGTCCGAGGCCTTCTGTGACAAGGATGTTGTCCAGCACAGCGGTTACCTCGACATTTCCGACTCCAAGCACCTCTGGTTCATCTTTTTCGAGTCGCGAAGCAAGCCCAAGGAGGACCCCGTGGTTCTCTGGCTCAACGGCGGTCCCGGTTGCTCGTCGTCCACTGGTCTCCTCTTCGAGCTCGGTCCTTGCCGCGTCATCGATGAAGGCAAGGCTGTCAAGAACAACCCTCACTCGTGGAACAACAAGGCCAACTTGCTCTTCCTCGACCAGCCCGTCGATGTAGGCTACTCGTACTCGGACAACGACGCCGTCAACAACTCGCCTGCTGCCGCCGAGGACGTCTACGCCTTCCTCCAGCTCTTCTTCACCAAATTCCCTCAGTACTCTGAGCTGCCCTTCACAGCTTCCGGTGAATCCTACGCCGGCACCTACCTCCCCAACATCGCTTCCACCATCTACAAGAAGAACAAGAAGGCCTCCCTCACCCGTTACAGCAACCCCGCGCTCGCCCCCAAGCACATCAACCTCGACACCGTCATGATCGGCAACGGTCTCAGCTCGCCCCAGTACCAGTTCCCTTCGGTCCCCGAGTACGCTTGCGGCGCCGACAACAAGTATGCGCTCTTCGAGCCTGGCAGTTCCACCTGCTCGACTCTTGAGCAGCAGGCTGCTACTTGCAAGTCGTTGATCGAGTCTTGCCAGAAGTACAACTCGCGTTTGACCTGCACCCCTGCTGCTCTGTACTGCTGGAGCCGACTCTACGGTCCCGCTCAGGAGACGGGGAAGAACCTGTACGATGTGCGAAAGGACTGCGACCGTGAGAAGGATGGTCCTCTCTGCTACAAGGACATGGAGTACATCGAGACGCTCCTCAACAACCCAAGCATCAAGAAGAACCTCGGTGTCCCCGAGTCGGTCAAGTTCCAGTCGTGCAACATGAACATCAACCAGGCCTTCTTGCTCCAGGGCGACTCGATGCATGATTCGGCCGCGCTCCTCCCCGAGCTTATCGAGGACGACATCCGTGTCCTCATCTACGCCGGCGAGGCCGACTTTATGTGCAACTACATGGGCAACTTGGAGTGGATGCAGAACCTCCAGACCAGCTACCTTGACGACTTCAACAACGGTACTGCTCAGGAGTGGACGGTGAACGGCAAGCCTGCGGGACAGATTAGGAAGGGCGGTAAGGGTGCCGGTAACGTTGCCTTTGCTCAGGTGTACGCTGCCGGCCACATGGTTCCTTACGACCAGCCCGAAGCTGCTTCGGATATGTTGGAGAGGTGGTTGGCAAATAAGTCGATTGCTTGATCCTCTTGGATGGGATTAGCGTAGGCGATCTGGTTTTGAATATATTTATGCATTGGTAGCGGTGTGTGTGAGGGTCGTTTTTTTACGTGCTTGTGAGTAATGGTTGAGAGGGTGTTGAGCTGAGTCGTACTCGGGTTCAACTTTCAACACATTTGAAAAAGAGTCGTCAAGTCTGTGATCCGGAGGGTTTGGCGTGACCGACTCAGATGAGTGTGTGACTGACTTGGACGAGCGTGTGACCAACTTGGACGAGCATGTGACCGACTTGGACGAGCGTGTGACCGACAAGAATGAGTCTGACTGAAAAGAGCAAAACCATGCGCAACACGGTCGACAAAGTCTAACGAATCGTCACGAACCGACTCGTTAGACTTTGTCACACGCTGATCCGAGCTTGTCAGGTGTCAGGTTGCGAAAGAGGAAGAATGACAGCAGCACAATCTCTCGACACTTGAATTATACTCAAAGTCTAAGAATTCTTAGTTTGGACTGCTCACTCACGACAAGCAGCTGTATAGGAAACATGCGATGGGAGCAAAATTGGATGGTACCAAGAGGCTGATGATTTGGATTGACGGAGCGAAGCATGTCTTTTCCCGCTGGCTCACAAACACTCAGCCTGGTACCGTCGTCGACCACATTAACCACAATCCTCTCATCAACAGGCTCAAGAATCTACCTGTTCCACAGACTCGAGCAATGGAGGTACCCCGGTCGCATCCACAGAAAGTTGAGCAAGAGGTTCTTGTCGACAATTTTGAGCTTCCACAGGCCGTAGTGGATCGCAGACTTGACCTGAGCGCCGGCTCCGCTGAAGCACTTGTGACGCAACTGGGAAGATTTGCGACGAGGGCACTGCGTCGATCCTTGTCCTTCATTGTGTTGGGAGCTCATCTATTTGTCGAGCATGTTGGCGAAGTAGTTGCGGAACACCAAAATGAAAATAATGGCGGCGACATCCGGACTGTCGTAGCAACCTTGTTTGATGCTGAGAACCTTGACGCCGTAAGTCATGTCGTGCTTGGCGGTGACACCAGAATACCCATTTGCGCCTCTCTTCTTGTCTCTGTTGAAGGCACTGTATGACGCCGAGACGAAGTGGAGATTGGCGAGGGTGTCGTTGCGAGGGATGCCATCCGCATGGTCGACAATGGTCCTCGCAGGGTCGGTTGGAGCAGGGTTAAGCAGAGCAAGTGCGCGGCTCAGAAGAATGGAACCTTCGAGGCCAACACGCACAGTCTCGGTCACATCACGAAGAAACTTGATGGTGAGAAGAAATTCTTCGTTGATTGTATTGATAAAACACTTGTAGGTCTCTATGGTGTTGGGCATGTGAATAGTGTATTTCGTCACGCCGTTGTTTCGAGATACTATGACTACGTGAACGCCTTCAAGAGATCGTCAAGGCACCTCATACGGCAGATCACCGCGGAAGGCGCCGTCTGGAAGTGGCTCCTGGGGGTGAGGTGCGGGAGCGGTCTTGAAGATCGACGTGGCGGAGGTGGGGTTGAAAATTGGAAAGCTCTTTGTCAAACGTGACATCTTTTACGGCCTGTGGAAGCTCAAGATCGTTAACAAGGACCGCGGTACCTCCATTGCTTGAGCCCGTGGATCAGGCATTGAGTCATGCTGTTTCGGTGCGCCGAGATCGTACATGTCGAGCGCATCTTCCAGCTTAGCAAAAGTCTTTGAGAACTTGTAGCGCTTTCACCTTGAACAACATCTCCCATCTAGTATGTGCAAGCAGCAGAGCGACTCAGATGTAGCCGTTGCCCTTCCTGGCGTTCTGATTGTTTGCCACAGAGTCCGTGATGCGCAGATTCTCGAGACTGTTGTCGAGAGGATTAATGTTAATGTGGTCGACAAGGGTACCAGGCTGAGCGTTCGTGAGCCAGCGGGAAAGCGTGTACCTAATTGCATCAACATTAAGGAAAGGCCTAGCACCACCGCTCAATTTGGCCCCCATCGCATGGACCTTGAACCAAGTCTCGTCCACCACCAGAGTCTTGTTCAACCTGTACGCTACACCCTTCTCCCTCTGCGAGACCGTCAACTTCTTCGCGTTCTCCTTCCAGTCCTCCTCCTTGTTAGCATGTGTGTCATTGTCCACGAGCTTTGGAACGGCCCGCTCAGCTTTGTGAAACGAAGTTCTTCTCAGTGAGATAGTCGAATACGGTCGCATCCACAGAAAGTTGAGCACGAGGTTCTTGTCGACGATTATGAGCTTCCAGAGGATGTAGTGGATTGTGGACTTGACCTGAGCGCCGGTTCCGCTGAATCACTTGCTGCTATGCAGCTTCTTGTCGTGAGGGAGCAGTCCAAACCAAGAATTCTTAGACTTGAAGACATCGCTTTGCTGCCTGGACGTACGAGCTGGATGTCGTTCAAGGTCAAATGTCGACGCTACAAGGTCTCAAAGACTGCTAAGCTGGAAGATGCGCTCGAGATGTACGATCTCGGCGCACTCAAACAGCATGATTCAATGCCTGATCCACAGACTCGAGCAATGAAGGTACCACGGTCGCATCCACAGAAAGTTGAGAGTGAGGTAAATGTCGACGATCTTGGGCCTTCAAAGGCCGTCATAGTTGTCACATTTGTGTCACGCGCTCATCCAGGTTTATCCCGTGCTGAAATGTGAAAGGGGATAGATGACAGCGGAACAGATTCATCGATACGCTCATGGGTCGCAATTTTCGCCGAGCGTGTGAGCCATCGGAAAAGCATGCACAGTCGCACACACACCTTGTGATAGATCTTTCGAGCGATTCAAGATTCAAAGAAAGAACATTAAGACCTAGGAAGACGAAAACTAAAAGACTGCTGTAAACAGAAAGCGCCGCCTATCGTTTACTCGTGGATACTGTTCGCCTTCGATGGAGCCTGCGTGTTGGCTGCCGACGTATTCGTCTTGCTGTTGGCCGATGTCCTCGCCGTCGGGTTCCACTTTTCGAACTTGATGAACTCTCTGAAGTGACAGAAGATAGCCATCAAAGAGGTCACCGAGTACCAGATCGGCGTGCAAAGCGCAAACAGAACGATACCCCACAATCCCGTGAAATGACTCCTGTTCCTTGCCTGAATACAGACCGTCAGACCCAAGCAGATCAGGTTGACCGCCAGTGCAAACATGGACAAAGCATAGCCGCCGAAATCTTCAAAGTAGCGCGTGAGTCCTTGAGTGGGGATGTTGTAGCAAATGCCCGAGGCCAGCATAAAGACGAGTTGACTCTGTTCGTGAGAAACAAGGGAAAAATTGTTACGGTCAGCTCTTGTGATCGTATGAATGTTGCGCAGGAGCAAGAATCGTGAAGATTGTGTTCTAGAAGCTGTGAAGATCGCAATCTAGAAGCTGCCTATGATCCCACGAAGATCCGGAAGACCATCGAAAAAAAAACGCACACTGTTATCATCAAGCAAAAAAAAATGAGGATGGTTAGTTCGTATTCTCTTCACTTTCAGCAACGGGAAGGGGTATAATGATGCAAGCTTTATGTAAAAGTACACTTCTCTGTACAAAAGAAGCTGAAAGAGACCGACACGGGATCTCCAGGAGTTGTTGTCGGAGTAGGCGCCACGACGAATGGAAGGAATGGCGTGTCGGAAGGCAACTTGGGTCCAGCCTTGCGCCCAACGCAGACGCTGTTTGACGAGGGCGGGGAGAGTCTCGGGGGCGAGCTCGTAGGAGAGGACTTTGAGGTCGTATTCGATACGAGCGCCCGAGATGATGGCACGCATGGAGGAATCGATGTCTTCGGTGAGCATGTGTTTTTGCATTCCTAGGGTTCGGAGGAGGGACGCGTTCCAGTGACCGTTGGAGCCGCCGAAAAAGCCGTAACCTTGGACTTCTGCACGACCGGAGTGCATGACGCCGTAGATGAGGTCGAACTCGGAAGCGATGAGGCGGGTCATGAAGGTTTCGGAGTAGTTGTAGATGCAGCAACGTCCTTGGATGATATCGACACCGCCCTGCATGAAGCGCTTGGCGACCCATCGGAGCGCATCGGGTTCCGGGTAGTGGTCCGTGTCATAAAGCGTAATGATCTCGCCTTTGGATTCGAGGGTGAGGAAGTGGTTGATGTTGTCGGCCTTGGAAGTGGATTTGGGGACCTTGACGATGCGGAGGTTGGATCTTTCCTTGGCGAGGTCGCGGAGCTCGGTCTCGACGGGCTCGATGGGGTAAGGCGTGTTGTAGCATACGTTGATGGTCATGCGGTGGGCGGGGTAGTTAAGTTCACGGAGGGCGTACTTGACTTGGCGCATGATGATCTCTTGCTCGTTGGGGAGGTAAGCGACGAGGACGACGTCGATGAGAGGCCACTCCTGACCGTCTTCGAGCTTGAAACCGTGCGCCTTTGCGTGACGCCAAGCTTTACGGGCGTTGATGGAAGGACGGATACTCTGCATGGCTTCGGTAGACACGGAAAGCGCGGTGAAAGTCTGCAAGGCGACCAAAGAGTACCAGAGCGCTCGGTGGAGACCAGCTGGGATGAGCAGGTAGAAGAAGAAGGAGAGCATGCTGTAGCAGACGAGCATGATCATGGGCGTCCAGCCATAGTACCACGCCGAAGCCTGCTTGAGCAGCTTCGAGAAGGTCGAGCCGGCCATCTTGATGAGATCTTGGTTGGGGTGAGGTCGTGGTTCAGATGGATTGACCTTCTATACCTGTTCGCAAAGACAGCGACGGCTTGCTGCAAGTCTGCAAGAGGATGGTGCTGAGTGTAGGGACAGTCTTGAGAGGAGCGTTGAGGAGGTGGTGGACTTGAGGGGAAAAGGTTGGTCGAGAAAGAAGGATGATGGTCTTGAGGGAAGTTGGATGATCGCTGCGACGATTCAAAGACAAAGCTTTGCGATGGCAAGAGCGCAATGGGTACTCGATGGCGGAAGGTAGGGGGTTGAGGATCTTTGAGATCCTTTTGACAGATATGGAAAGCTGCTCAGTAAGCGTCTCAACTGCAGCTGTGAGTCTGGACTGGAACAATGGAAAGTGAAACGACAGCGGCGTCGGCGGCGTCGCAACAATCTTTTGTGGAAAAGGCATGCGGCTATCACAGACCGGAAGCAAACTTCAGAATGGGTATCGGCTGGTTCAACAGCGCAGAACAGCGGCTAGGCAGCCGAAAAGGAGAAGCTTAAACTGTGTTGCGACTCTGCTTGCGGAAGATGCTTCAGGTTCGAACGCCGAAAACGATTTGCAAGAGCGCAGAGGTGGGCGGCTAACTTTGATGGAGAAGGATCAAAAGCGGAAAGAGGTACATGATTATTTTTTTAGAGAAAAAGGTGCCGTATGCGGCTCTGCAGCTGTTTCTGTGCGCATGGCGAGGCGTCGCTTTCTCGAACAAGGCTTGCCAACCGCGTGTAGAAGTAAGAAAAAAAGCCATGTCGATCTAGACCTGAATATTGAAGCCCCGCTCATTGGCGACACTGCTTCTCCCTCAGCCTGCCTCCATCGACACCATCGACACCATCCTCGTATCGTCTTCGATTCTATCCAAACGAAGGCAGGCAAGTTGACACCTCGCGCCGATTATCCTTCTTCGCAAGCATTGCTGTTTCATCTATTCCCTTAGCTCAGACTCGGAACGGATGATTCTAACACCATCGGTCGCCGTTCATGCCCGTCACTGCGTCCGCGAACGTCACATTCGCATTGAATTTGGTCGTGAGAAGAAAGCCAAGGTTGGTCATCTAACACGCGAGACAGCGGCACTGCGGAGCCCGAAGTTTGTGTAACATTTGTCCGTACACCCATTCGACTCCACATTGTTGTACAACTGCAGCGGTAACGAAGGATCGCAAGGAGAGAGAGGAGGTTTCAGCCGGCTTTTCAGAATGAGCTAGTGGTACAAAAAGTGAGACACGTCTGCGTCGCGCACCGGCAACGAATGGCTCTGCGATGCAGCGTGGAAAAATATTCAGAAAATGAAAAGAAAATAATCGAAAAAGCGCTAAGTGACATCCATCGTTGATTGCAGTTGCCCGACCCTCACTTGAGATCCGTTGATCGCCCCCGCTCCAGACTTCTTATCAGAGGTGAAGTGATAGGCGATTGAAGCTTAAACGTGGGATCGGGAAGGCAAGCAAGATGTTGGTTGATCTCGGTCAAGGTGCTGACCCGAATGCGGAAGGATGATCTGGACGAACTCAGTTTGAAACTCAGTCACACGCCCCAAAAGCCTTTTCTCAGAATAAAAAATCGGAGCAGCGGAAATGCAGTTAGCCGCCCTGAATAAATGCAAGGCACACCACGAGTCACCGACAAAAGGCAGGGCTGTCAAAAAAAGAAAATGAAATCCTCGTTAGCCGCCTCGTTCTTCGTTGGACACGCGCTCTCCTCAGTTGTTTGATGAGCTTCTCTGCATGAAAATCAATTCTCTCTCAACCACAATCCTCGCATGCACCAAGCCACGACGCCCGAAACATGGCGCGCGCAGTCTTGGACACTCGCTTGCGGAAGCGTACAAAACATCCTCTTTCCTTCATCCAGGCACAAGTGTCTAGGCTTTTGCTCGATGTTTTCATGCCGTTGTTCTCCGGTCAGAGAGACGCTAACCGGCTTATTACTTCATCTTTTCCTCGCATTCGGCACACCGCGATAGAGGCAGATCTTTTTCGAGCGGCGCTTAGAGCCGCGCATTTTCGAAAATCCATTGTCCTTCTTCGACACAATGCCTGTCAAGAATAATTGTACGCCTCCTAGCTAAACTCCGCTTTCCGCCATGTTTCAAGCAGCTCTGCATGCGATCGTTCTTCCCCACTTGGCAAGTCGTCTTCTACCCCAGCTTGCGACTCTGCAGCGACCTTGGCAATTTTTTCTCAGGCCTCAGTCAACTTTGTCGACGCCCAGCTGCCAATGTATCTGGCGTCAACTCTATCCGAGTTCTCGTCGAGTGTTCTCGGCCAATCGAAGGGTTCCCGTTCCAACTCTACTCTGCTTCCGTCACCATTTGGTTCCTCATGACAGACCGTCGTTTTACAGGTTGATTGAATGATTGTTGCTCCTCCAGCTATTGAACTTGTTGTGACCATGATACACGACTTGACTTTGAAAGCTACTAAGCATTAGGATTGCAAGCTATCGAAGCACCCGGAGCCCGGCTTGGAAGCAAAGATGCAGTACGGTGGTGCAGCGAGGCTTCCGATGCGGATCGCTCGATTTTCTTTTTTTGACTTCTTTTTCTTTTTTCTGAATTTAAATTTTCACAGCAGCTCCTCGCCTCGCTTAGCCAGCGAAATCTCACGACGTTCCAGAGCCTCGTTGGACCTGTCAAACACCGAAGCCCGCCTTCTCTTTCGTTAGGTTCCTGCCTCTTTCCGCATATGTCTCACCGCTTCCGCAAGAGCTTCCGCCACGGTGCAAGTGCACCACACATCCTTTACAAGCTTGCCGCTCGCAATGCAGCCACTGATTGCAGCATGACTTCACAAAACTTGCCCTTTTTGGATGTTCTGCTTCCGGTTGGGCATTGGAATACTTTGGACATGTGCCGATTTCGTGCTTGCCACTGACCGTAGAGGGTGCGATAGCTGACTGAGACTTCGAGATTGTCATTGTCCGCCCGCTCGACCGGTCTGCCCGAGCTTGCTGAAGCCAAGTTGAACTGATTGTGCGGGATCCCTTATATTCCTCGCCTATCTTTTCGAGTAGACGTCGTCACCACCCCATCCACTCCTTCGACAATCTCCATCAAGAACATCGTCGTCTCCTTCGCCATAGCCATCATTACTTCCTGTCCGCACAGCGAACAGCAAGCATAGGCTTTGCAACAGGCAAGAGACTTGCGAGCAATCAATCTTACTTGCCAGCAGCAACACTCTTTTTTCACTTCTGGCTCGCTCAACAACTCGCAATCTTCAAGCAGCGCTCTTTCCCGGTCGTTTTTCGTCACGAGCACTTCTCGCTGTGCGAGAATCGACTCTTCTCCTACCTTCTCACCTTACCCTAATCTCTCCTCTCGCTCAGCCGTCAAAATGGTCAAGGCGCTCTCCCTCTTCACAACTGCCATCCTGGCTTTGTCCAGTGCCACGCTTCGCGTCAAAGCAGACTGCGAGTGTGGGTACTTGGATCCCACCACAAACCATCTTTGGACCGATGCATCCTTCACCTACTTCAACGAGTCCGGCTTGGACGACATGGTCATGAACCCTGCCAAGTCGCCCAAGATTGAAGGCGCTCTCATCGCCGGTGATACGGGCGATGGTCAGCAGACTTGGTCTGCTGTCGGTGACCACATCAACCCTTACGAGGAGTCATTCGGTGCTACTTACCTCAGCGCGGTTAGCTACAACAACACCTACATTGACAACCGTACCGAGGGTCTTGCTATGCAGGTTTCGCCCGCCAACGAGAAGACGCACATCGTCAATGGATCGAGTATCGTCACTCGCCGACGTGATATCCTGTACGGATCGTTCCGAGCAAGCGTCAAGCCTCCTTTCATCAACAACACCCCCGGGTTCGACCACGGTTACGGATCAGGCTTCAAGTTCGCCCTCTCGTACAACGAGTCGGAGAACATGTACGTCAATATCCTGACCAACGATTTCATGCCCAACTCGACTCTCGGCTGGTCGTACTCGGCTGCGCGCTGGAACGACGATCCCGTCAAAAACAACTTGACATACTTCCACAACTTCACCCAGACCAACTCGACCATCTTCCTCGAGCACCGAATGGAGTGGCTCAACAACACGGTGATTCAGTACAAGAACAACGCCGAGAACAAGTCGGTCAGCTTCCACGAGGTCATCAAGGGTAAAACCACCAAGAACTTGCCTACCACTCCCGCTCCTGTCTCGTTGCAGGCGTGGGCCAACGGCGAGCCATCCGCTTCTCAGGGTCCCCCCAGGTACGAGCCAAATGTGGTGCGCGTCATGTACACGCGTTTCTTCTTCAACTCTTCCCGTATCGAGCGTCACGATCAGTTCGTTCAGCAGTGCTCTGCTGCTGCGTCCTCCGCTAGAGCCGTGTGCAGCACCGAAGATCCTACTCTTCGCCAAAGCACACCCTTCGACTTGGCTGCGTTGGCGCAGATCAAGCCGAAGAAGGACAAGTTCCACGTGCCTATTTGGGCTGCGATCATCGAGATCTTCTTCCTCCTCGTCCTCGCGGTGACGCTGGTTCACGGTCTTTACATCCGAAAGATTAAAGATGCCGAAAAGAAGCGTAAGGCTGCTCAACTCGCCCTGGCTGAAGAAGAGGAGAAGCAAGCCGCGCTGCTGCAGTACGACGACATCGACGAGCGCACCGACTCTCCTCGTTCCAAGTCGGGTGCTGACTTCGACAAGCCTTACAAGCAGATCTGGGCCGTCCCCGAGCTGATGGACGACTGGGGCTCCGATGACGACAGCGAGATCGACGAAGACGACGAACGCTTCTGGGAGTCTGTCGACGTGCAACGAAGCAAAGAAGACCGTGAGGCGAACCAGCCCGGCCTGCCTCACTTCGAAGATGCTACCGCTCTCAAGCCGACGGCTAGCGTTGAGAGCTTGGACGAGTACAAGTTTCCCCCTCGCAACAACGGCGCTTCCCCCCGCACCGACGCTGGAGCGTTCGGCGGTCACAGCCGCTCCAACAGCGCCAACCGTGGTGTTCCCGCTGCCAACCAGTTCAACTTGGTGAACCGTCCCAACTTCCCGCGTGAGAACTCCAACATGCGTCAGCAGATGGCTAGCTCGCGCATGCACCGCAACAACCCGTACAGCACCCCTGCTGGCGCTGGCGGCAACGTCGCCGGCACTGGCGGTGTTGGTTCCAGCCCGCGCTTCGACCAGTACACTGACGAAGATGCCACCGAGACCATCGAGAGCAACACCAGCAGCTATCCTCCCACCCGACCCGACCTCAGCCGCTTCGACTCGTACGAATCCGACATCCAAGTCCCCACGCACTCCCACGACGCCGCCCGCACCCAGCGATACCTCCAGGACAGCAGCAGCAACGTGAGCTTGCCTTACATCGCTCCCAAGTACGCTGCTTCTGGCGGCCTGCACTCTGCCGCCAACTCCACCGCTTCGCTGCTCAACTACACCGGAACCGGCGGAGGCAACAACAACGGCGTGGGAGCATCGCACGGCTACTCGTCTTCGATCAACATCGACTGGAACACCGAGCCCAAGATCATCCAGTGGAATAAGCGTAAGAGTATGGGCGTCGATCTCACCATCGGTCAGCTCGCTCAGCCCGCCATGGGTGATAAGAACGCCGCTCGACGTCTGTCTACCGTAGTCCACCCGGCGCCCAACGCGGGACACTCGTTCTTCACCGTCATCTACCAACGCGTCTACAACTTCTTCTTCATCAGCGGTGACGGTATGAAGACTGCCGCGGGTGACGCACGTATCGACTATCTCGACGGCATGCGTGGATTCGCCTGTCTCTTCGTATCGCTCGGCCACTTCATTCTGATGTTCTGGAACGCCATCGCCAACTTCTACGGTCCCCACCACTACTACCAGTTCGAGTACTGGATCCGAGTCATCTTCGGCCCCATCATCATCAACGCCGGTCTCGTCCTGGGCATCTTCTTCTTGCTCCCCTCGCGTACCATGGGTTCCCGATACCTCGTCAAGGGCGGTGTACAGTCGCTTGCGGACAACTCGGTTCGTCGTATGCCCCGTCTCATCATCCCAGCTGCCGGTGCCTGTCTGGCGAACTACATGATGATCGACGTGGGCGCCTACAAGTGGGTCGCGAGGATGAATTCGTTGACGTGGTCTACCTGGTCGTACTGGCAGAACTACGACAACGCGCTGGATTTCATCGACTCGTTCATCGCGCTGTGGTGGGCTGGACCTCCCGATCAGCCGGCGCTGGTCACGAGGTACGCCACTGGTGTGCTCTGGACGATCCCCGTCATTGTTCAGGGCGCTTGGACTTGTATGCTCTGCGCCGTGTTCGCGCACGAGATCAAGACGACGTGGAAGAGGTTCTTCTTCTACTTTATGTGTATCCTGCTGTCCTGGTATGCTCAGACGTGGGATTTGTTCTTTATGGCCGGTCTTGTGATCGCGGATCTCGACATCAACCTCAAGTACCGCAAGTGGGGAGAGAAGGGCATCCCACTCCTCCCCAAGGGCTACGCCAAGCTGCTTCGCATCCCCGAACGCACCCGTCAAAAGTTCGCACTCAAGGGCAAAGTCCTCGCCTGGGCCTTCTTCTTCGCCTGCTGCGTCCAAGAGTGGCTCTCGTACATCCCCAACGCTCCCGGCGAGAACTTCGACATCTGGGACGTCGGCGTGCACCCGAACTTCTACAACTCGCGTCCGAACAAGTGGAACGACGACGTCGGCTACAAGTACCAGCGCCCGCGTACGTCGGCGTGGTTCTTCGTCATGTCGATCTTCATCCTGGCCGACCACTCGCAGGCGTTCCGCCAGCTGTTCAGGCTGCGAGTGTGGAGCTTCCTGGGTAAACACTCGATGGCCTACTTCTTGCTCCACGGTATCATCTTTTGGACTTGGGGCGCCTGGCTGTCGGTGACGATGCTGACCCACGGCGTGGATTACTTTGCGACCGTCATGGTGGTGTTCGTGACGAGCTACATCTTGTTGACCATCTTCTGTATTGCGTTCACGTACACTTTCGAGTACTGGGGCATCATCGCTTCCAAGGCATTCTGGCGTGCGACTTCGGGCAACCTGGGTCGTAAGGCTGGTGCTTAGACGCGTATGTATACCCTTTGCTCTGTTGTTTCCTTGGCTTCGAATGGCAATTTTTGTTCACTTCAATCTGGTCGACTCAGTGTGTGAGATGTGGTGGAGCAAACTGGGGTCATCGTGAGCGATTCCGAGTGAGATGATAGCCCGAAGGGGCGAAATTGAGATTTGAGACGAATGCATAGTATACAAATGAGGTGAGAAGCAAATCAAGCATTGAGACACATCTTACTGCGCTGACGGATCGCTTTACCATACTTCAAGAAGATGAACGGCACCGGGATAGCCGCAATCGACACGAAAGCCAACAGACTCGACGCCCATCCTGTACCCAGACCTTCAAACATCTGCCTGCCGAAAAGCGGTACAAAGATGGCAAACAAGCACCTCGAGAAGGCCATAGCTGCCAGCGCCGACGCCGTGTAGATGTGGTAACACTCAGCAGCATACGTCGCCAACGAGTTGAAGGCAAGCATGAGCGAGATACCGATCGGCAGACCGGCAAGGATGGGTACAATCCAGTGAATCGACGAGCGCGCCGTCCAACCGAACCAGAAGAAGCCGATCGCAAACAGCGGCGCCGAGAGTGAGACTTGAGGCAAGCGTGATTCAGGTACAGGCTTACCACCAGCGGCGATACGAGCTTTGATGGAGCGCTTGTTGAAGTATCCGACGATGGGAGCTGAGAGAGCAATGCCGAGTCCAATGGCCAGGAAAGCAAGACCGACCTCGCCAGCGTTGAAGCCGTAAGTACCACCAAAAACGACCGGATACGCCTCGAAGAAGATGAAGATGATGGCGTAGCAGAATGACGTCCAAAGTGTGGCGTACATGAGCGGTGCCTCGGTGAAGAGCATGTGGAAGGGTCGACCGACATGAACTCGGATGATCTCTGACCACGGAATGGGCGCCACGGCACCATCGCTGCCAAGCGTCTCTCCTGGTGCAAGAATGTCGGTGCGTCCCGTCTCTTCGCACATGCGGCGCGCTTTGCGCTTCAGCAGAACAGGAGCGTACGACTCCTTCTGGATGACGATCACCAAAGCCATCGAAACTGCCGAGATGAGACATAGTAACCAGTAGATCCATCTCCAGCGATGCGACTCGACGTTGCTGCCAGCAATGAAACCACCCACCAGCGGTCCAAGAGTCGGGCCCATGAAGGCAGCCAACGAGTAGGTGAACATTGGCCAAAGTCGAACCCTCGGCAACCAGATGTCCGAGATGGTTCCGCCCGAGTTAGCTTGAGGCGCAGCAGCAAAGAGACCAACGAGGAATCGGCAGACGAGCAAAGTCCGAACGTTGGGTGCAAGAGCACAACCAATGTTGAAGAAAAAGTAGCCGGGCACCGAGATGTAGTTGACGATCATGCGACCGTAGAGCTCGGAGAGAGGAGCCCAAAGCGGAGGACCGATGCAGAAGCCGACCATGTAGATGGTGAGAACGAGCGCTGCGACCTCTTGAGAGATGGAAAATTGATAGATGTACTGAAGTGTAGCGCCAGTGGCGACGGAGGAGGTGATGGTGGCATTGAAGTAGAGGCAAGAGACGAGAGCGGTGACGGCCCACTTTCGACTGTTGGACCACTTTGTAGGATCCTCGTCGTCGGCCAGGATGACTGAAGGCACCTTTTCTTGCTCTTCTGATCGACTGCCTTCTGTCTGATCTGATGAACGACCTTCTTCCAGGGCGGCACCGTCCGGCGAGGAAGCGTCCGAGTCGCCGTGCTTGTGGGAGTGCGAGTGGTGCAGGTGCAGCTTAAGATGCTCGTGTGAAGGCAGTTTGTGAAGATGAGCAAGCTTCTCGTATTCTGCGATGGCAGTAGGGTCGCCCTTCTCGACTTGGGTGTGGAGTTTTTGAAGCATCTGCTCTGCTGCAGTAAAGTCGACCGAATTGACACGGGTTGGCGCCTGGGAGAGGTTCATGGGCGTCGCAACAGCTGTCTGGGTCATTGAGAAGGATTGGCGGTCTGAATGCGGCGAATGGTGCTGGTCATGGTATGAAGAAGAGGATATTGACCGCGAGGGTGAAGATGTGAAAGCATGCCGGATCTCTTCCGAAGCTCCAGCAGCGGAAGGAGCAGCTGGGTGAGGCGCTGATGGCGTGGCAGGTGACATGATGATTAGTGATTATGGCATGCGCTCGATCGCATAAAGGAGGCGTGAGTCGTGATAGCTTGAGTCAGTGCAAGTCGACGTGGGGGTGCGCGATGAGGAAGCTAACTTTGTTGGTATATATAGGGTTTGCGCAGAGAGGAGCAGCGGCGAAGTCGGAGAAACCGAATGCGAGATGACTCGCCGTGGACAGGTTTGACAGGTGAGCCGACGGAAGCGAGACGCAGTCGAAGTGCGGGTATGCTGGTTGACAGATGGTGGAAAGACGGGAGGATTCAGAGAATTCTGAGTGACCGTCGGGATGGAACAAGATTCGCCGTACAAGGTTGATGCTGGTTGATCAGGATCGAATGAGCATTCGTTTAAAAGGCTGCGTGCGCATACAACTTTTGCCTTGAAAGTTATGCGAGATTGTGATAGGCAAACTGTGACTGGTGGGATCAGTCACAAGGAAGCGCAATGTGCAATGAGGAATGTGTCGAGTCGAAGTCGAGTGCATGTATGGTGGTAAATGGGATTGTGATTACGCCGGCGACATTTGCAAATCCCTTGCGAGCTTCGGTGGTAAGAACGTTCTCAGGGAGACGAGGTCGGATGCAGTGCAACTAATGACAGGAGAACTGATAGGATGGTCGCCTATCTCGAAGATGCAGCCATCGTCATGCTCAACCGAGTACGGTCAACTTGGGACGGCATCGATAGGGTCAGAAGCGAGACGTGGGAAGCCAAGCTTGGAGGGTGCGCAGAGTGCGGTGCTGTGAAAGGCAGAGCACAACCAGCAAAGCCTATCTGCTGTATGCTGCTCTTGCACTCTCTTCCAAGCGGCCGTTCGGCTAAAGGTTAGGCAATTTTTTGTGACTTGTCGGAAATTTTTGCGAGTGGTTCGGGTGTGATAGCAGAAACGCACCGCGGTATCTGTCAGGAATAGCCGACAGAGTGGCTCGTCTGTTTGTCAGTTGGCTTAGCCGAGCAGGGTGAAAAACTAAGTTTCGAAACTTTGACTGCAGATCGTGTTGAATATGACCACACGCCACCACGTAACACACCCTCTTGCACTTGTTTGTCGGCCTTGACCATGTCGTCTATTGTTCAGTTATCGGGCGATAGTCATTGCTCAACAACATGCTTGCCTTCTTCCACGTCGCAATGCACGGACGATAGCAAAAAATGGCCGACGCCTTGCTGTCAAAGAGTCAAAGCTGCACGTCGAACCGGTCTGACCGGCACGTCTGACGCCCACGCCCGGCAGATGCGCTCGATTTGTGCCGGAAATAGAGTCTCGCTTTGCGGGTCGTGGGATTGGTGTAAAGCCCATCACGGCCGTGACATAGGTCATTTTACGCTGACGACCGCCCGCTAATATCTGCGGCCATAGAACCTTGAAAGCACCGCATCCCGTCCGATCTGCGAAGTTAAGCAAG
>MJEU01000013.1:0-272317 GCA_001748505.1 Sporisorium iseilematis-ciliati | reverse complement strand
CTTGCTTAACTTCGCAGATCGGACGGGATGCGGTGCTTTCAAGGTTCTATGGCCGCAGATGTCATTTGAACCGACTATACCTGACATATAGCTCTCAATTCTTCACATATAGCTCTCAATTCTTTACGAGATTCGTTGCGATTGCGATGCTTGACAGGCTCATACGGGCGTTGCGTCAGCGTGGGGGTGATGTCAAAGTGGAGGATGTGCTTGCTGACTGAGCTTGGGCCAATTTTCCGGTTCCTCTTGCTGCTGGTTCCGGTCCTTTCTTCAGAACCTTGTTCAGAGCAGCTGCTTCGATATGCTTTCCACCAGAACCAGCACCACCATCAACTCGATCTTGAAACGCTCCTTCTCTCAAACTTCGCGCAAGATGACGACGACGGACCGATACGCACCCAAACGAGGCGAACAGCTCACGCTTGCTTCATCGATCCAAATGGTCAACGGCTACACCATGCCTCGCTTCGGCATCGGTGCTTGGGACATGCGAGGGGAAGAATGTAGAAAGGCTCTGCTCAACGCCTTTGACAACGTCGGTTATCGTCACGTCGACACCGCTCGTTATTATCGCTGTGAGGATGCGTGCGGTGCAGCTGTTCGCGAATCCAACGTGCCCCGTTCGGAGCTGTTTTACACAACCAAGGTGTATTTGAACGAGCTGGGCGGGGGAGCAAGGACCCGAGCTGCTGTCGAGGACAGTCTGGCCGTAGCTGGTCTCGACTATCTCGATCTCGTGCTAGTGCATGCTCCGGATGGAGGCAAGAAGTTCCGCCTCGACTCGTGGGCGACGCTCAGCGAGCTGGTCGAAGAAGGTAAAGTGCGAAGCTTGGGTATTTCCAACTTTGGTCCGCAACACATCGAAGAACTGATGAGCACCAACCCCAAAGTACCGCCCGTATGCAACCAGATCGAATGCCATCCTTTCTTCGCGCAGAAGGACGTCAGGGCTGCGTCGGAAAAGCATTCGATCATCGTCCAGGCTTACTGTCCGCTGGCCAGGGGAAAATACTACGGGGATGCAACTCTCAAGAAGGTAGCTGGAGAAACGGGTAAGACAGAGGCTCAGGTGATGCTGCGCTGGCTGGTTCAGCATGGTATCGTGGCGTTGCCGAAGAGTAGCAACCCGAAGAGACAGGCGGAGAACGCAGAGTGCTTGTCGTTCGAGCTCTCGGAGGAGCACATGAAGGGTAAGTCGTCCTGAACTCGGGCTGTTTGTGAAGCATAGATGAGTGTCAGGCTGACTTTTGCGACATTGCTTGTTCTTCACAGAACTGGACGCTTTGGACCGGGGCGACAAGGGCTGGATCGAAGTTCAGACCCAAAGCCAGCACTGCGATTAGAAGTTGAATCTTGTCTTTTCTTCACTCTACTATTGCAAGCGAACATCACCTCCCGGCGTCAGTCTGACAGCTTGCAGGGCATTTGGTATGCTAGCTCTGTGAACTGATCAGTCGAGTGTGCTGCTATGACTGTTCCAGTCAGAAAGGTGTTGGTCTCTCATCGTCGTCGCGTAAAGAGGCTGAGCCAGGAATCCGAACCTAACATTTACAAAAATTTCGCCGGCTCAGCTTTTTTAGGCTTTTTGGCTGAGCTTTTTTTTCTTGATTTTGCCTCCACAAACGCGGAGATGAAGCGCCCTGTAGGAACGCGCCGCGACTCGACGGAAGGGCACAATTCCAGGCTTCGCTGCAAAGAAGAGGTGGCGAAAACGCGGTCAATCCAGGGAAAGTAACACTTTTCCAACAGTCAAGCTCAGCTTTCGGACTTGTCACCAACCTCATCATCCATCTCTATCGACCACCACCACCACCACCACCACCACCACCACCACCATCATCGCAAAGCACTCTCATATCAGTCGATCACCTCTCATCACGGTCAGGTCCTATAGGCACGCGCTCTAGCTACGCCCGACGAGTCTTGCGGCTCCGACCAGATTGTATTGCTATCGACATGCCATTCTCAGGTGCTGGCGGCCAGAGCGTGCTGCCCATGTCCGCTCCTCGAACACACGACGTGGCGACTACATCTACGTTCGACTCGATCACATCTCAAACACCAGCTGCTGCTACATGGCCACCCTCGGCCGCTTCCTCAGCTGTCACTTCACACATGGACAGCTCCGCAGCTGCACCTCCAACCACCATCACCGAGATCAATCTGATCTCATCACCGCCCACCAGCCACGGCGCTTCTCCTTCGCGTAACCGCTCTTCGCCTCTGAGACCATCTCTCGCAACCAACGTTCTCGAGAGTCCTTCGGGCGCTCGTGAGGTGGGGAAAGCTGCTCTGGCTGCAGCCTCAAAGGATGTCGCCTCCACAGCGCCGATGGATGCATACGTAGCGAACAGCGACCCGGAAGACGGACAGCATGGTGACCACACGTATGGCGCTGAAACCCCTCAAAGATCTCACTCACCATCACCGCATCGTTCTAGCTCCAAGCCGGTCATAGATGACGCCGACGATTCGTCCGTCTATGTCCAAATTCCAGCCGCCTCTCCATCGATGAGGCCACCGCGAGAAAGTGGTAGCGCCAAGAAAAAGACGAAGAAGCAACCCAAGGAGACATTGCGACGTCGTGGCTCAGATGCTTCTGACTTTGCCGAAGAACTAGCCGCCTCAAGGAGCGTGGATGGAGATGCTGCCTACGCTGCCGCGCTCGCAGCCCAAGAAGAGACGCTCGCCCGTCGACGTCCCACGCGAGGTGCTCGCAAAGAAGTGAGCTACACTCCGAACTGCGATCTCGATGGTCGGCCTCTTCCGCCGAAAAAGTCCAAGGATGCCACGGCGTCGTCGTCGTCGTCCTCTGCAAAGTCCAAATCCGCATCCAAGAGCAGTCCTGCAGCATCAAAGACGAAGAGCAAGCGCAGATCGAGGGTCTTTTCAGATGATGATGAGGAGGGTGCTGACGGCAACGACGGACCTGGACCGAGCTCGTCGACCAAGTCAAAGGACAGCGGGTCGCATGTAGGCGCACAAGGCGATGCTGATCTTACAGATGACGATGTTGGCTTCAAGGCACGAGATCGGAAGAAGGCAAAAGTTAGCAAGGCTGTTGTGGTGAGCAGCGATGACGAACAAGAAGAGGAAGGAGCAAAGCGATCTGCAAGACGTGGAAAAGCGCAAACAGACTGCTCTTCTGGCCGAAAGAGGGCGCGCGACGATGATGAAGAGGAAGCTGCAGCGCCAGTAGGATCGGATCACGATGACGATATTTTGACACCGCCCCCACCGAAGTCTCCAACATCACCACGTCGGTCATCGCGCAAGAGCGTGCCTTCGCCCAAGAAGAAACAACTGAAGGAGGCCGCAGAAGACAAGGCTGGCAAGAAGGGCAGAGAAAAGCCGAAGCAAAAGGCGTTCGAAGTTCATGATGAGAGCGATGCGGACGAGCAAGAGAAAGAGGAGGCTGTCGCAGAAGAGGCACCAAAGAAGTCGAGTCGGGAGGATGCTACCGGCAAACCTTCACAGCCCGATCAGGATGCCGCAGCAGAAGGAGAGGCCGACGAGGAAGACAAGCCAGAGGAGACACCAGCGAAGTCCGCATCTTCCGCCATCCCATCCACTCTGACGCCGAATCCGTCCGACACTGCCACTTCATCATCCGGCAGCTCAGCCTCTCGACCTGCGCCGCCCACATCCGTCGCTATCAAACGCATCGCCACGGGCAGCTCCTCGTCGTCCCCTTCCCCTTCCTCCTCGCCCGCCACCGCCCGCTCGTTCTTCGGCAAACCGCTCACCAGCCTCCTCCACAGCGGTGCGGCTCGACGTCCCGGGTTGACGCGCAAAACCAACATCCCCTCGCTGCTCAACCATCGTGGAGCGCCCAAACCACCTGCAGCGAAGCTGGCCGTGTCGAAGCGAAGGCTGCAGGACGACGACTACGAGTACGATGCCGAGTACGAAGCGCTGATTGCGAAGGATAAGAAGGGGAGCGATGAGGAGGATGAAGAGGAGGAGGAGAGGGAGGAGGATGAAGAGGTGGAGGTTGAGGAGTATGATTGATCGACACAGGCGCAATACTTGTAAGAATCTCGGTAATGATGATTAGGTTGTTATTGTACAATGTTCACGTCGACTTTCTCGCGCGTTTACCCCTCCTTCCATCCCTTTCTGACACCACCTCTTTGACGAGCTTCAGCGTGGTGACAAGCAGCGGCACGAGCAGGGGCGCGAAGAGCGGCGTGTAGACGGCGTACTTGTGTTCGTCTGGGAAGTAGAGCAGACCTAGCATGTCTGGGTTGAAGAAGGCTCTGTTGGCCAAAGCGTGGGTTTGTTTTGCCTTTTCCAGCACCTCTGTTGGCTCGGTGGCGTTTTGGAGCGAGGTGAGCGTGGCGAGGGAGGCTTGTACGTCGGCTTTGACGTCGGCGCCTACGCCGAGGTTTTCGATGCGCGAGACCAACCGTGTGATGGCTAAGAGGGTGGAGGTGGTTTCGCGTGTGAGTTCGAGTATTCGACGTTGTTGCAGTAGCGCCAGTTGAACGCGTCGGTGCAACGGGGTGGCGGAGGGTGATAGGCCGAGCAGAAGCTCGAGTTGGCGAGCGAAGAGCGTTATCGATTCGGCGACTTGCGTTTCCGGTAGCGATTGTACCGAGCTTTTCGACGGCTGAGCGACCAACCCATCTTGAGAAGCTACGTTGAGGATCACTACTCCACCCCACTGCGGAATGAGCCATGCGTTCGACCCTTCGTTGACGCCTCCCGTGACAGGGTCGCGAATGAGCAACGGTGAGTGCGAGCGGGACGGGATGTAGAGGAGAAAGTGCAGATCGTGCGTCTGCGAGAGGACGTCGTACGGTCGCGTGTCGTTCGCGGCAGGGGGCGAGGGAGGCGGGACGGTGGATGTAAGGGACCATTCTTCCGAGTTGACGAATACTTTGAGATCGTCCCATTCGATAACGTGGCGGGGTGGGAGGGGTGTCCGTGTTTGCTCGATGGTTCGTTGGAGACGTGGTACTTGAACGATGCGTTTCTGCTTGACGAGCTTGGTTCGTTTCGGGGCAGATGCGCTCAGCTCTTGCTCCACTTCCTCTTCCTCTGCATCGACGATCTCTTTGGCTGCCTCCTGCTCTTGATCTTGATCTTTATCTTCGACCTCGACCTCAACCTCAACCTCGACCTCCTCATCCACCAGCACCTCCCTCTCAACCTCCCTCTCCACCACCTCCTCCAACACCTCCTGAGTCGGCCTGAACGCCAACGGTGCAAACCACTGGACCTGCGTCTCCATGTGGAAATCGTGCAAATCCCCCAGTTCCCTCGTCAACTTTGCGATCGGATCATCGCTCCCATCGCTGCTCGAAAGCGAGTGGATCAACCAGCTATCGTACGCAGTGCCGTCCGTAACGTCTTGGTTCATGATGCTGAATACAAGACGTACGTGTTTGCTGTACTGAATCACTCGCGGGTCTTGCTCCGTGTCGGCGATGGCTGTGGAGTCGTCATGGGGGGAAATCGGCTTGTCGCCACGGAGAGCGAGGAGCTCGGCGATGACCGCTGCGCTGACGGTGTCTGGTACGAGCGGAAGCGAGTTTGCTTCGTCGGTAGCAGGGATGTAGACGGTCGGAAAAAGCGAAGCTTGGTGCGATGCCTCATCATCCGGCGATTCTCTAAGCACTTGAACCACGTATTCGCCCGACTCTGGATGCAGCGACTCTCTCGAAACCTTCGACGCTGTCGACCGCGCACTGACGCTCCACAGCGTACACTCGAGGCTGCTCGCACCCGGCGACTGCGCTTTGAGCTCCAAACTCTGCTGTACGAGTTGTTCCACCTCGCCCAAAAAAGTCTTGTCTTCCCCTTCTCCGTTTATCTGCGACAATATCGACGGATCCACAAGCACCTTCAAGCTAGCCGCAAAGGTAACAGGACACCTCTCCGACAGCTGCAGCGCTTCCACCTGTCGCGTCGGCAACGGCAGCCTCTCGATCGTTGTGAGTCGAAGCCATGACGGGATGCTCAGCAGCAACGCGGCCCAGAAGCATATCAAGATGGCTGTACGCGTGCCGAGGCTCTGGAACAGCAGTGGCGCTGCCATCTTGAAGTATTTCGTCCTCCGAGTTGCGATCAACACGGGATGAGGAGAGGATGGCAAGAAACGCCGGATGGTGTTGGTCAAGATCAACACACGCTTTTTTTCTGGCTTTCGGAGTTGGCTCATGCGCCGCTTTTCCCGGCAATTTGTGTGGTTGAAAGGCGTAACAAAGACCGAAAAATCGACCCCGCACGACGATCCTCTTTTTTTCACGCTTTCACGCACAGACGCACTCAGCTTTGACCGCATCGGAAGAGACAGAAACCACAGCAGCGATGCCACTGACCGACTGACATCACACGCCCCCAACCTACAGTAACGACGCTCTTTGGCCCGCAATTCATCCGTTTCCTCTCTACGATCACCAAGGCTGCTCAGCAATTCACATTCCTCCCTCCCTCCCTTCCCACCACCAACCTCGAAGTCGGTACGAACCGCTTAGCCGACCCGGCCTCGACCCCAGAGCCCCAAGCTCTCGCACTCCGCAACCATGTCGTTGTCGTCGACATCACCGACCACTCCGGTCAAAAAGGAAAAAGACCCCGCCAACGCTGCTGCCTCACCTGCGCCACCTTCCATCGTCACCAACACGTCACGCATCCCCTCCACCTCCCTCTCGTCGACCTTCGAACCCCTCTCCTCCTCCGAGATCCTCGAACGCGTCCCCAGCCCCGTCGTCCGTCTCGCCGCCGCCCTCGGACCTGCCATCCATGCGTTCCACCGCTTCATCCGCCTCGCCACCTGGACGGGCGGGCAGGGCTCGACGTCGTCATCGATGCTGCTGCTCGTCTCGTTCTGGTTGGCGTGCGCCTTTGGGTACGAGTTCCTGCGCTACGCTCCTCAACTACTCGTGTTGGGTTGGATCGGTTACGCGGGCGTTCGAAGGCAGCTGGCTTTTGCTCGACCTCGAAAGCACTCGCCGGCGAAGCTGATGGAGAAGCACGACGTAGTGTCGGCAGCTTCGCTCAATGCGACGCTGCTCGAGCTGTCCGAGCTGGCGGATTTCTTTTCGTCGCTGCGAAAGAACGTGCTGGTACCCGCCGTGCAGCTGGTTTCGTGGGATCCGAGCCCGATGAACACGAAAGCGGTGGCTGCATTCCTGATCCTCACTTGGCCGCTGTGGCTCTTGGCGTTCCTGCCGTTGAGGGAGACGGGCTTCCCTAGCTTGGTGCTTCCTGTGTCTGGTGCAGGTATCGTCAGCTCTATCGCTGCGTGGAACGCCTTTGTCTTTCACCAGATCCTCAAACTCGTCGGCCCGGAGCACGTCGCTGCAGCTCACGCTAGAGCTGCACCCCTCTACGCCCAGTACGAACACTTCACCGCCCTCGTCGCCAAGACATTCCCCCTCGTCTACGCTTACTCTGCGAACCTCGCTGCCCGCGTCCGGTGGGAACAGTGGACAGAATTCAACCTCACCCTGCTCCCTCCCTACCCGATCGGCGCCCTCACCGTCCGCAGCTTGGTCTGCTTCGTAGGCACCCTCGCGCTCACCTGGTGCTCTCCGTGGTGCAGCCTGTTCCGCCAGGCTGTGTGGAAGAGCGCTACCGTCCGACGCATCGTTCGCGGCACCGGTCGACTGCTCAGCGGGCAGACTTCGGCGCGCGAAGCGTACGGCAAGGGCAACTTGGACGACGAATGGGCGCACGGCTTGTACCACGAAGACGGCTCGGAGCTGCTCCAACCGAAACCCGGCTCCTCCTCCACCACCGCTGCCGTCAGCAAGACCAAAAAGCAGGAACAAGTCGTGCGTCACGAAGACGTCGTCTACCAGTTCTCGATCTTCGAGAACCAACGTTGGTGGGTCGGTCTCGATTGGACCGCCGCGCTGCTTCCTCAGGAACGACCGTCGTGGTCGGACGAGTCGAACAACCCGGTCTCGCCTCCCTCCTCGTTCAGCCTTCCGGCGACCAAGATCATGCTCACCCCTTCCCCCACCGCCTCCGACCCCAAGGCGTTCACCCGACGCACCATCAAGTGGGCCTGGGTTGACCCCGAGTGGTCCATCGCCGGCGTCTCGTCGCGCGGCGCCTACTACCCCTCCTCGGCCGTCTACAGGGGCACGGCGAAGGAGGCGGCGATCCGATCGGCCAGCGTGGTGGGCGACGGGGATGCGCTGCTGTCGGCCAAGCAGGGGTATCTGGGCGATGCGTTGAGCCGGATCCGCGCCAAAACGGAGCCGGGGGCGGTGAAGGTGGAGGAAGGGATGGAGGAGGGGGAGTGGGACGTGGACGCGGAAGGGTGGCAGTACGGCGACAATGGGTGGGAGAAGATGTCGAAGAAGAGCGGGATGGGGAGGTATACGAGGCGGAGGAGGTGGGTGAGGAGGGCGCGGTTGGTCGAGGTGGTCGAGTATGGGGTGAGTGGTCCGACGGCGTCGGTGGGGGAGCCGGTGGGTGAGCCGAGGGTCGAGAAGAAGGAAGCGGGCAAGGAGGGGGTGGAGGAAGAGTTGAAGGTGGACGGTGTGGATTCGGCGATCGAGCCTAAACTCGATACCGATGTCGACGCTGCTAGCACCACCGATCCAGCCTCACCCTCGGCAGAAGCGCTAGCCGCCAAACGACCGAGCATCTCAGACCGGCTAGCCAAGGCAGCACAGTAACGCACCTCTCATGTTCACAGCGGCCTCAATCCTCCCAATGCAGCATCGTTCCCATTTTTTTAAGCCTTGGTCTGTGTATTTCATTTCCTAACACACGCAACAGCGACGCTGCCCAGGCTCCTCCTCATCTCTGCCTGATCCACGTCGTGGCTGTCTTCTACGCTTCCCCATCTGTTGATCTGACTCTGGACCTCGACTTCAGCCGCCTTTGCCGCCTGTTCGACCGTCAGGTGGCCCGAGATGAGCGCGGTCGAGATGAGGAAGGATTTGGTGAGCATGACGGAGCGTTCGAAGGCTGCTAGGTCGAAGGCGTCGAGGTTGTGCAGGTGGGAGGCGAAGGTGGGGAGTGTGTCGGGCGGGTGGGAGTTGCCGAGGAGGCCTGTGAACGGGGTAATGCTTGTGCTGTAGGTGGAGTTGATGTGGTGGAGTAGCGGATCCCAGTGGAGTTTCTGGAGGTCGACGAGGGACTGGGGTGTGGATTCCTGGAAGCAGATCGTTTCGCCTTCGAGGTACTTGAGCAGGTCTCGTTCGATCGCCGATCGTTCGCTCTTCTCAGAACACCCTTCCAAAGCTCGAGCCGCTAGACTGGTGAGCGGCAACGTGTGCGGTTTCAACACTTTGCCCTGCTCGCTCCACTCCTGCGCGATGCACGTCGCGAGCAGCTCGCGCTCCGACGGGATGACGATAGGCCGTCCGGAAGGCGTACGGATCGAACGGCCGTCGAGCAAGATCTGGAACCCCGAGGCGGAACTCGTGGGAGGTTGAAGCGTCACAGTCTTCCAAAAACGAGATTTGAGTCGTTCGGCTCGGTTCAGCGCCGCTTCTTCGAACACCGACCGGGTAGTTGAGAAGCGAGCGATCTCAGCGAGTGGTACAGCTCGAGTCGTGCGAGCGGCCGAGGTGAGGGCAAACATCTTGAAGGACGGGGGGTGATGGATCAGGGAAGTAGGCGTGTGAGGAATGACAAAAGACTTTCTTCTCGCGCTTTCAAAGAAGCAACCAAAAGGTGAAGGCCGCGCGCAGCCGATTCCCGAGTTTAGCACCACACTCGCTTGCCAAAAAATTGCCAAACCGCGCAGTGCATCAAGACGCTATACTCAACGCTTCATACTGTGAGCCGCACGATGATCAAGCCGAGAGCAAACCCGGCTCGGCCAAAGTGATGATAGCCACATTCAACCACACACCGAAGCGCCAACAGACTGTGAAAAGGGGGTATATTCATTCGAGAGACTACACAAAGGAAACAGCATCAACCCCCCAACTCCTCCTCACCTGCACCAACGCCAACAGCTCCTTGATCAGCTCTTCCAACAGGATCGTATTATCGAGCACGCTTGAGAGCGTCGCTTGACCCATCTCCTTCCTGCCAGTCGCCGTTGGGGCGGGGAACCAACCCTCAGCCCCCATCGCGTGCTGTGTCTTGACCAGCACCGCTGCAGTTTCGCGAAAGTGCTCTGCATACGGGTTGATCGTCGATGCTGAGATCTTGCGCTCGCCTGCAGATGGACGTGTTTCTGCTTCGGCTGAGCTAGGTGGTAGCTTACCAAGATGCGAAGGCGTACGCGTGGGACGACCGCCGAAGAGTCGCGCTAGAGCGCTGCTGCGGCCGATGGATGAGGTATCGGTTTGGGGCGTTGCGGGAGCAGTCGACGCGGATGGCGCGGGAGGAGGAAGGGCGGGGAGAGTAGCTCGTTTGTCTTCAACAATCCCAAAATCTCGTTCTGCCGTTCGAATCCTTTCGTTGGTTTGCAGCCGTCCATTTCCATTGCTTCCATTGCTCCCATGCGAGGGTAGGCGAGGTAGCGTCAAGCAAGCCCTCAACGTTTTCGATTCTTCCGATTCCCCTTCCTCTTCTCCTACCGATTCAACCACCTCGAGTGCGGCAGAAAGATCCTCCGTCAGCACCAAGCTTCTCCTTCTTTCCGCTAGATACCTATCAAAGTCCGGTACGCAATCGCGATAGGCTGTCACTTGCTGGACCAGCCCTCGAAGCACCTGCAGCAATCCGGGCTCTTCTTTTCCCGCTTCGGTCCCAGGCGCATGCGTCAGCCATCCTTCCAAGCTCCTCACTGGCGACGCAGCAAGCGCAGAAAGGACTCCACTCGCCGCCAAGTTGACCTCTACTGGCTGAGAAAAGAACGAAACAAGGCTAGCAAACAGCTGCTGCGCCAAAGGATCGCTGCGGACTAGCGGAATCTGGGCCCCTTCCAGGTCGAGAGCAGCTGTGAATGTGCTGTCCTGGCGCAAAGACTGCTCTGCATCGACAAGATAGTTGCTCAACGAGGCCTGCAAGCTTTCGCTGCTCTTAGTAGAACCAAACGACGCCAGCAGGGACGAGAATGCATCGATCTCGCGAAAATGCATTTCGATCTTGCTGCAAGCCGGGCTGGCCTCTTCAGCTTCCATCTCTAGGGCGGGACTCTTGGGGAGCCAGTCGTCGATGGGCGCAGACGCGATGGCCTTGCGAGGTGGCAATTGCAGCAAACCACCACAAGCTCGGAAGCCATGACATACGATCAGACTCCTGGCAAGCCTCAACGCTGCCACCCGTGTATCCGGTCGCTTTGTGTCCTCCAGACTGTCCAAGATGAGGTCCTTGACACTGTATCGATCCGAGTGGTCGATCGGTACGTTGATGTGGTATCCATGGTCATCTTCGTGCGATCCATCCAAATCAGCCGGAAGGAGGAAATCCAACACCACGTCCGTCAGGAGATGCTCGCTCCGCAACATGATGACGAGAACATCCAGGTAGTTGAGAACTGCAGCCGAACTGCCATCGAAGTCGCTGCTCTCCATGAGCGATGGATAGACGACGTTGCGGATGAAAGTGTCACGGATAGCGATAGCGATGGCTCCTGCCAGCTTACGCACTATCGGGTCGAGATAAGGCGCAGTGAATGTAGATGAGGGGGCTGCCTCGGCCGAAGCCTTCTCGTCCGCATCGTTTGGAGCTACTGCAGCTTCGGTGAGGTGCTTAGATGCGAGCCACAGCGAGTCGAGCACATCCTGGCAAAACTCAACGAGGTCAACGAGCAAGCGCAGCTGAGCTTGCAATTCAGGATCGTCGCTTCTCGTTGCTGATGACAACGCTTCCGAGGCATCATTTGCGGCTTGAGAGGCCGAGCTGCTCGCAAGCGTGATTGCGGCGCGTTCAGTTTTGGTTGAAGTAGATGTGCTATCGAGCTCGGTGGGGTCGTAACGTGACACTGATCGAATGCGAGATGGCAGCAGACCATAGGCGGCACCCAGACCGGCTCCGAGGACATCTGCAAAGTCCGAGTGTGCAATGAAGACGGCCAGCGACCGACGAATGTCTTCGGTGGCGAAAGAGACACGCTTTGCAGCTTTTTTCGCCTTGCCAGTCGGTGAGTGGACTGTCCTCGGAGAACGGCCACCTTCGAGTGAGATGAGGAAAAGAAGACCAGCTCGCGCGAGCTCACCGATGCGACCTTCGCGATGAACAAACTTGAGCAGATAAGAGAAGAGCGGGAACCGTAATCTTCGTTTGGACTGCTTGCGAGATGCATAGGCTGTGGAGGGCTGGATTGTGGCGGTAGAGTCGACAGATCCAGCTGGTGAGGGTGATCTGTGATCGATTGAGCTCATGTCAGACGGTTCCGATGTAAAAAGCGAATCTTTGTCGCCAAGTTTTCCTGAGGTCAAATCGTCAAAGACACTGCGGCTGACTATGATGGAGCCGTCCTTGAGGCTGCGTGCATCTTCGGGACTATCAGCATCGTCAACAGGCTCGTCTGTGAAGAAGATTTGAAGCAGATCTGGCGTGTTGCGGATGCGACTGGCGATATGGCACATGAGATCCACAAGATCCTCTTCGTACTCGGCATCTTGTATGGAGGCTGGAGGCATGTTGGATCCGCCTGCATCGAACGAGTCGTCATCGAGCTGATATCGCACCGCATCCTCATCGAGGCAAAGCTGGATGAGTTGCGAAATGGGTTTGTTGGCAGCTTGCCTCGAGAGGAACTTTTCGTCGAGAAGGATGATGAGGTCTTTGAGAACTCGAATGGTCTCGCCGCGGATGCCCTTGGGTCGATCGTCTACCGAGAGATGGACCAGCTCTGTGAGAATATCGTACTTGAGCAGGTACTCCATGCAGGGACCCGTGTGTCCGTCATTGCTGCGATTGCTCTCAAAGACGAGGGCGTCGATGATGCGCTGCAGACGTCGTGGTAGGTCGGATCGGGCTACGCCAAAGAAGAGTGCTCGTTCGTCCGGGTTCTCGAGCTCAGCCTGGACGGCGAGCCAGTCGGCATGGAAGACATCGACACTGCCGACGGGGTGCAATGAGGGTTTTTTGCGAAGACGAGGTGAGCCGGTGATTCCAGCGGCCGCTTTGGCAGGGGTGGACACCAAGCCAGAAAGACGGCTCAGATATTCCATGTTGAAGCCGCAGTGGGCGCGATAGCTCCAGATGCTGTCATGAAGAAGTGGCTTCCAGGGTGTCCAGGTGTTGCGCAGGGAAGGCGTAAAGAATGCAGCGTGCCTTACCCGGATGGATCCTTGGCGTCGTGATGGTTGAAGAGAGGAAAGTGACACTTTGCTGAGGTGGACAGGGTCTTCGAGTTGAGGTTGCGCATGCACGCGAGCGGAGTGTTGGTTTTTGGCCGAAATTCACGTGTTAGGCTCGAGGCTCGAGGGTAACAGGCTTTCAAATGCTGACAAATTGTCATTTTGGAAGGTCGGCAGAAAGGCGCATCCGAGCCTCTCCATCTTGATCTGCATCCCTACCTCGACATTTCTCTCCCGCTGCTGCTTTCACCATCATTCATCGATCAACAGCGCATATCTACACCATGTCGGCCAACGCATTGACTCGCGCTTTCCCAAAAGCACTCAAGGAGGTCCGTCTGCACCTCTGCCAGACCGGCCAGGCATCTGCTGGAGCAAGGTGAGTTTTGCAAAACTTGCAGCAAGAAGGTGCATCAACCACGACCGACCACTGAACATCCCTTGCCTATTTCGCTCGATAACATCTATACAGAAAGTTCCTCGAGACCAACTACAAGCCCATCAAGCAGTCCAACCCCGAGCTCCCATTCCTTGTCCGAGAGGCTAGCGGCACACCTGCACGCGCCTTTGCCCGTTTCGGTAGGTATCATCTCGACTGCTGCATGGCAGATCGTATCGACCTGTCACGAGAAGACTGTGCGCTGACGCCTCTATCTCCTGCCGCTATCTTGCAACATCTGAACATCCAACAGAGCGCGGTGTTGAGAAGCACGTCGAGCTTGACGGCCTCAGCTCGGCTGACGTCGAGAAGAAGTTCGGCGAGTTGCTCTCTTCCTCAGCATAGACGTTCACCATGCAATACTACGGCTCTAGAAACATACTCTGCATGACTGCATCTGAGTTCACCAGGGAAAGGCAAGCAGCGTTCCCTGCATCAGACGCTGTCAAGTTCTCATGAACTGGATTGATTGAGGTTGGATGTGTTGGTTTTTCACGCCCGCTCCGCAAACCCAGTGCCTGATTCGATTGCTGCATCGTCTCACAGTCCTGTACGGCTGCCGTTTCCGTTTGTGGCGTGGCAGAATTGTCTTTCGCTGTACTGAGTTGAGTAGGAGTTCTGAAAGTGTTCAGCTTGATGGAGTTGCCATCGCCGACGAGGTTGAGGGCCGATTCACGATTTGGTTTTCCGCGCGAGAGGCACGCGTGTTGGCTTGCAAATCCATGACGCCTGGTTGCAGCTCAGCAGCCGCTTTTTGTGCCAAGCGACGGCTGCAAAAGGCAAAGGTGGAGGCAATTCCCATCATCCCTACGGACTCAGCCCTTCCTTTCTCCTACCAACCAACCCTGACTCCCTCGAAATCATAACCATAGCTGGCAAGGCAACACGCAATATCAACGACTCCCCGCGATCTGTAGCTGAAGCTACGGGGAAAGCTCTACAAGATGAAGATCACATCACGGCATATCGAAAAGGATGGCTCCGGCAGGATCACCATCGTTCCTGAAGAAGAGTGAGTCGTCAAATAGCCTAGTTTCTCACCCTCTTACTACTTATGGCTGACCCTAGCTCAACTGACCCTGCAACAGTGAGGACATGTACCATCTATACAACTTGATCGAACAAGGCGACCGTGTACGAGCAGCGGCGGTGCGCCGAGTGCAATCCGAGTCCTCCACGGGCTCAATAGAATCGCATCGAGTGCGGCTCAATCTCACCATCGAGGTGGTCAAGACAACTTTCGACGCAACAGGTTCAAGTGCGCCACCAGATCCATCCGCCGCAGCGGCAGCAGCAGCATCGACGTCTTCAGCAGCCGCAGAGGAAGAGGTCAGCCGGGCAGCGGCAGTAGGTGGCTCTGGCGGCGATGGGGCGACACTGCAAGTTGCGGGAAGAGTGGTGGAGGAGAACCCGCACGTCAAGATGGGAGCATACCATACGCTGGATTTGGAAGTCAATCGAGCTCTCACCATCACCAAGCAGAGCTGGGACGCGGTGCACCTGGAGCGGCTGGGCGAGAGTACAGATGTTAGCCAGCGCGCCGAAGTGGGAGCTGTGGTGCTGGGTGATGGGACAGCAGCGGTGTGTCTGCTGACAGGCCACATGACTGTGGTACGACAACGCATCGATGTGCCGATCCCACGCAAACGCAAAGGACTTCCAGCCACAGCAGCGGACAAAGCCACAGCACGCTTCTACGTGCAAGTGTACAACGCAGTGGTCAAGCTGCTTCAACTTCCGGCTCTTCGGCTCATCATCCTTGCATCTCCCGGCTTCACACGAGACTCTGTCTACGATTTCCTATTCGAGGAAGCGACACGGCGAGGCGACAAGATCCTGATTGGCAGCGAAGCACGACGCAAGTTTCTCAAGATTCACTGCAGCTCTCCGCACGTTCACTCGCTCATGGAGGTGCTGCGCAGTCCGGAGGTCAACGCGCAGCTGAAAGACACCAAGTTTGCCCGAGAGGGACAGCTGCTGGAGCGCTTCATGAAGCAGCTGGCGAGCGACGAGCTGCGAGCATGGTATGGAGAGCAACACGTGTTGTTAGCTGCATCGAGAGGTGCGATCGGTGTCTTGCTCATCTCGGACGGTCTGTTCAGAGCGGCGGACCCAGCGAGGAGGAAGAAGTTCGTGGAGCTAGTGGAAGACGTACGAGCACAGGGAGGCGAGGTGGCGATCTTCAGTTCGATGCACGAAAGCGGACGTCAGCTGAATGCCTTGACGGGTATTGCTGCGATCTTGACGTACCCGCTTGACATTGAGGTGGTGGAAGAAGAGGAGGCTGAAGAAGCGAGAAGCAAGCAGCAGGAGGCTTCATGACCTCAGTTCCACAAGTAAAAGCTGCAATATACATCTTTTGCTCTTCAAAGAAACTGCGTCTTGTGTGAAGATGTGTGCTTTCGAGCGGGAGCGGCAGCTTTGGCAGATCCCCGATCAGGAGGAGTTTTGGGCCGATGCTCTGCCAGAATGATACGAGAATCTCACACTTTCAAGCCAAAATTGAAGGCACGTGACGTCGAATTTTGAGTGATGGCTAAGCGTGTCGGCGCGTTGAGGAGTTTTGTGCGGGTCAAGCAGGCGCATACGAATTCCAATTGTGTTGCTCTCAAAGGCACAGGTTGAGTCAAGACCTTGGCCGTGACCCTCTCGGCGTTGTCGACGATGCGCTCGAAGCCATTTATGGTGCTGATGATGATGTTAGGGTGCAAAGTAATGCAACTTGCCTGTTTGGACTCGGAAAAGGCAGCGAAGCGCTCGTTTGTTCGGAGAGATGTGAGTGTGAATGTGAGTGTGTGCGGAAGTGTTGGTGTCGTTGCCGCTTTTTTGTTGTATGCGAGATGAAGTTCCGCTCCCGCAATTTCACTTTCGTCACATCTTTCCCATCGTATCACATCCACACACTCTACAAGCACGTACACGCCCACAATCACAAAGCTACGTTCTTTCAACTGCTTTTCCGCGTTCTTCCGCACCACCACCTCGAAAAGCGTCGACACGATCCTACAACTTCAGCGTTAGTCGGCACCTACTCACGTCATTCCTTTGGCCAACTGGTAGACTCGACTTGCTTATGGGATCGGTCATCGTCAGCACTCACTCGTCCTGAGCGGCTTGCCATCGCAAACTAGCCACTCCGCTGGCTTGTCGCCTTTTCAGCTTCCCTGACAAGGGCCGCATAGACTTGTTCCGGGCTTTGGACAACACCGCTCCTATCTGTCAACCGTCTTCGGGAGCTGGCCTCTCGATATTCACACCGAAATGACGGAATCATCCATCAACGTCTGCGTTCGTATCCGTCCCTTCAGCGAGAAGGAGGCATCCCAGCTCGCGCCCAATGAAGACCACACGCCCTTTCTAGGCGATGGTGGCCTCGCCGGCGGCATCTCACCCAACAAGTTCCTTCCATCCGCAGCATCAACATCGACGCTCAAAACACGCTTCGTCCGGCCGATCGTCAAGCCCATGGACCAGAAAGTGCTCGTCTTCGATCCGCCTGATACCAACCCGCTCACACGACTGCTCAATAGCAATCCGCTGGCTCATGGGGCCAGACGCAACAAGGATGTTCGATACGCCTTTGATCGTGTCTTTGACTCAACAGCGTCTCAGACGGACGTCTTTCAGGAAACCTGCAGACCTTTGCTAGATGGTATTTTGAACGGGTACAACGCAAGTGTATTCGCGTACGGCGCCACCGGTTGTGGTAAGACGCACACCATCAGCGGTACACCACAAGATCCCGGTCTTATCTTCCTCACCATGAAGGAGCTCTACAACCGCATTCAGGATGCGAGAGACGATTCTGATGTTCAAATCCGCCTTTCGTATCTCGAGATTTACAACGAGACCATTCGCGACCTTCTCAGCTCCGAGCCTACCCCACCCGGTGCCGGCCTTGCACTCCGTGAAGATGCCAATAACAGAATCTCGGTCGTCGGCATCACAGAGCTCGTCCCCGAGAGCCCAGAGAGCGTTCTCGAATACATCCAGGAAGGCAACCTTCGACGCACCATGAGTCCTACCGAGGCGAACGCCGTCAGTTCTCGTTCCCACGCCGTGCTTCAGATCAACGTCACGCAGAAACCACGCACAGCCAGCATGACCGAACAGACCACCTCGGCTTCACTCAACATCATCGACCTTGCCGGTTCCGAACGTGCCTCTGCCACCCGCAACAACGGCGCGCGGATGAAGGAAGGCGCCAACATCAACAAGTCGCTTCTCGCCCTCGGTAACTGCATCAACGCTCTCTGCCAGTCTGGCGGTGTTCGCAAGCACGTCCCTTACCGAAACTCCAAATTGACTCGTCTGTTGAAGTTTTCGCTCGGAGGCAACTGCAAAACCGTCATGGTGGTCTGCATCAGCCCCTCGAGCGCTCACTACGAAGAAACGCACAACGCGCTCAAGTACGCCAACCAAGCCAAGAACATCCGCACCAAAGTCAGCCGCAACATGATCAATGTCGACCGCCACGTTGCTCAGTACGTGCAAGCGATCCACGAGTTCAAGGAGGAAAACGAGCGATTGCGGGCCAAACTGGATGAACGAGGAACGCTCGAGTCGGCTGCCGAGAAACGCAAGCGCGCCGAGATGGGCAGGGAGATGGACGAAGCAAAGAAACGCATGCGAGAGAGCACCGATAACGTCACCCGGCTAGTCTCGGAGAAAGCAGGGTTCGAAGCGATCACTTCAGCCGCCGAAACCAAGTTGGGCGAGCTGCGCAAACGCCTTTCGGTAGTCGAAGCCGACCTCCACCGCTTCAGTAGCAAAGGCGAAGTGCTTCCCTCTGATCTCGAGGGAGAACGCGATGTGATACGCAAGATGATTTCGGCGGAAGAAAAAGCGCTCAACGACGACACCACAACCTCTGCCGTACGCAGCCTCCTCAACAGCCTCACCATGCAGCGCGGCATCATCGTCGCCGCATCGCACAATCAGAAGTTTGACACCGAGGCGTCGGAACTCATCCAGACCTTGGGTAATGCGATGTTGGCGGAAGTTGAGGCGGAGAAGTGCAAGGTGAAGTTTGGCGGTGTGCTGGATGCGTTGAGGAGGTCGACGGAGGAAGCGACGCAGTTGGTGGCGGTGGCGACGCGGAGTACGATTGCGTTGCGGGAGGTGGCGGGCGAGTTGGAGTGCCGAGCGAACGATGCGAAGGCGGATGGGGAGTTGGGTGCGACGTTGGCGTTGCTGGCGACGCAGCTGAGGAGCATTGCGGGGGAGAATGAGAGGGTGTTTGATGGGGTTTGTGGTGGAGGAGTTAGGTTGCCGAGTGTTGCCGCAGCGGCTCCGGTCGCAAGCGTAGTGTCAGGGAAGGGTGCCAAGCCGGTGGTGAGCTCGGCGCTTCGACGCACGCGGGCGTCGCTAGCTGTCACGCAGGCTTCGACCACTTCGACCCAGCCTTCCGCTCCCACAACTTCAGCTCGGTCCGTATCAGCATCAGCCCGCGCAACCGCAGCAACAGCAGCCCGCTCAACGAGCGTGCAAGTCTCCAGCTCACCCACCGCAGCAGCGCGACCCAACTTTGCCGCCCCGACGTCGTCCTCCTCGGCGCGCTCTTCGGTCGCCACTTCGAGTCCAGCGCGCAAGTCGGCGCCGATTCGACGGGTCAGCACCGCCGCCACTGCTGCAGCGACCCGTCGGCTTAGCAGCGTTGTAGCCAAGCCGAAAGTGGAAGAGAAGAAGAAGTTCCGCTGGGCGGATGAGGCTGGGGAAGGGTCGATCGATGATAAGCGGGCCCAACAGTCGAGCAGCGAGGGGGAGGAGGCAACGGAGTGGGAGGATTTGTCGGATGGGAGGAGTACGCCTGCGTCGGCGTCGTCGGAGATGAAGGCGACTTCGGTTGCGGCTAAGCCGATGCGGTCTGCGTCAGTGGGGAGGGGGTCGATGCTGAGCCCGTTGCGTGAAGGAGCAGGAGCGGTGGGGGAGACTTCGGATGATGCGGATGTTTCGAGCTCTCCAGCTGCACCCAAACGCGCACCGCTGCGAGCCACGACAAACACAGCAAGCACTGCACTGCTCAACGGCTCTTCGTTCGTCTTCCCCACCGACATAAATGCGAGCAGTTTTGCCGGTGGAGCAGCAGCAGGAGGAGGAGCGCCGGTGAAGAAGGCGTTCCCGCGACCGAGCGCTGGCGGTCCCGGTCCGATCAGACGCAGGACGAGGACTAGTGTCGCGGTGGTGAGCGGTGCACCCAACCCGCTGTTGGGAGGTGTGGGAGGGGTGATGGCGGTTCCAGGGCAGGCGAGTGGCGTGGGGAACCGTGTCAAGGCGAGTCGTGTTGCTGTTGGAGGAGGAGGAGCGGGGATGAGGAGTGTTAGTGCTGGTGCTTCGCTGTTCAGCTAAGATCTTTTGCAATCGCATTGAGAAGTTTTTCATTCGCATCTTGTGTGTGGTACTAGCGCAGACACCTCGTCCTCCACCAACCCAACTCCTCCTCGAGCGCATCTTTGACATTCTCGCTCTTCCTGAACCCATGACCCTCGCCTTGGTACACTTTGTACCTCCAATCCACGCCCTCCCTCCCGCCACCCTTCTTCATCTCCCTCACGAACTCGTCAGCCTGACTCTGGGGCACCACGCGATCCTCGCTGCCCTGCAGCAGCAGCACCGGCGCGCGGATCGCAGCGGCGGCGTACAGCGGCGACCGATCGTGGTAGAGCTCCGGGTGCGATTCCGGCGTGCCGCCGATGAGCTGGAACGGGTAGCGCGATTCGAACTTGTGCGACTCGGCGGCGAGCAGCGCGAGCGACGAGATGCCGTAGCGCGAGACGCCGCCGGTGAAGACGCGCGGGTGGAAGCAGAGGCAGGCGAGCACGGTGTAGCCTCCGGCGCTGCCGCCAGAGATGAGGAGGGCGGAGGGGTCGGCGAGCGAGCTGCTGCGCGTGGCGGAAGAGGCGGTGGTGGGTTTGGTGGAGTTGCGCGGGACGTGTGGTGTGAGGGCGCGGTAGATCCGCTGAACGGTGGACAGGCGCGGAAGGAGGTTAGGAAACAGTCGTTCGATCTTGGCCTCGCTTCTTCGGGAGGTGACGAGGGCGAGGTAATCGACGACGCTGAAGAAGCGGTAACCCTCGCCGACGTAGATGTCGACGACGCGGTCTTCCGGTACCAACCTTGCACTGCTGCGGGTGAGGTACGAGCGGTTGAAGAGTCGAAGCCCGCGCGTGGTGGAGAGCTGCACGCCCAAACCGGGCACGATGGAGACGGTCTCGCTCACCACCCGCCCAACCTTGCTGGCGATGTACGGGAGGAGAGACAGCGCAGCGATGCCGGCTTTCACCGCAGCCTGGCCCGACGCAGTCGCGGGCCGGATGATGGGCGGTATACAATGCGCATACTTCGTCATCACTGTACCCGCGAATCCAACACCGAACACAGCAGCACCCACCGACACACCAGCCAACAGCAGATCGCTCCACCCCCACCCAGCCGCTGTATTCTTCAGCGTCACTCTGACACCTCCACCGTCCATCTCCTCCTCCTGCACCACGACACCATCGTCCTCGCTCTCCTGAAGCTCCTTCCTCACCTTCTCCTGCTCTCCCTGTGTCAGCTCGCCAAACGGCCGCGGATCCAAGCTCGCCTTCGACCCCAAGAATTTAGCAGCAGCCACGCAGTCGATCACATCCGTCACCCCCCACTGCCCCGTTAGCCTCTCCAGGTACTCTCGACCGTACCCCGTGGTCCCGCCGTAGTTGACGGAGCAGACCATGAACCCTCGACTGGTCCAGAACTGAGTCTGCAGGTTGAACCCCATCCCTGCGCTCGCACTGGGGCCGCCGTGGACGTTGAACACGCAGGGGGGAGCTTTGCCCTTCGGTCCCACAAAGTCCTTGTTCTTCGGCTCGAAGATGATCGCGTGCGCGACGGCGGGCTCGCCGTTCGGGAGCGTCGTAGGGAACTCGATCTCTCGAGCCTCGCTGAGATACGCTTTGTCGATGACGCCGTCGGAGACGAGCGTCGAGGAGCGCTTGATGACGGTGATGTTCGAGTCTTGGAGGGTGTAGTTGTTGGAAGCGAGGCCTCGGAGGTCGATGCGGATGAGAGAGGTGGGTTCGTCGGGGCGTCCGGCGAGGAGGGCGAAGGAGGTGGAAGTAAGACGTCGAAGCTGCGAGACTGAGACAAAGGGGCTCTTGAGAGGGATGAGACGCGGTCGGCGCAAGTTGATCAACCCGAGCTGATCCTTTGCACCCTCCGTGTAGGACACGATCAACAAGTCAGGAGACAGCGGGATGTACTCTGAATTGTTGCATGTCCATGCTGGACCGACGAAATCGTTCTTGACCGATTCTGGCAGAATTGGGGCTGGCGAGCTCACTGCGAGGCTGTCGCCTTGCGCACCGGAAGAAACAGTAGCAGAGTAGAGGTTGAGGAATCCCGATGCATCGCACGCGAAGAACAGCTTGGCTGCGTCGTCCTTGGGGTTGGCTGGGATTGCCCAGACGGGTTGCTGGAGCACCTGTTGTTTGCCAGCTCCGGTAGAGGGCACTTTGATCTGAGTCGGCGAGGCAAGCTTGATTTCATCTGGGTTGGAACGGTCGATCTTGGCCACCCACAACTGCGTGTCCCACCACGGCATGCTAGGATGGTTCCAGCTGACCCAGCAGACGTACTTGCCGTTGGGTGAGAAGCGCGCAAAGGTGTAAAAGTCTCTCTGCTGAGGTCCATCGGTGTCGGTCTGTTCATCGGCTTTGCGACCCTGCAGGAGCGTGTGGACCTTGGCTGGCTTCGACTTGAGATCGAGCAGCACGATCGAGTTGATGACGGTGGAAGGCGTGTCTTCGGTGTGATCCTCTTGAATAGCGAGACAGAGGTCTGCATCGGAAGGATGCGGTCCAAAGTCTGCGTAACGAACGGCGGCATTTTCGGAAGTCACCACTTCAGGTTCTGCATCCTTCTTCGCTCGAAGCACGTCAAACGATTTGGGGTTGTAGTCGGTAAAGATGAAGCTACCATCGGCCAAACTTGCGGCAGCACCACCACCATACTCGTGCACCCCAGATCGGGCGCTGTACTTGCCAGCGGTGATCTCGGTGGCGTTCTCGGAGGAAAAATTGGAGGAATGCATGAGAGCGTAGCGGCCAGCATCGCTCATTCGAAGTTCGACCCATGCGACATCTTGGCCTGTTTCAGAATCGGCAGGGACCAACACTTCCACCAGCCCGGTGGCCTTTTGGACGAGAAGGTCGGTCGTGATGGGAGATTCCCAGAAGCCGTACGGCGCGACCGTCTTTGATCGCTTGGAAGACGGCATCTTTGCTATTTGTGTTGAGCTAGATGCGAGTTGATGGAAGGAAAGGATGAAGAAAGAAAATAGGTCTGTGCTTTGAGTTTTCTACGGCAACGGAAACGCTTCTTCCGAGCGAGCGACTCAGCCAAAAAAAAAATCGCCGCGGAATCTGACTGTTCATCGGCCACTCAAAAGCGCATCGGGCTGACTTGGAAGGGTGGAGGTTCAAGGCCAAGGCTTGCTCAGCTGCATGGACCCTGTCCCTTCCCATCTTCATCTTTGCTCTCTCAGCCTCTCCTTCTTTCCACTAACGGTCACACTCGCAGGACATCACTGATGCATCCGCCGCTTCTCTTCCTTTGGACCACAAGATGAGCGCAGTTCAGCGCAAAAAGTTCACCCAACGCAATGTCTTCTACCTACGAGCTTCGCCCTATGTCGTGCTGCAGACCATCCTCTACCTCGACTACCGCCATGTAGAATGGATGAACCTCAACCCTTCCATCCTCACACAGGTACTGTCGATCCTACGTACACGTATCATGCCAAAGCTTCGCAAAGAATCGGACTCCTCAGGCAAGCTCTCGGCGATGAGCAAGAAGGAGCGAGTCGATGTGTATTCCGATCGCGACTTCCAGGTGGCCTACTTTTTCAGGAGGATGGACGATCGGCATTCGGTGCTGCTGAAGGAGAAGAGTCTAGTGTTTCCAAACGATCCGACCTTGGGAGAGGTCAAGGTGGAGGAGGAAGGGGAGGGCAATCTGCATGCTCCCATTCCGAGAGCAACTCCTGCTCCGGGGAGGGCAGCGAGTATGGCGGCAGAGTCGAGCGTACAGGATGGAGACAGCAGCGAGCAGCCCTTCAGAATCAAAGACTCGCCAGAAGCGACCGAGGCGATCAGATCCTCACCCAGTGCAAGTATGGCATCGCTCTCGGGGGCGGACGATAACGCGCTCTTCCTGGGTGGGGTAGGTGAAGATGCAGATGCATTGTCGATGCCACCACCAGCAAGCACCAGCGCACGACGGACGAGAGCAAGCAGCAGATCTGCAAACGACACAAGTAGACGATCAAAACGAGTCCATATTCAGGAAGATGTCGACGTCAAGCCAGAGCCAGCTGCCGCTTTAGAGGTGGACGATTCCGAGACACCGCTGCAGCAAGGAGAGGACGACGACAATCCAGAGGCTCAAGACGCGACCATCGCAATCACAGAAGAGGACGAAGAAAAGATGAAGCCTAAATTGCATGTCAAGTATGCCGGTTTCCGAATGTAAGTGGAGACCTCCCCGGCCTTGCTAACCAATAGACTCCGCAGCTGACACTTGCGCTTATCTCGCTCATGATCGTCCCTTTCCAGCTTTGGCAAGCTCCTCGTACTTGTGGTTGAGCCATCCAAGCGCACACTCGCGGCACATCCCGAGCTGTTCGGCGAGAAAAAGACGACCGAGATCCGCCAGCTCTCGGTAGCACCACGATCCATGACGCCTGGTGTCGCCAACAACCGTTCAGGATCGGTGCAGGGCCGCTTTACGTCGCTTGAACCGGCGGAGCGGTCGAGTCGAAATGCAAGCGTGGGCAGGGGCGTCACTCCTCTCTTCCGTGGCGCCACACCTGCCGACAGCGAGGCAGGAGGCACACCCGGTCCGATGCGAACTTCGGTGACACCGGCACCGCGCGGAACCAGTGTGCTGGATGATGATGCAGTGGGCACAGTGGAAGGTCAGGAAGGCGAGGTAGACGACGATGGACCGACGATAGGCGAATTGGAGGGCATCGAGCTGGCCACGCAGATGCTCGCGAGAGAGGAGCAGACCATGGGCGGCAATGATATTGAAGATGGAGATTGAGTGTCGAATTCAATCTTTCAATCTGTGAACAACATCGACACCTGTGTGGAGCCCGCTGTGAGCCCTCAGACGTGATCGCATGCAGAAGGCCACCACCGCTCCTGAAGCTGAATGTCTGCAGTGCGTGTGTCAAGCGTACCAAAGCGTTGCTTTTTGGCATGCACCTCGAGCAGCACTGAGCGAACAAGAGTGTTTTGAGAGTGGTATCCATCTTGCCCCTCTGACGAAACCTCGGATGTTGGCAGGACGATGGTGCAGGCATCGGCGATGTACTTGCCCGCATCGTCGAGGCTTGTGGCGAAAGGTGCCCACGGAAGCACATAGGACATGGCAAATCGGGTCAGCAGTCCAGATTCACGACAGAGTGCCGTCTGTGGCACGAAACCTGGCTGAACTACGACCACTTCAACTCGATCAGCTGGGACACCCGCTGCTTTCAACGATTCCTCCAGACGCCGACGAAGAGCACGCACACCTAGCATCTGCAGGAACTTGGATGCTGCGTAGGTCTCGCGCAGGGTCCACGGCGAGGAGCTTCCGTGTGAGGCTGAAGAAAAGTAGCTGTCGAGAACCGAGAGATCTTTGACGGAACGATGCAGAGCGCTTCCGTTGAATACGATGCGAGTCTTGCGGCCGTTCTTTGCATTCTCGGTGATCGTGGGGACGAGCGAGGAGATGAAGAGGAGATGAGCGATGTGATTGACACATGCTGTGGTCTCTACGTGGCTGTCTTGGCTGACGAGATGGTCTGATGGATAGGAGACGCTGCCTGATGCTCGATCTGTGTCTGTGACGGTCTCGCGAGAGAATTTGGCCACCGCTGCGTTGAGAAGGAAGATGTCTTGACCCGATGATGGTGCTGGATCCGTTTGCAGCTGAGCCTTGATTGTGGCTGCAGCTTTACGGACAGACGACAGAGAAGCTAGGTCCATGCTGCGAGTCTCGATGGCTAGACTTGAGGATGCAGATCTAGCAGCACCGTATTGCTCGGCCAGCTTTCGACGAGCTTGCGTGACTGTAGAGGCGGTCTCATCCCGGACCATGAGTGTGAGGCTGCAGCCACTTGCCAGCGTTGGAGAGGCGAGAAGCGTCTTGAGAGCCTCAAATCCCAAGCCCGAATGGCCACCGGTGGCGAAGATGCGGATCGACATACCGACTGCGCTTTTGACTCGAGCTTTGGTGACAAGCGAAAGACAAAACGAGGAGGAGGAGGTGGTCGACCCTAATCACGCAGAGTGGAGGAAAAGCGATGCTAAGCAGACGCACGAGACCTGCGAGTTGAGTGGAAGCGCAGTCTGGACCCTGCATTTGTCGGCACAGAGAGAGCGAGCGCAGCAGCAGCCAAAAGGGACGATTCAATTGAAAATCAGTCAGACGGACCGGAATTCCCGGCAGAGCTGCTTGGCTTGGCAACAACAAACGGAGGCAACTCACTTTGAACTTTGCTTCCAACAAGCTCTGCAACAGAACTGATCTGAGAATGCATCCAACCTTGAGTCAAATGGGTATGGTTTCGGCAGAGACTCCGCTGTGTTGAGTCTGAACGCAGCAGACGAATCGAGTGCGCAGCCGCTCTGTGAAAAGAAGAAAAGCCACAAATAAAATCAAGCTCAAAAATCGAGGCTGCAAAATCTAATCTTCTAAGCCTGAGCAAATCCAAGGCCAGGCTGAGAGGGCTGACAACTGAGCTTCCTTGGTTGGCCATCACCAAAACGAGAAAGAGAGAAAGCGAAAGCCAAAGCGAAGCTTACCCCGCAAAACGCCGAGTCTTCATCGCATTCAGCTAACGACCTGCTTGCTCTTCTCTTCTCTTCCTCGTCTCTCCTCCATCCTACCTACGCTTCGCTGCTCAACAGCTTTCTCTTTACTTGGTCACTCTCAGCATCTTTGCCTCACCCCACCATCGGATCCTCGCCGAGAGTCATCCGTCACATCCGCTTTTCCTCGGCGCTTAGTCCGACTGCTGCAACATGCACCGACGCTAAACACACCCACAAAAGCCCACCGTTGCTCCCACATCTAGCGCTATCACTAATTACTGTATCGCACTGTCCGCTCATCTTGCCGCTTGACCTCTTCATTATCACATTGTGTCATCGGCAATCCCGACAGGCGGCTCTGCATACATCGCAACACCGTCACACATGTGGCGCTCCTAACGATCTCGCAACCGCTCAACGCCTCGGCAGCGCCATCTTCCCACGCATCTCAGTCATCGGATACATCCTCGCTTCACCTTTGTCGGAATGTCCTACAAAAGCGAAGACGAGACGCACGTCGCGTTTGAGCTCGTCTCAATGCGCAATGGTCGATCCAGCATCTCTTTCGAGAACTCGCCTGCTGCCTCATCGGCTTTCCCAGCGTCAGCGTCGTCACCGTCCAGAGCAGCCGCCATCTCTTCCAGCTCACCTTCAGCCACTTCAAGCGCATCGCAGAAGAAACGCGCAAAGGCAGCTGAAACCAAATCCTCGAGTGCATCCACCTCAAAAGCCAAACCCGACGATGCTCCGAGCCCTTCGGAACCAAAGGCAAAGAAGCGCAGAAGAGTCGTCGTAGCTTGCGATACATGCCGTCGCAAGAAGATCAAATGCGAAGGACTTCCAAATCCGACCAACACTTGCAACAACTGCACTGCTTACAACTATCGATGCACATTCAGCAGCGATGCCGATAGATCCAGAGGCAAATACGAGATCCTCGAGAGCAAGGTCGAAACACTTCTCAGTGCTCTAAGGTCGGTCGCGCCACACGTCGCTCAGCAGTTCGAGCGCGGCGAGCTCAACGTTACAGGTCCAAGTGGTTCCAGTGCACCGCCACAGAATGCAAACTCATGGCAAACCTTGGAATCGCACAATCAGCCTCATTCATCCCACCGCGGCGGCGATGACGACGACGATCCCACAGCCAACGGAGCCAATGGAGATTCTTTGCATTCACGCCACGACAACGATCTGCCATCCAACTCTGCCGTTCGATTTGCTCGAGGGCACAGCGACTCCGACGACTTAGACGCTCCGGCAAACGGCGGCGACAATGCTGGCAGCTCGGCTCAAGCCACCAAGAGAGAAGACAGAGACGCCCTGTTACCTGATGTCGAGGATGGTCGTCCACGCTACTTTGGTCGCTCCTCTGCTATGACGCTCTTCCACAGCATCGCTGACGAGAGCCGTCCACCAAGCCCAGGTGCAGGCGCACATCGTACCGACACTCTTACCAACCATGCCGGTATCAGCTATGAGACGCACCGACATCACAACAGCAAGCATGCAAAGACGAATGCAGCCATGCCCTCAGCTTCCGACCTAGCATCTGGATCCACAGGCCCCAATGCCGCCACCAAAGCTGCATCCGCCTCGGCACCTCGCCCCCTTTACCCGACCAACTCGAAAGAATGGATCCAGCTGCTTCGTCGCAAGAACACAGTCGCTGTCGGTCGAGATGATGCTGTCACCGAAGAATGGTTCGAGCGCTACACCCTTCCAGATCGCGACCTCATCAAAGACCTGTTCGATGTCTTTTTTCAACAGCTGCATCCCCTCATGCCCATCGTCCACCGTCCATCTTTGGAACGCGACTTGGCCACCGGCCGTGCCGACAAGGACTCAGCCTTTCGTGGCTTCGTCTTCACCATCCTCGCCATCGCATCTAGATTCTCAAACGATCCACGTGTGCTTGCCGACTCGGGCGACCCTGACACTGCGGGCGACCATTTCGCCGCTGCCAGTCGTCTGTACCATCAGGTCTACGCAGCAAGTATGATCAATGTCCAGGTAATGATCTTGACAGCCACTTTTATGCATGGCGCCATCGGTCCTGGAGCAAGTTGGACGGTCCTCGGTGTGGCGATCCGCGCGCTTCAAGATATCGGTCTTCACCAGGAAAAAGCCTATCGAGGCTTTTCTCCCTATGAGCAAGAGCTCCGCAGACGTGTGTTCTGGGGCGCCTTCATTCTGGACTGCATCTTTTCCATCAATATGGGTCGTCCGCTCGCTCTCAAGCTATCCGACTGCGATGTCAAGTTGCCGCTCGAAATCGACGACGACGTGCTCTTCCAATACGAGGCAGGTGGTCCCATCCCGACTCCACCAGCACGAACTGCATCCGACAAACCTATCGTCATGAGCGGATTCGTGCACATGATCAAACTGAACGTTATCGTTCAGGATGTTGTACATGTCCTCTACACTCCAAGATGGCGTCAAGACGGGGCTAGTCGCGGCAAGCTGCCAGCCAATGCCAAGCAGAGGGCCATGCCAGAGTACAAGGACATGGTGATCCTGTCCAAACGACTTGAGGAATGGGTCGCCGAGACTCCAAGTCATCTACGCTCCATCGAGAGTCCCTTCCGTCTTCAAGCAGGGCTGGTGCAATGCGGCACACACGACATCCGCCTCTACATTCTCAAGCCGTTCTTGGAGCACAGTGCGTTGCGCAAGATGCTCCATCCACAGTGCGTCTTCCACGCTCGTGAATGTCTTCGTGTCGTCATCGCGCTCCACGAGGGCGACCACATGAGCGACCTCGTCTTCATCTTCCAGCAAGCTTTCATGAGTACGGCGACATTCATGATTACGGTGTGGCACGAGTGCCGCGAGGTTGATAAGCTGGCCGAGGACAATGATCTGGTAGAATCGACGCTGCGCATCTTTGCCAACTTTGACGATCGGTACTTCTCACGCCTGTTCCGACGCGCCCATCGTATCCTGCGCGACATTGCGCTGCGATCGATGCATACCATGACGTCGGACCAGCGCGAGAGGGTGAGTCGCATGCTGGTGCGAGCCGATCAGCGCATGTCGGGTGTGGTCCCTTCGACGCTGCTCGGCATGAAGCCAGTCTCGGGCATGATCCCACCTCGAGCTGATGTCACTTTGCCTCCTTCTGCTAGGATGGCGGCCAGGAACGAAAGGTTGGAACGACGAGGCAGCACACAGCTTGGCGACGCGGGGGCTGCAGCTAGTGGTGCCTCGTACGCCAACGATCCCATCTCGGCGGCTTCGTACATTCACAGCTGGTCGCCGATTCCGAGCGCGCCCATGTCGCCCAGTCGCAACTCGATCAGCGAAGGCAGTCACATGAGTGAGCCGCAGATCACTTCTGCTGCGTTTGCGCAGTTTATGATGAGCGGCGGCGCAGGTAACACGCCTGGCGCAGTCAATGCCGGCAATGCTAATCAGCAAGGCCCCAGTGGCAACGGCAGCGGTCCTGTCAGTGGAAATATGGCAGGCATGCGTCCTCTTGACCCCTCGGCTTCGCCTCGCTCACACATGAGCACAGGAACGGAGGCGACCACCACGATCCATCCAGCATCGTTCGGTGATGCACGTGGGATCATGCCGCTCTACACGGACGATCCGGGATCGGCGCAGCATCAATTGGAAGATTTGTCGTGGACCGACTACTTCTCAAAGTTCTTGGACGACATTGGAGGCGGCAGTGCTTCGATGGCTTCGGGTCCGACGAGCAGCACGGGCAGTATGATGGGTGCTCATGGCCATCAACAGCAGCAGCAGCAGCAGCAGCAGCAGCAGCAGCAACCTCCTCATACGGCGATGTCCGGCTATGCAGGCGGGATCAACACTCCTCAAGGTGCACCGACGGGTATGTACGGCGAGATGCAGTTTGCCATGGGCTCACCTGCTACACCGGCGGCATTTTCTTCACAGCACATGCAGTCGCCACGTCGTGCTCCTCCGCATCACTAGCTGCAACCCTTCGAAAGACAGACAAGCAAGCCGGATGTTGTTGGACATTGACAGGGATCAAGACGTCAGCCGCCCCTTTGTTCGTGTACTCGGATCGGAAAGGGTTCATGCGTGGAGTTTGAACGCAAGGAACTTGTTCTCACGTTGTGCCGGATCTGGTGTCTCGGCTAAGGAAAAAGACGATTCTACGGGAGATGCCGAACAATCGAAGCGGAGATGGACCCGAAAAAAAACAATGGAAAAGTGACATGACGCGATTCACGCGTGGCCATCTTTGCACCTCTCTGCCTCAACGATGTTATGGATTGCCTCATGGTTCTTGAAGATCAGCGTGAGCATCTCTTGGATTGAGTTGGAGGGGCTCTGTGCGGAAAGAGAGAAAGTTCTCGAAGGTCGTTTGTGAAGTAAAGTTACACGAAGCTCGAAAAGAGGGGACAGGGAGCGAAATGAAATGAAGGAGGGCACCGAAGGTCGAAGGTGCAGTGTGAGTGCGTGCGCAGGTGTTGCGCCAAATGCAAGTCGACGCTTGTTGCTTTCTGCGGCCGTCTGCAGCTGATGCAAAGGCTGGCGTGCCAAGCCTCCGCTCTTCCGCCCACTTTGTTGACCCACTGCGCAAGGCTCTCCCCGCTGTTCGCTCGCTAAGAAACGGCTAGAGAGCCGAGCTTTGGCTAAAATGCTGCGTCGGAGTTGATTCGCAGTCAAGAAAAGACCCTGTCGATCTTCGAAGAGGGCAGTTGAACATCCCCACCTGCCCTAACCTCACCTTGCCATCTGAGTTCATCTCTCCCTCTCCCTTTCTCTTCACCACCACCACCACCACCACGACCCTCCTTCCCCTACCCTCACCAGACTACGACCTCTTCATCGAACCCCCGAAAATGCAGATCGCTACCGCATTCACCGTGCTCGCCTCGCTTGTCGGCCTTTCGCAGGCTTTCGAGATCACTTTCCCCAACAGCAACAATGGGTACTGGGTGGTACGTTGATGGTCATGGCCCGCATATAGCGACGCAAAAGGGAAAGATGGACGCTGACATTCTACTTTGATGCTTCGATGACTGGTGTTACCGGATATTGCAGACCAACTACACCAACACTCTGGTACGTAGCTCTCTCTTGCAAGGCTTGCACACGCAGCATAGCATATAGCTGACCTCTTTGCTCTCTTTGCCTTTTCGATGCAATGCCCGCTCGGCCATGCCGCCAACAGAACTGGAAAGGTGTGTTCCTGACGAAGACCCTAGACTGTCATTAGGAACAGCATTCTAATCTCTTTCATCTCACTTCTCCTCCGCATACAATAGCCAACTCGTCGGATCCGACCTACTTTTCGGTGCAGCTGCTCAACGCCAACAACAGCCAGCTCAACGGCAACTTCCAGATTGGCAACGCTCTGCTGACTGCCAACGGCACGGCTCAGATCTTCATTGACCGCATCCCGAGCGGTACCTACACGTTGCTGTTTGTCAACAGCAGCAACTACGAGCTCGACCATCCTCAGGTGTACTACACTTCGAGCTCGTTTGAGATCAAACCCAACGGTACTCAGCCTGCCGCAGTGACGGCCAACACCAACGCTGACCCTAGCAGCTCGTCGACCACGGCTGCTACTGGATCGGCTAGCGCGACTCTCTCGAGCACCACCAGCACCGGTACTAGCCGTCCATCCAGCGGTAACAGCAACGGAGCCAGCGGAATGCATGCAAGTACCGTCGCTCTTGTGGGAAGCATTGCTTCGGTCGTGCTTGGTTTGTGTGTCGGGTTGGTTGCTTGAGAGCGAGAGAGAAAGCGTTCTTTTGTTTCACCTCTGTCCCTTCCCCCCTGCATTTCTACCTGTTCACACTGTCACTGTCACGCCGCTGTTGTATCAATCCAGCACACACACACTTTCCTTTCTTTCTGCCAGTGTATGTGGGTCTATGTGCCGATCCAGTGGGTCTGAGCTGAAGTGAAGTTGGATCGATGCGAAATGAAGTTTGTGTGTTGGTTTCACATTTTTCCAGTCTGAGCTGTGGGAGAAGAAACACAAAGCGAGGTTGTGTCACCGTGTCCTTTGTGTGCGGACCGTGCATCGTGTTTGTTTCGAGCGGAGTTTTCTTTGTTTGGCCCCTGATTCGAGTTTTGGGTGCACCGCCCGCACGGACGAAATTAGTGCTTCGGACCATTATCAAGACGAGAGCAGTCCAAGGCGTATCCTTCGGTGTTGTGCTCTATACACACTGACACCATCGCAGTCAACTCAGTCAGCTCAGCCGCTTCATCCACTCTGACTCGCCTCATTCGGGTACGATCGCTCACCAACACTCTGATTCTAGGGATTGCTTTTGTGCACCGTTACTCTCGACACTTGCGCAACAACAGGTCCATTCGAGGCGAGTCGGCAGAAGGCAAATCAGGAATCAAAAAGCAGCGGCGTTGTTCCGATCACGGCACAGTCAGACGTATCAGCTTTACGGAGGTGCCGCTGTGAGGGTTGACTCAGCATCGGTATCGGCTTGAGCCCGACACGGATTGGGAGTTCGGCTTGATCCGTTGAAGCAGCGCGGGTGTTCGGTTCTGCATCGTGTGACTTTGGGACGCAAGACAGGCTTTGCATCCACCGGCACGCACACACGGAAGGGTTCAGCAAAGGTGGGCTACAGGGCAAAAAAAGATGCAACACGTCTTGCTTCCGCACCACCATCACGCTTCACAATGGCAGCAGCAACACTCCCGCACTCGCGCAGCATGCGCATCCCGCTCTCGCGCCGTCAGGACAACAACGAGGCCAAACGCATACCCGACGAATGGGGGCCTTCCTCCGTCCCCCCCGCACCGCAGTCGAACGTCGACTGGGACGACCAGGTGGTCCCGGCGCTGCGGAAGAAGCTCGAAGCGCAATCTCAGGATCTCTCGAAACGCATCAGTCGCATCGAAGACAGCGATCACGGTTGGAGCGGTCGAGGAGATCGTAGGATGTCGCGCGAAGTGGTGCAGCAGCACCAGCGCGAGAGTTCGATCGATCAGTGGCATAACCGCTTCGCCTCGGTGAGGGCGGCGCCGTCGTCGAGGAGGGATACGGGCAATAGCAGCTTTCCGTTTGACCCGCCGTCGGGGTCGAGCAATGCGAGTGTGTCGAGGAACGATGCGACGGCGAGGGCGAGGGAGAAGGCGAGGCTGATTGCGAGGAAGAAAGCAGCGGCGGGGTCGGGGGATTCGAATACGGTGATGCTGTCGAGTACGGATACGTACGCAGCGATGCAGCAGGGGGAGGGCAGTATCGAGGCGATTCCGGAGGGCAAAGTGGCAGGAGGGTCGAGTACGTCGTCGTTTGAGAGGAAGAGGTTGAGGACTCAGTCGACGCCGATGCGGCCGAATTTGGATGTGGTGGATCCGGAGTATGCGGGGTCTAGGCGTGGTCAGAATCAGTCGGTGCAGGACGGGCAGCGAGCATATCCTTCGGCGGGCGTTGCTGGCGGTCATCAGCGCAGTAACTCGCTATCGCGTCGCAAAGCTGCAGCTGCGGCTTCGATGGATCCCAAGTTGATGGAAGAATTTGGGCCGTTGGGTGCGACCCCTTCGCCGACGGCAAAGCTTCTCCGTGCTCATCAGGATTACGAGGGCACGTGGTCTCCGTCTTCCGCTTCGCCCAGCATGCGTCAACGCAATCTCCAACCGGACGCCTTTCGGTCGCTGTCTCGACCTGATCCGGTTCGGTTGCGCGAGTCGTCTGCACCGCCCGCATTTGGGCAAGAGGATGTCACGCTTAGCGAGTTCGGTGCCTCGCCTGGCAGTAAGAGTGTCAACAGCTGGGAAGACGAGATCATCCCGACGGTGGCGAGGAAGCTGCAGCAGGAGCAGTTCTTGAAGGCGGGCAAGGAGGGGAGGTTGAGTCGGTACGAAGGGTTGATTGATACCTGGGACAAGAATGGGCTGCCGTTGAGTAGGAGTGATGTGATAGCTATGCAGCGGGCGAAGAGGATGCAAGAGGAGCAGGAGCGGAAGGAGGAGGAGAAGGGGCAAGAGGCAGAAGAGCAGACGTTGACTCCGGGGCCGGTGGTGCAGAAGAAGGTCAGTGGGCTGAGTCCTGTGGATGCAGAGTTTGATAGGAGGTCTCGTTCGAGGGCTAGTAGCAGGAGGAGTCAGAGATCGGCCCAGGCGGAAAGTATACCCATGCAGACGTTCGATCAGCATCCGGCACAGCCGGTGTTTCAGCAGCAGCCTGGAGCGGTTCAACAGCCGGTGGTGGAAGCGTCGCAACCGGCAGCAGCAGCAACAGCAAGGTATGGTGGAGATTCGGCAGGTACCAAGCAACACACCGATGACAGGGTGGATAAAGGCGGATGCTGTTGCGTCGTCATGTGATGGATTGTTTGGAGCTTTTTTGCACACACGCACACGCACGTTCGTTTCTTACTGTCGCTGAATGTCTTTTTCATTCTGTATCGCCTTGAGTGATGGTGGTGTGGGAAGTGGGTTGCTGAAAGGATGACGGTTCGACAGGGTTCGTATGGTTTGGGGAGGATTGAGACTCTGGAACTGAAATGTGCGATCGGGGCGACGAACAAATGAGATCTGGCTGAAAATCGGGAAGTGCACGTCCCACGTCGCCTTGAGGGCGCGCACGTCGAGAATTCGCTTCTTGACTTCTTACATCACAGCTCTTCGATCGACCATCACTGGACGACGTTTAAGGGCACGTTTAGAGGGCCTTACTTGTTGATACTACAAGGGATCCGTCTCATCGACTACATACGCGCTTTGCGATTTTGGCATTCGGCTCTCGACGGATCTGCAGGCGTTTGATCTCAAGGCAAGCGACCTAACCATCAGCTAGCGTTGATTTGGCCTTCGCAATCCTTTCGCCACACTGCAAGCGTCTCTGGCATCGGCACTGCTCTTGACTCGACGATCGACTTCTTGGCCGAGTGCTCCTCGCCTACCGTTCACACACTCTGACCCTTTTTCCATCTTCTTCACGCCTTCTTTTTACGGCGGACGCCTGTCTCATCGACCAACTTTGCGCCTCTGCCGTTCAACTCCCTTCTCGAGCTCACCTCTCGTATCGATCTTTCGGGCGATCCCATCTATCACCTTCTTCGCTTCATTTTAGACTGTTGCGGGTAACGATCAACAATGAAGACGTTTACCCTCCTCTCGGCACTTTCGGCCATCGTAACGCTGTCCACCCTCATCGCCGCTTCCCCGACCTCCTACACCCTCTTGCACAGAGTCACGTCGTTCACGTCCACTCCCGACTGGTCTCCGCGCGCGACCCTCGAGCTGGCCCCCGCCAACGGTACGACTCTCACCGATCTTTTGACTCCGGCTCAGGTCGAATCTCTGCAGCAGCAGGCGCGGTCCGCCGAGGCTAAAGATCTGTTCTACCAACTCGCGCTTCAGAAGGATGGAGCAAAGGACGAGTTGCTGTGGACAAGTGTGAGGCTGTGTCACTTGCGACAGTCGCACGCAGAGTTGAAGGAGATCGACGACGAGCTGACGCTCACCAAGCGAGGCAACCAAGTTGTCGGGTTGGGATATCGCATCCGTGACATCACCTTGGACGCCACTTCCTGTCCCATCACCACGCCTACGAAGCTTCGAAAAATCGCCGCTGAAAAACGCCGCGAACGACAACGACAACTTTCCCGCCGACGCTCCGCCAAAACTCCGCCACCTCCAACCACACCTCCCACGGAAGAAGGCAGATTCTCAACCACCATCCGCCTCTCGAACAGCGCAAAAGCGTCCAAGTTGGAGCTCAAGCAGGCAGCACCCACCAACGAGGACGGCACGATCCAACAACCTCCACCCGAGAAGAGCTTCTTGCAGAAGTACTGGATGTACATGATCCCCGTGGTGCTCCTGCTGATCATGCCGGACGGGAGCGACGATGGTAGGGACCAGGGGGCGGAGGGTCATGCGAGCAGCGAGCACAGGGGGCAGGGGATGGGTGCGAAGCGGTTGAAATGAAGGAGCAGCAGGGCTGGGTTTTGGGGGTTGGACGAAGTTTCGTATCGTTCCGGCTCGCATCGGTCTTCACTCTGTCTCTCACACATCACATCTCTTGTACACATCAATCAATCACACACGCAACAACGGACCCTTCTGCAAAACAGGCTTCATTCCTTCCATTTCTTCACCCACTATGTCCTCGCCGCTCTACCCCCCTTCCTCTCTCCATTATTCCCGACAAAAAACGTGCCCGCCTTATACACCAACCACAGCATCACCACCACCTGCCCGAACCTCACCAGCGGATTCGCCACGTCCGCTTCGTACATCTTGTCCTCCATGGTGCTTGCCTGGCTACCCGACTGTCTGGCACGATTCCTCGCCTCCCTCGCCCTCTGTTGCGCAGCTAGGGTTTCGAACGCGCTCCCTCCTCCTCCTCCTTCCTGAAAGATCGACGAGTGTGATCTACCCTGCGAACCGTGAGCCTGAGACTCGGCGGCGCGTTTTCGACGCTGATAGTCCCACGCATACGTAGCGCGGGCCCGTCGGTTCGCGTTGTCCTCCGCGTCGTACTGGTAGGCTGCCCAGCTGCCGACGTTGTCGCCGTACCCTCCTCCCCCACCACCTGCCGAAGCTTGCGACTGCCGATCATACGCCTTCCGATTCGCCCCGTTCCCGAGGGTGGCGTAGGCCTCGGATACCGCCTGGAACTTTTTCTTGGCGTCCTCCGACGGGTTGACGTCCGGGTGGAGCTCCTTCGAGAGCTTGTAGAACTGCGACTTGATCTGCGCCTGCGTGGCGGTGCGCGGGACGGAGAGGGTGTGGTAGTGGTCGAGCGGGCGGGCGGGGCGAGAGGTCGTGGATGAGAATTTGCGTTTGCCCGCACTGCTGGATGAAGACGACGGTGTGGGTCGTCGAGATCGCGTAGGATGCTGCTGCTGTCCAGACGGCTCGTCGGAGAACACAGCAGAACCCCTCCCCCAAGCACCAGCTTTCTTACCCCAATCTTCCCTCACCCCCCACACATGCGCCTCGGACAGCACCGGCGGGCCCTGATCTCTGCTCCTCCTCTTCCCGATCGGACCGGGCGAGAAGTCCGCCTCGTACTTCTCCCTCCTCTTCCTCTCCTCCACCCACCCTTCCATCTCCCTCTCCAGCTTCGTCTGCGCCTCCCGCCTACCCGGGAACGAAGAACCCTCGTACGACGCCTCCTCAGCAAAGTCTCCACTCGGATCCACAAACCCACCCGCCGACATCCGCTCCGCCGCCACCGCCGCCCGATCCAGATGCCGCTGCGCCTCATTCAACTCGTTCGCCACCACCACCTTCGCCGCCTTGTTCCCCGCCCACGCGTCCATCTCGTTGGCCAAAAACGGCCTCCACCCTTTCCTCCGCATCCAGTCCGGATGCGACATCTCGAACAGCCTCGAGACCGCGCGCTGGTACGAGAACCTCTCATCTTCGCCGCTGAAGATCGCGAGATGCTTGAACCCTACCTTGTCGTCCTTCCCAGCCTCGGGCGAGCGCGATGGACGGTCGGACGAGTACGGAGCGATGTTGGGACGGAACCCCTCCTCCGTATCCTGCATAGCTTCGGACAGCGTTTCGGCCATGATGAGCGAATCGGACATGAACTCGTCCGTGGTGAAGTCGACTCGTTGGCCGGCTTTCGTGCGGGCTAGTCGCTCTTCCTCCGGGTAAAGCTGTCCTGGCGGCGGGGTGAGGAAGGGAGATCGGCCGCCTTTGGTCGACATATCGACGACGTCTTCCATCGCGTTCCTGTACTGCAGTTCGGGACGCAGGTCTCCTGGCCCGGCAGCAGGACCCTGCGCTGCGTGTCGAGCCGCACCCTCGGCGTCGGGGAAGAACAGATCGTCGGGCGCTGCGTCAGCCAGAACAACGAGTCGACACCCGGCCTCATAGACCGCATCGAGCAGCGTGATCATGCGTCGCGCCTGGTTCTTCTGCATCAGCGTCATCTGGGGCACGCCTTCGAGGATCAACGTGTGGTAACTTGATGCGAGGGTCAGGTAGTCGGCGGGTCCCAGAGGCGTGTCGCAGAGCTCGGAGAAGGTGAAGCGGCACACGGCGGGCTGGTCGTCGGTCGCCGCAATGGAGCGCGGCACCAGCATCTTCCGACCGTAAACGTTGAGCGTAGCTGGAACGGCGGAGCGTCCGGCAATGATGTCGCTGACCAGGCTGTCGTATTTCTCGGCTTCGCTGCGGAGAAAGTACGACGTTTGCGGTCCACTTTGAACTTGTTCGCTTCCACTGTCGCTAGACTTTGCGTCTTCTTCAGCTTGGTTCCTGTCCAACCACTCCTGCCTGTAGAACGGCTCCCTCCTGAAATCTCGACTCCTCCTCATCTCATGATTCGGACACCTTTCCTGTAGGATCTCCAAGAACTGCGTCAACTGTCCCCTCTGCACGTTACTCGCATACAGATCCTTCGGGATACGGTTACTCGTCCCGATCACCACCCCACCCAACCTCCAATACGCCTCGAGCGTCCTCCTCAACAACCCGGCACTTGCGACGTCGACCAGCTGAATCTCGTCGAACAGCAAAATGTGGCCGTGGTTCAGGAACAAATGCGCTGCGGCGTGCAGCGGAAGTGTCGTCTTGACAACGTCGCCGTCTGGACCGGGGACGTACTGGAGCTGCTCGTTGGCGTCGTCTGCGAGCGAGTCGGGTCGGAAGAACGGCATCCCGCGAAGCGCGCGTCTCCACGCCGAAGCCTTGTTGGCTGCGGTTGGATCGCGGGTCCAGATCGCACCTGTTCCGATTTCCGGTGTAGCCGTAGCTCGAGGTTGACCCTGTCGCACTGCGACGCGTCGACGTTCCGCTTCTTCCCAGATGATCTTGTAGAGGTCGAGCAAGAGGTGGTGGTAGTGTCTTCGAAACTTGAACTTGGTGGGCAACGAATCGTAGAAGATGTCCATGACCATGCTCTTGCCCGTTCCTGGCGTACCGGTGATCAGCAGGCCTTTGGGCGTGCCGAGTTCGGCCAGACCTTCGCTTTCGGAGAGCCATCGAACGAGCTCGCCGATGTTCTCGCCTGAAGGTTTTGAAGCAGGGGGGTCTTGGAGTTCTTTTGCGCCGGGACGTAGGCGAGAATCGATGGCGGAGGCGAGAGCGGCGGAAGAGCTGGATTGCGAGTTTTCATGGAGGATGCCGAGCAAGTGTGCGGGGGGAACGTAGTCGCGCAGCGTACGGTTGATCCGTCGCAGCTCGACGAGGGCACGCAGTTGCTCTTCGTCTTCTTCGAGTTCTCCACGGGCTACTTTGGCGCGGTAGATGAGGAGCGGGTCCGTGACTTGCAGCGCGTTGGGTTCGGGTGGGAGCGTAGATGAGGGCCCGACGAACGATGCTAGCCCGCGTGAGGGGTTGCTAGATGCGATGTGTGTGGGTCGCAACGTCGAGCATGTGCTGGCTGGTGCTGGGATGTGTCGGGACAGCGTGGAGCGATACCGCGAGTGTAGAGCCAGCGCTGATGTGGTCGAGATCGAGCGTGGTGTGCTTGAAGCGCGGATAGCCCGCGTTGTCGAGACCAACATGATCTCGTCGCCTTTCTATGAAAGCATTGGATGTCGTGCTAACCTATCTCGAGACGTTGGCCTTGGCCGTCAGCGGTGTGTTGGAAGGCTGGGTATTCGTTCCTTATCCTAAAGTGAAGCTCTGCTGAAAAAAGTCCTTTCTTGATCGATTGTCGCAGGAACGCCAACTCGGTGTGACACGTATGGTGTGGATGATATCGTCTCGTCGAGAAGCACCTCACTGTCACTTTCTGAAAGCCAATTTCTGTGCTGTATGTAAGCGTGCAGTTCTGGCTCTTCTTGCGCTGTCGCACTCAGCAAGCTTAATACTTTTTTAGCGCGTCATGCCTCCACACTCGACCTTCGCTGTTGAACCTCTCGGCCGAATTGGCGTTGCGAGACCCTGAAGTCGGATTTCGGTGCTCTTATTTTGGCTCGCAGGGAAATTTTTGAGAAGAACACTAACCAAAACGCCAACACCCTTCCTTCGCATTGCAACTTCATACCATACCTCGCGCAAGCAAAGATCGTCACCATGTCACGACCGGAACATCTGGCACCGCCAGAGATCTTTTACAATGATGACGAGGCATCCAAGTATACTGCAAAGTAAGCATCCCCCCTTTTCCTAACACCGTCCTTTGACTCCAAAGGCTAACCTTTTCTCCACCGACAGCACGCGAGTCCAAACGATTCAAGCGGAAATGACCGAACGAGCCATCGAGCTTCTCATGCTTCCCGAACATCGCAAACCTGCACTTCTGCTGGATATCGGTTGCGGATCAGGTCTGTCCGGAGAGATCCTCACCGAACACGGTCATGAATGGATAGGTTTCGACATCTCACCATCTATGCTCGAGGTTGCGCTCGAAAAGGAGACGGAAGGAGACTTGCTCCTCGCCGACGCCGGTCAAGGCTGCGGCTTTCGAGCGGGATCGTTCGACGGCGCCATCTCGATCTCTGTCCTTCAATGGCTCTGCAATGCCGATGCCACCTCGCACAACCCGGCACAACGTCTATCGGCATTCTTCACAACGCTCTACTCTTCGCTCTCGCGCGGATCGAGAGCGGTGTTCCAGTTCTACCCGGAATCCGACGACCAGGTGAAGTTCATCATGCAGTTCGCGACACGAGCCGGATTCGGCGGTGGGTTGGTGGTCGACTATCCGAACTCGAAGAAGGCGAAAAAGTTCTACCTCGTGCTGTGGGTAGGTGGAGAGATGATGGTAGGACCCAACGGGCAGAGTGAGAAGCAGACGTTGCCAGAAGGGCTGACGCATGACCACGAGGATCCGGCAGAGGGCAAGAACAGCGGGGTCAAGTATGAGAAGAGGAGACTGGATAGGGACAGGAAGGGCGGCAAGAAGGGCAAGAAGAGAGGTGGGGAGACGGCAAAGGAGTACATCGTGAGGAAGAAGGAGCTGAATAGGAAGAGGGGTAAGGAGGATGTGCCGCTGGACAGCAGGTATACTGGTAGGAGGAGGAAGGGCGGCTTTTGAGGCGGTTGTGAGTTCTTTTAGCATTGCATTCAATTTTCGTTGTTATACCCCATCTCGACTTTGACGCTTTCGGATGTGTGAACAGGACGAGGGCGTGACACTTGAGCGATGAGAGGTTCTGCAACGACAAGCCAGACTTCGATTGAGCCGGTCTGATTCAGCCTGCCTGGCCTTCGTCGTCGGCCGCCTTCTGATGCACTTTCTCCCGCTCGCCACCTCTCTCGCGAAACATCACAGAATCACAATCTACACTGACAGGAGGACAAATCAGAATGCATTTACCACTGTACAAACCATCACCGCTCAGATATCATCATCCATACCCACCGGAATCTCCACCTTCTGGCCCGGCTCAAACGCCGGCAATCCCAGGTAAGGACAGCTAGAACATCTAAACGCATCGCCCAAGAAGCAGCTACCACACGAGCTGGTCGCCCCCTTGGTGTCCACCTGAATACGCTTGATCGTCTTTGGCTTGCCGTCCTTACCAATGATCGTCTCTGTCACTTCCGTCCTCTTTCCACCCTCGTTCGCTGACGCACCAGGCATATCCATGTCTTCGGTATCCAGCTGGACAACGTTGCTGTTGGCGGTTCGTTCTTCCTCCTCCTGCAACTCGCGGAGGCCGCAGGTGCAGCCTTTGCACGCCTTCTTCTTCTTGCCTTGACCAGGGCCAACGTCGCAGTCGGGACGCTTGACGGCGGTGGTTGCGACAAAATCGGCGTCGCGGAGGAGTGAAGATTGGTCGATGAGGTCGTTGGACGATGCCGGTTGAGTAGCCCAGAGGGACTTCTTGGCGGACGAAGACGAGTTGCCTCCGAGCTTCCTTCGCAAGGGAAGTGCAGAGGATGTACCGGAAGACGAACCGATCGAGAAGGAGCTAGACGCGCTTGCGGGCTTAGTCGCAGAAACAACACCGGTAGCTCCATCCGTCTGAATGTCGGTGAACCCAGCAATCGTGAGCTCGGCTTTGACCTTTTGCGCCGCAGTAGCATCGAGAAGCTCGCCTGCTTCGACGACAATCTTGGCGTTGGGCTGAAGAGCAGAGTGGAGGCTGGAGAGGAGGACGGGCGAAGCTGCATCTGCGTAGTGCACAGCAAGATGGGCGAGGGGATAGGTGCTGGGTGCGAGCGGAGTAGCTCCATCGGTAAGACGGTCGACCATGTGCATCTCGACTTGACGACCAGAGTATGCTTCGACTGCCTTTTGGTACGCGCCGCTTTGAGCGGAGGTCATGGATCCGATGACGAGCACGGTGCCAGTGGGATCGACGGACGTGGACGAGACGACGCCGTTGGAAGTGTGGGAGAAGGAAGAGTCGGTTGCTACGGGAGGCGACATGGTTGCACTGTATATATTGGTGGGGAAGGGCGAGAGGATGCTGTGGTTGTAATCGAGGCTAGGGTATTCGATCGAGCGGGGTTTTGCTGCTACAGGATGCAGAAGTATGGGGAGACGAGCTACGAAGCCGAATGTTGATGATGGTGGAACCGGGGTTAGATGTGGATGATGGTCGCGAGTTAAACGCCGAAGTTCGGTTCAGAGTGGTGCCTGCGGATGGTGATGGTGGGTGGAAGATGAGAATGCGAGAATTCTAGCAAAAAGGCGCAGCAGTTGGCTGACACAAAAAAGGCGTGGGGCAACGGCCTATTTTGTCTTGAAAAGCAGCCAGAGTCAGCGCCGTGGATTGCGCGGTCTCTTTCAATGTGGCAAATCAGCCAAGTCGGATTACTTTTTTGAGGTGAAAGATTCGGTTCGAGAATGGCAGCAGATGACGAGTCTGACGTTTTATTTTTGGTTCTCGGCTCCACCAAAACGAAAAGTTTCAGCAGCAGAACAGCCCAACTGCGATTTTTTTTTTTTCCAGGTTTTCTCTTAATTCCCCCTCCTCGGATCAGCACCTCATCCTAATCTCCGGGTCTGCTGTTTGCTGAAGTCACTTGTTTGCTTTGCCGTTCGTTGTGGATTGTGTTGCCGTTACTCTGAGTCTCTTGATGTGTACGATTCGTCTGGATGCTTGGATATGACTTTTCGTCGATTGGGAGAGGTATCGGTGTCGGAGGCTGAGGTGACTCGCCGAGGCCAAATCACCCGGTTGTGGTTGGTTGAAAATCGTAGCCCTATCTTGTCAACCTGCGTTCGAACGCAGAGCGTCTTATCTGATATTTTTTGTTCTTGGTATGGGAAGTCTTTCGGCCGAATCGAGGTTCATGAACATTGGGTGTGTCTTTTCTAAGACTAGAAGCCCTCATACTTTTTGACATGGACCGTCACTACATTGGGGATGCTTTCGAAAGCATACAGGGTTGTCACCAGCTGGTCTTCAGGTACATGAAAGTGCAGACACATCCATTTCGAGTCTTCAGACGCAGGGAGATAGCGTGCGAGACGATCGGGGTTCACTTCATCCTTCCGTTCAAAGAAGCGAAGCTTGGATGCAGCGATGTAAGCAGCCCATTGGCCACTGCCTTTAGGCACCAAGCACTTTACATAAATCCAGAAAGACTTGAGTTCGGTCATATTACTTTACAAGCCTGGAGGTGCTGGCTTAAACGGTAGAAGTGGAGTAAGATTGTGTGTGATGGTTTGCTCGTCTGAGGTCGGGACTGGGTGTAGGGGAGGAGAGCGTTGGTGAAGAAAGGGGCGCATTCAGATCACGTTCAAAGTCGCTGATTATATAGACGTGAGACCTATCGAGTTGGATCTCTTCCGCACTTGCTCAGCCCTCGAGCTTCCGCACCTTTGCCTCCTTCCGCACCTGTTTCCGCAAGCAACATCGTCCCGCACCTGTCTACGCCAACTCTAAACCTTATTCTTTCCTCTATACACCTGTCAAAAAGCTCATCACCGTCTGCGAACGGACACTCACGCCTCACTGACCCACTCACAAAACAAGATTAAGCTTTCCATGAACAAGCTCGCTGTGAGCTGAGTCGACAGGAACGACCTTGAGAGCCACCAACACGCTCTTTGTACTCCTTCTTCCCGCTGGCAGACCTGTTAAGACGCTCATCACCGCCTGAAGACGGACTTTCGCGCATCACTAATCTCCTCACAAAACAAGATTAGGCTCTTCTTGAACTGCTCCGCTGATGTGATCCAAGCTAAGAGGATCGAATTGTCTCGCTACGCAGCATCCACTGCAACCAGACCTGTCAAAACGCTCATCTCCGTCTGAAGACGGACATACACGACTCACTGAGCCACTCGTGAAACGTTGTCAAGCGTTCAATTGATCGGTCTGTTGTTGTGATTCGAGTGAGGAGGATCGATCTTGAGGGTTCGACTCTTTGTAATCACACCCTTTCAGCTCGCAAACCTGTCAAACTCCTCATCACAACAGGGGCGCATGACCCACTCGCCTCATTCACACCGTTTCATCACCAATTAAGCTCAAGCTTGGTGGGAAGGTGTTCTCTCTGATCTCTGGTCAGTGTGAAGATGGTCGAGCATGAGAGCTTCTCATCACCCTCTCTCACATCACATCTGCAACCGCGACACACGCTGCCCAAGTTGAACCTTGAAATTGCTTCTTCAGGACCTCCCCTTTGACGGCAAATCAACCGTATAGTAATTCGGATACACTAATTCGTCCTCTAACCCCTTCCGCATCACCTCCGCTATGAACTTCTCTACCTTGCCCACGTTCTTCAACACATGCTTTTCATGCTCTCCCACCTCACTCTCGAACGTCACCTGCGGCAGAATGTTCATCCCTGGACTCCTGACCTTCCTCTCTCCTACCGCAGCATCGTCATATTCCTCCTCCACCAAACACACATGTGCACGCTGATGCTCGCCCTCCAACGCCACAATGAGCCCAGCACGCATTACGAAACCCGTCACCGAAAGCGTCAGCGGCAAACTCATAAATGCGGGGCTTGGATAGTTGATGAGCAAACTCGTGGTTATCGTTAGCCGAAAAGTGGTTGTCGGCCAGACGAGCGAAAGCCGCATCTGCAGCGAGGGCAATTGCGAAGAAGTCGACGGCGCAGCTTCTCGATCGTCGCCCAGTGAAATTTGCCCCGAGGGGGAGCGTGACGACGCACCAGGCGTAGCACGAAAGGACGGCTGTCGACCGCCAAAGCTGCTATACGGTGGATGTAGGGTATCCCGCTTCGCTCCGATCTGGCTGACACTGCTTTGTGGACCTGGCCCACCACCTCCACGGTATGATGATGCGTCGAAGCTTGTTTGTCTCGAGTTCTGTCCGGAGAATGCTCCAGCGAGAGGATGCTGTTGCGATTGCTGCCACATCTGAAAGTAGCCTGGTGAGGGAGGTACGGAGTCGACCGGGCTAGTCACTTGTGTTTGCGGTAGTGACCCTGCTGCGTTCAACCCCGCCGCTCGAATCCCTCGTGACGCTAAAGCAGTCGACCATTGCTGATAGTATCCCATCCCAGCTGCTGGTGTAGCAGGCATGCTGCCAGCCACGCTGGCAGAGACAACGCTCGGCGGGCCGTGGATGCGATTTGGCGGTGCTGTGTCGTCGAACTGCGTATACGTCCTTAGCGGCAGGCCACCGGTGTCATGATGAGGCGCAAAAGTTTCTGTCGGAGATTCGACTAGCGTTGTCGCATTGCTTGCCGGTGTAGCATGTCTTGTTCCGCGTGGACGTTGAGGCGGGTCGTCGATCGAGACGAAGTCCGGCCAGATGTCTGTGATGGAGCGGATGGCTACGTCCGGAGGATCGGAGCCAAATTGAAGGTTTTCAAAGCGGATGTCGCCGAGGAAAGAAGGCCGTTTGGCTGCAGAGCTCTCGAGAGCACGATTGATGGTCTCGAGGAACCGGTCCGATAGCTGGTCGTCCAAGAGGCTCCAGTCCAGGTCGAGCGACATGGTGGTCAGCTAGCCGAGCTGAAGAGTGCGAGTGATGCTCTAGTGAGTGGGAGCTATGTTGGTGCGTACGAGTGGCCCGCCGACATGTTTGAGTGTCGATGAGGTCAAGCGAATCCAGCGGTTGATCGAGGTCAAGGGGGAAAAGTTGAAAGAGGTGTTGGTGTTGGTTTGTTCGACAGGTGGAGTTCCGCCAAAATCGTTTATCGGGAAATTTGGCCCGATCCAATGTCAAGCTCAGACGTCGCCTTTTCTGACAGCTCCATCAAGGACTCACAGACTTGAGACAAAGTTATGAACGCTGTTCCTCCGCTGTCACAGGATCCAAGAAGCGTTTCTAGGCTCGCTTGTGCGAGGTACTGTTCTGTATACGTTCCAGATCGCGATGCTCACCCTAGTGCCTTGAGTCACTTGGGCAGCATCTCAGCCAATTCTGTATGGTCCGGCAGTCACACCATCGTCTCAGTCACCATCGCTGCTCGCATACCACATCAAGAACAAAATCGCAAAAGCAGCCTCCTTTCACAGAAAATACACTTTCAAACGATACCGGCCTACAACATGTACCTGAACGAACTCTTCGCCATGGCAATCTTCGTCAACTCTGCTTTCGACCTCCTATCCGTCCCCACTTGCGATTCGACCTCCACCTCCTTCCCATCCATCTTCGCCCCAATCCCACCCTTCAACACCTCCTCCTTAATCCTATCCAACTCCCTGTTCTCCATCTTCAACATCGTCCTAAGTTCGCCAAAGGCTGAGCGAGCAACGCCGGTGTCCACATGAAAAGAGACCTCGGCTAAAAAAAAATTAATTGGTCCACAACTCTTCACATCCTAGGAAGAATTCGGAATCGTAAAGATCGTGCTGAGCATCCGTCGGCTTCGCTTTGCGACCAATCACAGCGAGCGACAGAGGTTTTCCACGACCTCAAGAGGCATGATGACGGACGAATGAAGGGAGAGGCAGACGCTGCGGGGTTGCAAACGGGCCCCGCGGGGTGGGGGGTGGAAAGAAATCGACCGGTGAGGCGGCACAGGGGTGGGGAAATTTCTCCGAGAAAAAAAAAAAAAAATAAAATTTACGCGCTCGCGATCGCTGTGCGACACCTTGTACGACCCAGCCATGTGCTTCCAACGCTGCCGTTCCTTGCTCACACGATCAGCTAGGCACCGGTCACACTGAGCTGACAGCAGCGCGTTGCACCTCCTGGAAAGTGAGGCAAGACGATGCGGGTCTCGCAAAGCGGCATCTGGATAACGCGGCCTCGAGAGAATCGCGCGGCTAATGGGCTTTCCGTTGGTTTTCGGCGAAATTGTTTTACCGCAGGCAAAAAAGATCGCTTAGCCTCTGCGTCCCCCCACGTCTACAAAAAGTTGCCAACTCGGCTGACCTTGCTCGCTTAACTCCTGCAACTGCATGCCAAGCAGGGCTCTCCATCTTGCAGCGACGATTCTTTGGGGGGTCGGCGAATTCGGCGCCCCGCTAAGACCGCTTCTCATCGCGTGGGCAATGATCACTAAGATGGGCGAGAGACGCGATCAGATTGCATACGTCGATACGAGTGGAGAGAAAAAAAGGAAACCTTGACAATTGCACGAGACCAAAGCAGAAGAGATCAAACACGATCGCAAAACAGAACAAAGAACAGATACTGTAACTTAGACAAAAGCATACACGCGCGACTTTTCAAGCAGCAACACCAGCCTGCTGCCCTCCTCCTCCGACGACCATCGCTGGGGCACGATGCTTCACCCCATCCTCGCCATAGTAGCAGCTCCACAGACAGTTCGCCTCACCCACTTCTCCCGGCGTGCTGCCCACCTTCTCGCTCGCGAACGCCTCTTCGACAATCTTGGGCGTCGCAGCGACGTTCGGCTGGAAGCTGCTAGCTTTGCTGATGCTCGGCGTAGGCGGCAACGATTTACCCGGCGAGCGGTCTGACAGCGAAGAACCCGAGGAGGAAGTGGGTCTCCAAGATCGACGTCGTTCGGTCTTCGTCGATGCGGCCGAGTCGTGACTAGCCGCACCCGAGGCGGGGCGGTTGGCGGTTTGCAGGATGGAAAAGACGTCCGAGATGGACGAGCGGCGGCGCTGACGTTTTTCAGCGTCGCTGGGTTCGGGGTTGGCAGGTGCAGGTTGGAACGCCGGTGCGAGTTCAGTCTTGGGCAGGGGAGGAACAACGACGTATGGCGAGATCTGTTCCACCTGCAAGTTGGCGCGACTTTTACGGCTGAGCGAAGAGAAGAAGCGTTGAATCTTGCTCTGCTTCCTCGTCGTCTCGGTCGCCTCTTTGGTCGGCACCGCTGCTACAGCTTTGGGAGCGGGGACCTTCTTGATCGACGACCCGCGCTCAGGCAGCACCTTGATACCCGCATCCCCCTTCCTACCATCAACTTCACCCTTCTTGGCACCCACAAACGAAATCACCGTCGGACCCCGCTTCACAGCCCCGCCATCCCCCAACAACCCGGCACCAGGTTCGACACGCTGAACTCGGAGCTGCTCAGCCTCAATCTCGACACGCTGCGCCTCTTCGTCGCCCAACGAGAGCACGGTCTTGGGGCTTCCTTCGCCCGGTGTGGTCGGAGCGGTGGATGTAGAACTGCGCTGGCTGTCGTTGCCGAGAGCCGTGTGGGTATCCGCATCACCACTGACCGCAGACGAGAGGGTCTCCTGACCGACGCTGTAGGCCCGAGTGGTCCTCGAAAGCTCGACTCTGTGTGGCACAAATTCAGGACGAAGCGACGGCAAACGAGCAACAGCCGCAGAAGCAGGATAGTCTGCGAGCCCGTCAAACTCGTCCTTCTCCTCTTCATCGAGATGACCTGCGTTCGAAGCAGCCCACCACTCGCCGCCTTCGTAGCGACGGTGAAGCGCGAATCGCATCGGAGTCGAAGCCGGTACGAGCTTCCGAACGAATCCCGTGCAGCGGCTGGCGAAGCGCTGGTTGCGGTGAGGGTGGAAAAAGTCGAGCGTCATCTGGTCGAGCTCGTGCTTGCGGTATCGCTGGAAATGCTGTTCGAGCGTCAACGACTTGGCCGCCTCGCTCTCGGCAAAGATGTACGCCAGATAGCGTGTCTTGTTGCGCAGAATCTGGTCGGACAGTAGCATCGATTCGGCAGCATCCGCCGACGCCGGTCGCAAGGATCTCGTCCAAGGAGCGCCCGAAGCGGCGATGCCCGAGTCGGCTCGTGCGGCATCGTGAACTTTGGCGTCCATCACCTCGTTGACCAGCTTCTTGATCGATCCGAGCAGCTGTTCGCCGCTCATCCCGTCGTTCGCAACCACGCAATCGACCAACCCGACCTGCTTGGCCTCGTGCGAGCTCATCGGCAGCATCAACCTCGCGATCTTCGCCGCCACCTTGGCACCACACCTCTCGTACCACGAATACGTATGCCACTCGGACCCGAACAGCCCCAGCCCCCGGTAGTGCGGATTCAGCACCGCCGACTCTGCACAGATCACAAAGTCGGCAGCGGTCGCCATGGCCAGTCCTCCAGCAGCAGCGTTGCCGCGCATCGCTGCAAACGTGACCACGCCTTTCGGCGCGAGGAGAGCCTGGACGCAGTCGTCGATCGCATTGATGTTCGCCCATCCTTCCGCAGACGGATCTGGGGAGCCCTCGATGACGTTGAGTGCGATCCCGTTGGAAAAGTAGCCGGGGCCGCCGAGCATCACGACCGCTTTAAGGTCGGGAACGGCGAGCGCCCACTGGATCGCGTCGAGCAGGATCTCGCATTGGGTTGTGGAGAAGGCGCCATTGTAGAAGTCGGCGTGGACGTAGGCGACGCACGAGTTGGTGAGCGGGGACGAGTCGATGTCGACCCAGACTTGCTGGTAGGTGTTGGGTCGGTAGGCCCAGGGTTGGGTGGGGTCCGAGCCGAAACCGGTGGTGGCGGACCATTCGGGGACTTTGCCAGCGTCGAGTAGGCTGAGCTTCGATGCGGTTTCGGGGATGGAGAGGAGAGCCATCACGGCTGGCAGCTTGGGGTGCAGATACTTATCGGTTTTGGCTTTGGGTCGACGCAGGTGGCCGATCCAGAGCGGGAAGTCGGCACCGACGTCGACGAGCACGGCGCCTTCGCGAGTGGCTAGCACCGTTCCTGCCTGGTTCAGCGCCGCCTGTCGGGCAGCTACAGCGGGAGGGAGAGGGTCGCGCTGCACGTGAGCGTTGTAGAGGAACAGCGGGGTGCCGAATAGACTGGATAGCATGCCGGGTTGAGAGTCGGCACTGCGGATGCGTTGCAAGATTGCGTCGGCTGAGAGGCGCAGCTTTGGACCACTACCTTGAGGTAGGAGAGGGACAAAGTCGCGCTGCGAAGCACGCAGCAAAGGACGGTCGTGAGTTCGACCGCCGAGGAAAGGTACACCTTGCGAAACGCACTGCGTACGGAACTGCGGAGGCGCAACCAACGACGCGCTGACCGGCAAGAACGACGTCGAACCAGCCTCTTTCGCCCTGCTTTCAGCGCAGACCGTGATCCTCTCCACGGCAGCCAACACGGCGTTCACCGCCGCCCTGGTAACCGGACCGCGATACAGATCGCTCTTCGTCATCCCCGCATTCGCTTTCCCCAACTCAAACTGATCAAACGCCCAAACAGGACCCGCATCAAACGCCTCGATCGCCTGCAGCACGGTCACGCCCCAATGACTCCGCATCGTCGACCTGGCGTTCTTGGCGCTGTGCTTCGCATCGATCAGCGTCAACTGCTGGTCGGCGTCCTCCAGCTCACCCATGTCTCCGATCAGACACCAATCGATCGCCGACGGCCCCGCATCACCCGGCGGTCCCGGGTGCACGATGAGCGTCATCCATCGGTTGTAGATCTTGGGTGGGACGTGTTTGGTGAGGAAGGGGCAGATGATGAGGTCTGGCTGTGCGAGGTCGGCCGCTTCGAGCATGAGGGTGGGGGAGAGGGCGTATTCGACCGTTACTGCATGGCCTTGCGAGCGCAGGACGAGTGCGGTGCGCTGCGGAAAAAAGTATTGAGTGGGAGAAAAGGTCCAACGTTATGTCAGCGAGATGAAGTAAAAAGCAAAGTCCGCATGGTTGTCACTCGGCTGTGAAGGATGAAGATCGGTCCGATTCCGATCGCCGAGTGGCAACAGTGGGCTGGGGTGGGCGATGTGGGTGTGAAAACTTACCTGTGCCAGCGAGTTGAAGGCGGTACAGATGAAGAGGATTTTCATGGTGAAGACCCCAAAATGCGTGTTGTCACCAACGAGGTCCAGGGGTGTGGTGCGACGGTGGGGCCTTCTGAGACGTTGTCAAGAGAGTGATCTTTTGCGTGTCCAGATGCGCTGTTCAGGTGGCAACAGCAGTGGAGAGATGGAAGGGTTGCCGAAGTTGCCGCGTAGATATCGAATGTGTTCGGAGGACCGCAGGAGATTGGGGAGCGAGAAAGCGGCTCGTTCGAAGAACAGTGGACGGACGGAACAAGAGACTCAAGAGCGGAGAAGAAGCCAAGGAAGCAGTAAAGAAGGACGATGGGAACGAGCGTATGGAAACAAGGAGAGGCGAGGGACGAGAGGAACAAACAGGGAGCAGAGGGAAGAAGTGGATCTCTGCCAGTCAGTATTTGTACTCCTGCCTGAACCAACCCTCGGAAGCTAGACGACGTGGAAGACTACGATCCAGGAGGCCGTGGGTAGGCAGCGGAATTGGCAGCTCGCTGAGAAGTGGCGCGAAGGCTGCTAGCGAGATGAGCTCCACAGGAGGCCAAATGAGATCACCCTCAGAGAATGAGACGGGACAACAAGTGTGGCTGATGCACAATCTCTGCCGGTGCCGGTGGGACAGTGATGGTATGTGGGATAGGCAAACAGCCAACAGAGCGGTTCGACGGTACCGACCAACACTGAGACAATCTCCAGAGTCAGCTCACCCGCAGGAAATTTGCGAGACTCGATGAGGCATGAATTGTGCCGAGCCGTGGGACCTTTTTGGGTGGGAGGTACGACCAACTCGGCAGTCCACAAGCGAAACGAAGATCGACGATAGACAGGACTTGGAAGGCGGGCCAAGGCCAGTCCAGGGGAGGAGAGCGAACTTCTAGGAGCGGAGGCGGCGGAGAAAACCGACTTTACTCACCTAAGGTAGCTTGAGTCGAAGGAAAAGCGATTTGCCGAAGTGGGAAAAAGCACCAAGCAAGGGGTTCTGAAGAAGTACGAAACCGCTATAGCTCGATGAAGACGTCGACGCGAGACCTTGAAGTGAGGAGAGGTGGAACACGTCGTCGAAGGCGGCTGTGGCAGAGGGAGCGTCGCGGTACGGCACAAAGGTACGCGAGCGAGAAAAGGTTCTTGATTGGGGACTGTCTGCAAGGAACACCGCCTGGCTATAATAAGCAGTGCAGTAGCGTGTTTCCTGTTCCTCGACAGGGTCCAAGGAGGTGACTAGCTCGATGAGAAGGCTGAACAAAAGAGCAGCCTGCAGGAAAGGCGAAGGAAGGGGCTGTGGGAAAAGGCGGCAAGGGCGTCGGCGCTGTTTGTCACTTGAAAGTCAGAGAGCGAGATCCTTGCTTGCTGCGTCTGCTGCTCTCCTGCTGCTTGCTCGTTCGATGGCCGCACAGAAATGCAAGGGGTCCAATAGTGCAGAGCCTCGTGGAAATTTGGTTTTTAAGAAAATTAAAACAAAAGATCCGCGACGAAGATGTCTCGGGATGATGGTGGCTGGTCGAAAAAGGCTTGAAGGTGATATGTCGAGGCAGCAAAGGTGGTTGTTGAGCCTGCAATGGAGATATAGGATCGCTGAGGTATCTTCAAAGATGTCGAGAACAAAGACAGACCAATAGGAGGTTCTGTTGTTCGAAGCTGAGGAGTGAAACAGATGGCAAGGTAAGGGGGTGATGGGAGGTCGTCGAAAGCTTGTCAATGTATCACTTTATATGTCGAGGGCAGCGTAGGGTCATGAGATCTCTCACAGCTCCAGATGAGGACCGTGACTTGGACATGGTCACTCGAGCCAACACGAGCGAGGACTGCCATATGAAGACTCCTCGCCCAGTCGGCCACAAACGAAAGGCGTCCAGTGCATCACAGGCGGCAGAGGCGTATTGAGCCCTCATTCATGTCGCTGCATGAGAAGTGGCTACAAAGTATCACTGCTGGGCTTCAAGCGGGATTAGAAGCTCGAAAAGTGAGCACCAGCGGAGTTTGTGGTACCGTGGTCAAACGCAGTTCAGTTTGTTGCTTTGCATGCATACAGAGTCACCGCCATTTGGTGTATCAAGGCTGGTAGTGCAACATGAAGAGTGACGGCAATCGCAAGATGCAGGCAAGCCAAGAGGAATCGAGCGTCGAACATCATGCACGACGTAACCAAAGCTTGACTTGGCACCAACCGGTGGAAAGAACGGCGGAAAGATGGCAGAAGTCGTTCACTGTACGATGATAACTGCATTGCCGCCGACATTCGCAGGTCTGATCGTACTCATGCACCCACACAGGATGCAAAGCGTGAGACAAACCACCAGAGTGACTCCTTTCCAGCACCTTGATGAAAGCAAAATGATGGCTTGCAGGTTGCGCCGAAAGCGGTGGAGCGTGAGAGACGCAACGCGCGCTGCATAAAAATCACTCGGTTTCGCACAATGCACAGGCGGCAAGCGGAGCTCGAATCACAATGTCCACCTTTGTCCAAAGGTACATACGTTAGCGAGGCAATTGACTGGTGTCTGAAGATGCTTAGAGATCAACGCCACTGCAGCAGCAGATCAATTGCAAAAACAAGGTTGCACTCCAAAAACCTTGTCACCTGTGTGGTTCTCGAATTGTCACCGCTGTGCTGCAAGCCATTGCATCGGCTATCGAAGCATCGCATACGCGACGAGCAGCAGAGTGCATTGCAGCGGCCGAGTTTGCATCGAGTCGGCCACCATCTCACTACATACAAAGCCTCATGAAATGGCAAGGTGAAGAATGTGGCACATCAAGCATTGCCGAGAGGTTTTGCTTCTGTTGAACCAGACCGGAAATGGTTGTCTTTTTTTCCTTTTTGCTTTTCTTCGAGAAGAAACTCAGACGCGAGACACGTTCTGGTCGAACACCTTCTCAGGCGTGGCTGATCATGGTACGGCCTCATCATCTGTCACATTCGATGACTTGAGGAGCAGATCACTGTTATGACTGCTCATCAACGTCATGTTGCCGGTGCATTTACGAGCGGACGTGGAAACGAAAAATTGATACCAAGCGGAGAAATTGCTGGCTTTAACGCCCATGGCGGCTAACCAGTTTCGAGCGTGGGAAAGGTCACCAAAAATCCAAAAACAAAAATCCCATCAACAGATGAAAGCTAAATAACTTAAAACATCAAATATCAAGGAGCGTTGTCTTGTTTGATGACAGCCGGTTGGAGCAACATGCAAAGCCGAATTGCATCGCGGCGAGTTGATCATCCAGAAGCACGGACTGCAAACAAACGGCAGTGCGCTAGGCAAGAAGGCCCAAGCGACGCTGTCAAAGGTCGCTTCGATGCACGCCATGCGACAAAAGAAAAGCTCGGTCCGCTGCGCTTGGCGGTTCTGTTCCTGATCTAGTAGACGCCAGGGCCGCACTACCAGCTCTCAGCGCTTGGGACACGACTGACGTGCAGCGGCACGAACCATCGCTTGGTCAAGCTGACAGGGGACACCATCGAGACGCGGTAGAGAGACGATTCCAACTCAGCAGGCGGCTTTGCCAACACATCTCAGTCCTATCCTTTCACTGTTTTAGATCCTGGATCTGGTAAGCGCCAAAGCAGGCGGAGACGTTGTGGCACCATTGGTCCAAAGTCGGAATCCCTCCAAGGCGACGAAACAGAATGCGGACTTTGTGGGGAAAGAGAGCTGAAAGGAGGGGGGAGACGTTTCAGACTCCGCCGTCGCTGAATTCTACACCTTGGTTCCTGTGTCGAGCTGGATCGGACTCGGATCCCTCTTCTTGGAGCTCGGATAGCCCTTTCTGATCCCATTGGCTTGGTGCTGCTTTCGAATGAAGGGCTTGTTCGTGTCCCAGAACCTCCTGCTCTTTCCTTGCTACAAATGTCTTTGAGGTAGTCGTGGTATAAATCTCGACTTCCGCATTCAGCTCAACCACCGCACCCACGGTCGAGCAGTCTCATGTCCCGGCGGAAGCAATCTGAGATCAAGTCCTCATGACCATTGAGCGTTCAGACTAAGCAAAATAGAGTCGAAGCTCAGCGAAAGCGCGAGTAACTTAGGAGATCAAAGCGTGAAGGTTTGCTGCTCAGGGCTGATGACGTCCAACACAAGAGGTAGATCGCCGATCTACAAAATGAAATCGAGCCGATCTGCCGCAGCGCGTTGTCCACGCTGTGGAGTAAAAAAAGCGCTCGGAGCCTCGGCCTGTCTCGATTGTCTTTGGCTCGTCAAGCCACAGCGCTGATAAGGGAGCAAAAAGGGCAAAAAGCGCGCAGTGACAGCACCGAGTGATGCACACACGACTTGAACTGGACCCTCTTGAAACCCAATCAGACACGGATACTTGTCCGGCCGTCGAATCCCTGCACGCGAGTCAAGGTCAAGCCGAGTGACCAACAGCTCGCTTTCCTTGTCTTGCTGCACCTCTCCCCACACTCTGTCACTTTTGCTTCGACACTCGATCGTGCAACCTGGTCGTGTTTGCGTCGACCGTCGTAGAACCACGCACATCCACATCGCTGGGCCTGGACTGCATAGAACACACTGGTTCACTTCTTTATCGACCTCGATAGACTCGCGATAGACTCGCGATAGACTCGCCGCATATCAGGCTCATCCAACACAGTATCGACCCTCGACGCGCTTCGGACCATCCGCATCTCAGTCAGCAAGCTCAAGCGCCTATCTTGGCGTAGCGATAGATAAGCAACCTTAATCTCACCAACTTGCGGCAGGATCCGAACACGTTTCAACAATCTAGCTGGCTCCTGCTCGAACTTTCCTCTCCACCATCGCCACGAAGGGACGAGTATTACAGAGAGACATACTCTCTCAAGATTGCCATTTGAGACGACTGGAAGTCTGATCTGCGTAAAAGTCGACAAGCGGCCTGCTCGACTCTAGCGGATATGCAGCAATGAACACGGCTTATCGAACCTCGGCCTGATCCATCGCGTAGAACACCAGTTGCTCTACGATCCCGCCGGCTCTCACAGCATTGACTATTGGAAAGCGAAGATCATCTGGCTTTTACCTGCAGATCGGCACGCTTCCGATCTCGAGCTCAAGCCACAATGAGCTGGACCGACGCCATCGACCGTAAAACCGTCTCGGACCTTTCCGGCACCTTTTCGTTCGTCATTTGGCTCTTTGCGCAGTCGCCTCAGCTCTACGAAAACTATCGGCGTGGCTCCGTCGACGGTCTCTCACCCGTCTTTCTTACACAATGGATGCTCGGTGATGCGACCAATTTGATCGGTAGCATTCTCACTCAGCAGCTTCCCTTTCAGATCGCCGTTGCGACCTACTTTTGCTGCATCGATGTCTGCATCATGGTGCAGTTTGTCTACTATTGGTCCAAAGCAAGGAAAGAGCGCGCACGCCGCATCAAGAGCAGATCACGGCAGCGTTCGGGCAGTCTTTCAACGCCCTATCCACCCAATCCATACTCGGTTCTGTCCGAGACTAGCGAGCTGCTGGCAGGCAGAACCAGCCGTCACAACTCGTATCTGCGCAGCTCGAGCAGACGGCGCAACCTTTCGCATTCGCAGCAGCTGGTTCATCCGCACCGACACATCGCACATCTACACGATGATCCAAATGCACCGTTGTTACCGCATGCAGCCACGGACAAGCCAGACGAAGCACCTCAGAGACCACGCTACGAATCGTCACGGTCCAGGTCGCGCCGTCCGCCTCTGAGCAGGCAAGGATCGGCAGATACCGTTTCGGCGATGGGCAGCGGATCGGTCGCCAACTACCGCGCTCTTTCCGATGCCGCTCACTCCGTAGCGCAATTGGCTCAGGAAGCTGCTAGACGACGCGAAGCCATGCTGTACCACCCGCATGGAGCGGAGGAAGACTACTTTTCGCATCGCAAACCTCACGCGCGTCGCAGCAAGTCGCGCGCTTCTTCATCGCCTAATCACTCCCAGCCGCCTTCGAGGACGCGGTCTAGGGTCAACAGCAACGATTACACTCGACCGGAGGCGATGAGCAGTGATATGGCAGCATCGACACAGTCGGTCAAACCTGTGAGGGAAGCATCGTCATCTACGTCTCGCAGGAACCGAGCTGGCCGGTCGATGAGTTCGCGCAAGAAGCCCGTTGCGGGCAATGTCGACTTTGTTCCCTCGGAGCTGAGCCCGACGAGGGAAGGCAAGGATGCTGACGATGGCGACACACCGTCGAAATCAAAGACAGAAGAAGAGGACGAAGAGACGGAGCCCGAGTCGGTGGTATCCGAAGCTGAGTCTGGCTCGCGTGGCGAGGGACCAGCGGAAGAGGGGATGGCGGACAGCATCGATAGCTTGGCAACCGTCAGTACCGAATCCAGCACAGGAAGCGTGACGTTGGAACCACGAGGTCGAGACATGGTGCGAATGGCGAACCGGATCGACACGACTCCTTCTTCAGGTGCAGCGACGCCCGGCGCGCTATCTACCATGCCGCGTGACGGTACGTCTTCGCCGTTCTCGGGCAACTCTTCGTCGGATGGGACGGCTAGGCATGCTTCGCCTCATCCTGTGTCCCGACAGAACACGGATCGGATGTCGATGTCGCATCATCGGCTCGGGCAGCAGGCTCGCACCGACCAGAACGATGATGCTGGTGGTGAGGTGGGATCGAGTCGACAACGCGCAGAAGAAAAGAAGGGAATCAAGAGGCGAACCCACGACTCGACGCGCGAATCGTCACCCGTCGCCCCCCTCCACCGCTCCGTCGACGCCCTCGCCAACGGCAGCCGGAAACGCACCATGACCCGTAGCCTTTCCACCCGATCCCACGCTCAAGGCGCAAACACCTCATCCGCCAAAAAACGCGGCGCCAAGTCCCCCGCCTCTCTCCGCAGAAGCATCGGCATGGTCCTCCTAGGCATCATGATGGTCACCTCTCTCCCGTCCTCCACCGCCGCTCCCTTGTCGATCGCACAGGAAGCCGACCCATCGTGGCGCCGCTTGGTCGGCCGGATCAGCGCCTGGCTGTGCGCGCTGCTGTACATCACGTCGAGGATCCCGCAGATCTGGGAGAATCACATCCGACGCTCCGTCGAGGGGATTTCGATCTTGCTGTTCATCGCGGCGTTCTCGGGCAATCTGCTGTATACGGTTAGCGTGCTGACGAATCCGTCGGCGAGCGGGGACGGCGCGAGGATGTACCTGCAAGAAAGCCTGCCTTTTCTACTCGGGTCGGGGGGAACACTGGTGTTTGATCTGATCATCGTCGCTCAGTGGCTGGCGTGGAGGAAGAAAGGCGTTGCGTTGGCTTAGATTCAATAGAAGTTCTTTTGCTTCAAACGTCTTTGTGATGAAATGACATTGAGATTCCTAGTCAGCACCGTCCTCGGGCAACGACCCGAAGCTCGCCCTTGGAGAAGTGGGACTTTCACCGTCTGCCGTTTTGTCCCAGATGCGGTCCGAACTGCGCAATCCGACACGGCTGAGGCTCATACCTATCCCGTACTGCCTTTTCGCCCCGCCTATGCCCATTGCGGCTAGACCAGGCGTCAAAGACTGCCCGTTGATCGTCACATCCGGGATGTTGCGGGATGGCAGATTCGACGGCAACGTGGCCGACTTTGACCGTTGCTGCAACGCCGGCCTCGACTCGACCTCTACCTGCTCACCCTCCTCGGCCTCTTCGTTCACCTCTTCCATCGTATCCAACATCGTCGCGAGGGGTGCACTACTCGTCCTGCCCATCCTCGGCCTTTCCTCGCCACCGCCGCCGCCGCCGTCCAACCCCGCCTCGCGCACCGCCAGCCTCAACGCGCCTCCTTCCGGATCGATGCTCGCCAAGAAGCGCAGCAGATCCCTACACGTGGTCCAATCCTCCTTGGTCACGGTCCATTTCAACAGCTCGATCGTGTGCGCTATCGACACTTCGAGCGGCTCCAGATTGTGCAACACCAACAGATACATGCCTGCGGTCCGCAGTTGATCCGCCTGAATGCACTTCTGAAACAGCACCCGCGGCGCACCCACCACGTCGAAGAGGTACGCCCAGCGTGCGACTTCCGTCTTCCTCGCGCAGCCGACGACCACTTCCAACGCCTCCGGGAAATGATCGAGAAACTCCACCACCAGCGGCAAGATGGCTCTCGGCGTAGACGTGCCGCTGGCCGAGGCTCTGCGTCGTTTCGTCAGCGGCGGCTCGAGAAGCTTGCCATTCTCCTCCATCGCCTCACCACCATCCACCTCTTCCTCCACATCCGCCAACAACGAACTCGCACTCCTTTCCTTCGACAACAGACTCCCCGACCCTTTCCGCGCATACAAGGCCTCGCCCAATCCTGCATCCGCCTCATCCTCCAGCACTGCATGGAGTAAGATCTCCAACGCGTGCGCAAAGTACACCAAATCTTGGTACGACGCCGCAAAGAACACCGCCTCCTCTATCAGTCCCTTTTCCAGATAATTCCGCAACACCTGGTGCAAAAACAGATGCGTGTTCGTAGTCGTCCGCCAGAGCGCAAAGTCCAAGGACCGACGCAGCGATACTTCCGACTCGACGCCCAGCACGATCCCCTTTTCCAGCAAAACGCAGAGCGGGTAGAAATCCAACGGCATGAACACCGACGACTCGATCGTCTTGTATTCCGGCTGCAGATCCGCCTCCTCCTCATCGCTATCTTCCGAATCAAGCGACCCATCAACGTCGGACGAAGGAATCCGCAACGCGTCAAGCCAAAGCTTAATCCCACACCCATCATACCCCCACAACGAATTCTCCAACGTCCCAATCCCCTGCAAATGCGTCCAGTAGTACTCGATCCTATCCGCTAGAATCTGCATGTCGTACGCCACCTCATCATCTTCATCATCGTGTCGCGGATCATCAAAATCTTCCATCGGGTTCTGCGACCGCGAAACCTTCCTGGGTCTGAGCAAAACCAACTTGCCATCGATCAAAAAGATAATCGTCGCCACGCTCAAATCATCAATCGGATCGCCGAACCGCTGCTGACTCTCCGGAATCATCCAGCTCATCCCCCTCACCCTCGCCGGCTCGCCCACGATACCATCAAACGTGATCGAACCGCATAGCCGCAACCTTATCCGATCTTGGGAAAGATCAATGAGAAAGTGATAAAACGTGTTGTCTGCCGTGTAGACGAGCAGACTATTGTCAAAGAGCGACGTCAGAATCACCGGACTAGGCAGCACCTGCAGATCCAACAAATGAGACGAGTCCAGATCGGTATCCCGCGAATAGAGACGCAGCTGATACTCTCCGCCCGAATCGCACGCAGCGATCAGCACGTGCTGGAACCACTGCATACCGCCACGCACCACAAACGACTGCTCCTGCGCCACGCTCTTGTGCAGCTTCCACCGACCGGAGGTGCTCGAAAAATGCGCTAGCCCTCGACGACCTGCAACAGCAATGAGATTGCCATCCGCGCTGATAGCCGCATAGCGAACGGGCCAGTTAGCCGCCAAGTACGGCTGTGGGATCTTGATGTGCTGCCAAACGTCGCTTTCGGGTGTGATAGCTGTGAGATCGGTCTGATCCGCCCCACGGTAAACGTGTACGCTGTCGTCAGTCTGGTAGAAGGCGAAACGGGTGTTGTCGGGCGAATGCTGACCTGCGACAGCCGATTTCGAGAACGGCAAGACAAACAGCTGGTTGTTCGGCCGCAACGGCGCCCCACCCTGCTTAGGAAGCGCAAGGATGAACAGATCCGTGTTGCCTGGCCCCCAAAACAGGTCGCGACTGCCAAACATGAAGGCGTCCGAAAAGTTTTTCGACGCGAGCTCCCAGTCTTCGCGCAGTGTACAGCCCATGAGCTTGCCGTACGTGGACCAGATCGACAACCCCTTCTCCCAGCCGACGGCGAGCGCGTATCCGTCGCTGGTCCAGGCTAGTGAGCGGACAGGACCTGTGGTGAGATAGCTGGCTGTGGACTTGAGGGCCTGTCGTACTGATAGGGTGTGGGAGAGCAGTGGTGTGCGACCGGGTGCGCGGTAGTTGTAGACTGCAACGGTGCCGTCGGCCAGACCGAGTGCGATGAGGCTGAACTTGGCGTTGATTGATACGCCGATGGCGTGCTGTTCCGGCGGGAGATCGGTGACGGTCGGAGCGACGGTCTCGTCGGGCGTCGTTGCTTCTCTGTGGCCGTTTGCGTCTCCATTGACCTGCTCGTTCTTGTTTTCGGATGCGGCGTCGCCTGCGACTTGAGCTGATGGAACATTTTTCTCTTGAGCATCGCCGTTGACGGCTGACGAAATTGCGTTTTCGGTTGAAGGTGGCTCACCCAACTCGGTGGTGCGGTCGATAGCGGAGGATTGCCTTCTTCGATTCTTGGGTGCGCCATGAAAGCAGCGACCGGTCCATGGTGATTGATCTTGAGCAAGCAAATCGAGATTGGCAACATAGGCGCGGCCGTCAGAAGTTAGCCAGACAAAGACGTCCATGGGACGCGAGTATGTGAGGTGAGTGATCTGCACTTGATGTCGCTCCTCTTTGCTGGCGCCCGAGCTTCCCTTGGTCTCGGATGTGAGCCAATGGAGCTGTGAGGCAAGCGTGGTGCGCGTGCGTATCAAAGGATCATCGTAGTCGGGCGGAGGAGCGTCGGAATCGTCTTGCGGCCATCGAATGCATTGAACAGCAGGTGGTGACGTGGTGCTGACGAGCATGTGCGTTTCTGTCGAGGTTGCAAAGCGAAGGCCGGCATCGATGCGGAGAACGAGACGGAAACGAAGCTCACACGCCTCTCCTGCCAGACCGCCGAGACCCAAATCGCCAGCAGCAGCACTTTCGCCAGCGCCAGGCGCGAAAGAACTGCGAAGCGCATTCGGATTTGGTGCAAGCAGCTCTCCCGACTGCGAGCGAGAGCCGGAGCCAGACGGCGGGATATAGCTGTAAATCGAAGAGCCTTGGTGGCGGTAGACAATGTTGTAGAGAAGCAGAAAGTTGGAGTCGGTTTCGACGAGGAGAGCTCTTCCATCGGGTCTCCATTCGATGCGAGTGTTGTTTCCGTAGTCGGTGATGCTTTGTTTTGTGCGTACGAGGGCGGCAACGACTTGAGCAGGACGTGATGACCAGATGGAGATGGTGGTTGTGCTGAGAGAAGCCCACATCATCCCGTTGCGGGAGCGGGCCAGCTGGATGATCTGCTCGTCAGCGCCATCCTGAACACCTGCGTCTGGATCTGGAAGCTGCTGCGCTGCATCTTTGTCGAATCGGAGGAAGTTGGCAGGTCGATGGAGTCCAGAGGGTGAGAGGTGGATCCTCTCTGCGCATGCGGTTGGCCAGTACATGACGATCGAGGGACGATGCTGGCGGTCGAGGCTGTGTCGAATTGAGAGTTGCTCAGCTCTGCGGTTTCGCCTTTTAGCTGAGTGTGGCCATCGGACCAACCGGGGTCATGGTGACGTGGAGCGAGGGAAACCAGCGGATCAGCCGAAGAGGCATTATCAGTCGGGCTTGATGCTGACTCGCCTGCTGTATGGTGGCGGTGATGCGGTCCGATGTGAGTCGACACTGTCCAAGTGATGGACAGCTTGAACCCTGATCGGAAGTCGGCCGCCTCAACTTGGCTTGTGCGTTGCGTTGCGTTGCGTCCCGTGTCGCTGTTCGCTGTTGGCTGTTGCGTGCAAATTTAGGGTTTCAGCCGACAACCAAGGCTCAGTCTCCCGATTTACAGCTTGCAAGACCCTGAATTTGAGTCTCAGCATCGGGTAGTGTTTCTGCTGCTGTCTCCACACGAGCCAGGATCGCGTGCCTGTTTTTGGCAGCAAGAAATCGCACAGATCGCCGCTTGCAACGGCTGCATGGCGGCATCGGAAATCAGCCGTGTTCACAGTTCTGGCTGCTGCGTGACAAACTCACGTCTCTCATTGAAATCACAATCACATCGGTGCTTCCGACGACCTCAACCTCTCATTTAGGGATACATCACTAGCCACTGCATCGCCACTATCGCCAATCCTGTCATTGATCTCTCACCTTTCGATCGTATCACACACCACCTCGACTGCGATCGCAACATTTCGCGTTAACGAGGCACGCATACACGACCAACTCAGGCTACGCCCAATCCGCAACCACCCAACCACATCGAGCCTCCATCTACTGACCAGGCCGCTCTCACTTACGGATAGCCATGGATCACTTGTAACCTCGCAAGCTCATCTTTATCGCTCTCGACTTCTCACTCAGCGCAGCGTCTTACAAACTATTCTCGTACACCGACAGTACTCATCGTCGATACTCACTAGCGCTCGGCATATTGGAAGCAAACATGTCAGACTCACAGCACAACGGCGACGCTGGGCCCAGTAGCAGCTCAGCCGAACCGTCGTCTCTGTTGGAAGACCCCATCCGAGAAGAGCCAGAAGACGAACAAACACTCGGCAGCGATCCGCACACCGAATCATCCGCTTCATCTGCGTCCAGAAGACGTGGTCCCACCGTCACCTTTCAGGACCCGGATAGCAGTATAGACGAGGATTTTACCCAATCAAATGCTGCACAGATAGCTGACGATTCTGCAACAAGTCAGCGCGTTCCAGCTGCTGGCTTGGGTACTCGCACACAGCCCCGTCGAGCCCCACGCTCCAGTTCTTCCCTCCGTCACGTCATCACCAACAGAGCCCGCACAACCAGCCTCTCTCAACCTTTGCCCGAAGACCGCGACCTCTCCACCGATCCCAGCTATTTCGAAGATCCCAACACCAGCCTCGTCGCACGCCAGGTCAACGCCGAGAAGCGCAGAGCAGAGCGTCAACGTCGGCAAGATGCAGCCCTCCTTGCTGACCTAGATGATGATCTTGACGATTACGACGACGACAGCGACCAATATGGTAGCATTGCAGACGAGGCAGCTGCACGTAGGATACGCAACGCAGAAGCTGCTGGATCACCAGGCGAATACGACTACTTTTCTCGCAGCGGTCCCTCCTACGACAAGGGTAAAGCAAAAGCTTCCATACCTCCTCAAGCCAGATCCAGCACACTCAGCTGGTCCAGCGCAAGCGCCAGCGACGACAGTGATGACTGGGATGGTGAGAGCCATTTCTTGCTTGCAACTGGAGCTTCAAAAGTCGGCCCGTCAATCGACACATTGGCTCCACCCGTCGTCGATGCTCCAGGCGGTGTCTCGGCAACACCTGGCCCCAGCTTCCCACTCGATCTGCACACCCCGGCCGATCTCGGCGAACACGAGACTCCCATCCTCAACCCTCAGCATCGCATGGAGTGGCAGAGCATGCTCGGATCTGTGCTCAACTCGGAAGTTCTCAAGTCCGAAACAAAACGAATCAACTCCGTCGACACGCCTGACCTCTCCCGACAAGAACTCAGCTATCAGCGCTGGCTCGATATCAGAGCAACGCTTCGGGGTCGCGGCATGCAACGCGATGCTATCTCTCAAGAAGAGAAACGCCTCAAGGAAGGCTACGGCAAGATGCTCAAGGACCTTGTACAGGAAATTCGTGATTGCCGTGCCGAACACATCGCCCTGGCCGACAGTCGAGCCGCCCGCACTCCTTCCGCTTCCTCCAACACTGCTTCCCAACCTGCACAAGGCAGCAGCACCGAAGCCGAGTCTCCAGCAAAAGAAGCCGCCAGCGATACCGATCCATCCAAATCAGAGGTCGCAGAGTCGGAGACCGAGGCCGCAGATAGTACGGAGACAGAGAAGGACAAAGTGCTCAATGAGATCGGTGATCTCCTCAACCGCATCGACAGTGCTGAAGAACAGTTCCCTTCCACCAAGCGCGCAGTCGAGTTCGCTCCCGAGTGGGGAGACGCCGAAGTCCAAGCCAAGCTCAGCGCCATCTACAGCTGGTACAACACCACTACCTCCCTTCGTCTTCAGATCGACATTCTTCGTAAATGGACTGGCTCCGACACTCTCGAGATTGCTGCTCACAATGCACGAGAATACGACGAGCGGCGTCAAAGGAGCGATTCCCAAGACCACAAGCAGCACGGGCAGAGAGACGCTGGCAAATCAGCTGCCGACGACGAAAGCACCTTCGTCGAGAGGATTCAGAAGGAAGGTTCGCTCCAGTCCACTTTCGAGAAACGCACCCTCGCAAGTCTGTATCAGCTCATCACCAAGTCCAAGGAGACCATTCTCAAGCATCATGTCGAATTCGAGCGCATGGCGCTACCGTCCTTCGAGCCGGAGCTGGTGACGCTGATCAGCTTTCCCACACGCCTCATGCAAGGCGCGCTGCGACTTCGACTCGACTACGCTGGCAAACTCGCCGAGCCCAGTGTACTCATCGTCGACTCCCTCACGGACGATCTGCGAACCGCGCTTGCCATGGCGTGCAGGGTCAAGCTGCACTACACCAGCATCATCGTCGCCGATCCTGAGCGCGGCTGGGATTTGGCGCCGTGCATCGCTGAAGGTTACGACGATGCTCTGCGGAGTGCGCTCAAGTTCTTCTTCAAATTGCTACGTCTCAAACTCAAGGCGAGTGTCTACTTCAAAGAGACCGAGATTCTTGAGCCAGAATGGCGCTTCCTCAGCACGGCTGTCGAGTCGATCGAGGGAGGTGACATCATCGTCGCTGCCAACATCACTCGCTTCGTCAACAAGCTTTTCGATCGTATCGCCCGCTACTTCAATCGCGAGTTGACCGCAACCATGACGCAGCACGACCAGCACGCACGACGGATCCCAAATCCAGCATCCGGTCCTGTAGGTCTTGCAAAGTCGGATCCAACGCCTACCGCTGGCCGAAGCGCTCACGGCAAGACCCTCATCACGCTCGAGGATCGTGCCAAATGGATTCACAGCGTTTTCGACAACGTCCGAATCCGTTCTCGTAAGCTGCTCGGCTTTGCTCGAGACATTCGCAATCGACTTGATAACGCAGCAGAGTACGATCTCGGCACTCTTCGTCCCTCGGGCGACTATCTGGAAGCTGAGGACCGTTCCGTTGGAGAGTTCTGCGATGCAACCAACGCCGGCGGCATGACGCTCAGCTCCTTTATGCTTACGCTCATCGATCACGACTATTTCTTGGTGTACACAGAAGCACTCGAGGAGAATGGTATCTACCTCGTCGCCGAGCCGAGCCTGCAAGATAAACCAGACCTCATCCAGGAGCTGGTGAGCAAGTGCCTGCATCGCGTTCGACCAGGTGAAGAGGACCCGACAATGACCGCAGATGTTACTATTCAGGCGCCCAATGTCGAAGGCGAGGAAGGCGAGGATCCAAACACCGCAACGGGCATTGGCAATGCCAATGCCAATACCAATGCATTGCGAGAGCAGCGAGAGCAGATCGAAAAGCAGACAGGCGTCGTCACTGGCGGTGTGGGCAGCACTGCTGCAGCCGGTGGCGATGACGATGGGGATGATCGTCCTCGTTACATCCTTCTGCTCAGTCCACGTGATCCGTTCATGTGGACTGGCAAGGTCATGCATCACATCATGCCGCGCGTCGACATTGCGCTCGCTGATCGTCGCGTCCGGCTGATCGCCGATGGACCCAAGGGACGACTCGAGCTGGCCAAACGACACTTCCAGAGCATCTTTGCGCACAGCGGCAGTGGCGCAGAGGTCGACGATGGAAGCGAAGACGGTCACGGCTCTTTCCCTCTCGAAACGCTCAACGATCATATGGCGCACATGAGTCGCGTCCAGTCCGGTCTCGAGGATATCAACAAGGGCGTCTATATGCTTTCCGACACCATCATCCGCAAAGTGCCCGAGATTCGTCGCCGTCTCCGCGGGCTGGGCGTGCGTGCACGTGCAAGGAGCGGTACACCTCGATCGACGACCACCGAGACGCCAGTGGGAGGACTTGGCGGCAACTGTGACGAGCTCATCCAGAACTGCTACTCCATGGCGGCGGAACACGGACGTCGTGCGCTTCCTTTCATCGAGTCGGCTCGTTTGCGTGATCAAATGACGCTGGCGCTGGGTCGCCTTGCGATCGACTGGATCGCCTTTATCTGCGATGATTGCGTGCCAAGTGAGCGCAAGACGTTCAGGTGGGCCGTCACTGCGCTCGGTAATGCCAACCACATCACATCCAACGAAAACATTTTCCGGCTGAACGAGCAAGATTTCGCCTTGCTTCGAACCAAGGTGGCTTCCTGCATGGCCCTGTTGATCTCGCACTTTGATATTCTCGGTGCCCGAAGTAGTGTCGCCAAAGCGCAAGAGGAGCAGGAACGTTTGGAGCGAGAAAAGGCCGAGCGCAACCGCATCACTGCTGGAGGTGTCGACGCTGTGCAGAAGCTTTCGGAAGACTTCCAGCAACTGCGAGTCGGGAGCAACGGCGATGTTTCTTCGTTGACGAAATCATCGATCGGGCCAGGCATAGGTGCCCAAAATCTGTTCAACAAGCTCGATGCTGCTATGCAGGCTACTGAAGAGCGATGGATATCGAAGATGCTCGAATGGGATGCAGCAAGGCATGAGTTGGATATCGAACAGCGGCTTATCGGTCGTGTGTTGGACGACACGCGGCTCGAAGATCGAAACTTGCAATTCCTTGCGCAGTCGGCGTCCAAGATCACGATTCGGTGGCAGCAAGGTCAATTCATCGGCGGAGGTACATTCGGTACAGTGTACTTGGCCGTCAACCTCGACAGTGGTGGTCTTATGGCTGTCAAGGAGATCCGGTTCCAAGACATCTCGTCTACGCCCAGTCTCTACCAGCAGATCAAGGACGAGATGGAGGTCATGTCGATGCTCAGCCATCCCAACATTGTCGAGTACTACGGTATCGAGGTGCATCGCGACCGTGTCTATATCTTCGAGGAGTACTGTCAGGGAGGATCGCTTTCAGCACTTCTCGAGCACGGTAGGATCGAAGACGAGACGGTTATTCAGGTCTACACGCTTCAGATGCTCGAAGGATTGATCTACTTGCATTCGCAGGGTATCATCCATCGCGACATCAAGCCGGACAACATCCTGTTGGATCATATGGGAGTGCTCAAGTATGTTGATTTCGGAGCAGCAAAGATTCTTGCGAAGAACAGCAAGACGATTCAGCGATCGCGCAGGACCGGTGGATTGGGAAATATCGGTATGCTGGCGCAGGGGATCGAAGGTGGCAAGCAGGGCGGTCCTGCAGGAGCGATGGCCAGTTTGCAAGGCACGCCGATGTACATGTCTCCTGAAGTGATCAAGGGCACGGCGGATGTACCGCAGTCTGCGGCGGATATTTGGTCGTTGGGATGCGTCGTTCTCGAGTTTGCAACTGGGAAACGACCCTGGAGCAACTTTGACAACGAATGGGCGATCATGTTTCACATCGGGATGGCGGAGCAGCATCCTGCTCTGCCGGATGCAAGTCAGCTTTCGCCGATGGGTATCGAGTTTATCCGTCAGTGTTTGACGATCAACCCGCGACAGCGACCGACGGCGATTCAGCTCAAGGAAGATCCGTGGATGCGTAGTTTGATTGAAGAGCTGGATGCGGCGAACGAGGCTGAAGCTGCTGCCGAGTTGGTGGGGGAAGGGTTCGATGATGTAGCTAGTTCGAGTGGGAGCAGTGTCAGTGGGGAGGGGTCCGCGCCCGGAGGGCAGCCGAGTCTGTTCAAGAGTCTAGATAGGAACGTTTCGTCTCTCAACAGCACCAGGAGTGGCGGGACGGGGATCACTACGCCCTACAACCCGAGCATGAGCCTCAAGGCCAGTTTGGGGTATAGGCAGCAGCAGCAGGCGCAGCAGATGCTGTCCAAGGTGCGCTCCGAGGAGGCCGAGGAGCAAGGTGAGGAAGGTAATGGAGAGGAGATGCAAGTGGATGCTATGCTTGCAGGTGGGGGGAGGCCACTGCATGTCCCGGGGCATCCGAATCACTCGCATCCGGGATCGTCGGCGATAGTCGCGGATCTGCAGTATCAGAAGGAAGAGGTGCAGCGATTGGCCATGCTTAGGCACGATTCGAGTTTGAGTAGCCTTCCGGATGAGTCCTAGCACCACACCCTCCTCGCTCATCGTTCGTTGTTACCATCACGCACACATTCAATAGAAAGGACACTGCCCCCAGAAGGGCGGGACAAGATCATCATTCGTGCAAACGCTACGCTGAGCTACACAATCGATTTCAGAGTCTCGTTCCAGAACGAAAACTCATTTTGGACTTTTCCGTGGCTCGCCAGCGTTCCTGTGCTCAACGTCGCTTCGATCGCGTTGATCAGCGTCTTTACCGCTTTGAGTTTATCGTCGACGTTCCAACCCGTCTTCGTCGTGGTCAGCACTTTCGCTAGCTCCGAACGCAACCGAGTGAGCGCGGAAAAGATGCCCTGATCGAGCGAGTCTTGCAGTATCCAGAGAGTTTTAGTGAAGAGCGAGGTGTACCTGATGACGATGATCTCGGCTAGAGCTGGCGTAAGCGTGCTGGTGGAGGAGGAAGAGGCGAGGTTGAGCAGCCCCCACATGCCTCCTGCTCCCGCAGCCGACGAGGTGGACGGGGAGGAGAGAGCGGCAAGCGCAGCGATCTGATCGTCCAGGAACCGCTTCACCATCGGATACGCGGCGATCTTGAACCCCATCAGCGCACCTTCCACCAACGGGCTGCTGCAACCGCGCGCGCCGAGCAGCTCCAACAGCGCATCGTTCAGCGTGAGCATCGAGAGCAACGAAAAGTACGCCGAGGGTGTGATCGCCGCCGTCGCTGCACTGGCTCCGCCGGTGGCGGCCGTAGCGGCAGACACCACCGCTGTCGTCGTCGACGTCGGAGTGGACAGCAGCGACTTGGTGAAACCGACCCAAGTGGCGACCGAAGGCTCCATCACCTGCCTGAAGATCTCCTCGGTCGCTCCTCTGCCCTTCAACCGCTTCTGCTCGGCTGCACTGAGCTGCACGACCGTCGCCTCGGGACCCGCCTCCTCGTCCTCGTCTACGCCGGCGACGCTGGCGCTTTCGTCCGGCCCCACAGCGCCACCGCCACCGCCGCCACCGCCGACGGTCGACGCTGCACTGCTCTCCGTCGGCCTCCCCGGCGCCGTGACTGGCTCGACGTCTTCGGAGATACCCTCAAAGAAGCGCACCAGGAAGGTGTACTCCGAACACGCATTGTCGAGCAGAACCAGCGAGAGCGAGCGAAACAGGTTCTCGGGACACGCCTTGAAGCTCGGATCGTCGGCGAGGTAGCCGAGGACCGTGCCGGTGTTGCTCTCGAGGCGCGAGTATTGCAAGCGGTTGGCGGCGGGTAGCCACGGATCTGCACCGCTGGTGGAGTCGATATCTGCTTCTGTCGCGCGTTGCGCCGGCGTACCGCCCCCTCCCGCCGCGCGTCCCTTCGAAAGAGCTGCCATGCCCGACTGCAGGCCAGCAAGCGCCGTCGCCGCGTCCCACTTGGCACCCGTCGCAGCCGCGTCCGTTATCGCCGTGGCCCCCGACCCAGACGCAGGTTCCGTCCATCTCTTGCGTACCGCGCCCAAGCTGCGCGCATACCGCCTGAACGCCGTCTCGAAGTACAGCCTCGCCGCAGCGACGTAGCTGCGCTGCACGTCGATCGCCACCCTCGGCGCCTGCCTCGCCAGAAAGGCGTACAACCCTCTGTGGTGCCGCAGCAGCACGCTCGTCTGCAGCACTTGCAGGTTGGTCGTCACCGACGACCTTATCCCCGAATGCGGGGTCACCAGATAGCTCCGCAGCTTTGCCGCTACGACGTTCCTACACGCTTCCGCTACCGCTCTGATTTCGTGCACCGCTTTCGCGTCGGCACCCGCTACCGCCTCTGGACCACGGCTAGCCGACGATGCAGACGTGGCGTCCAGAACGCGCTCCAACTGCCGCACCGCCTTCTGCCACAGCTCCGGCCTGCTATCCGGGTCCGTCTCGAAGAACAGATCCACGATCCGCGGGCTCAACGCGATCTCCGCCAGGAACGCGGCCAGCCTCACCTCGACGTCCCTCGTAGCGTCGAGGCGCGAGTCGATCTGGTGCGACGTACTCTGCAGCGCCGAGATGTGCGTCGACAGCGTCGACAGATCCGACTGGAACGTCGACAGGAACGACTCGAGCGAGCTCAGCAGCTGCTTCGACGACGACGCCTGCTGATGCAGCGACAGGAATGTGGGCGCCAGCGAGAGGTACCGGTCGTCGAGCTGCCGCTCGTGCTGCGCCCGCTGCGCGAGAGCGGCGCTGTAGAGCGATTGGACGGTGCTGCCCGGTGCGGAGGTGAGAGAGGCGGCAGCGGGCGCTTGCGAAACGAGGCGCTCGGCGCGCGTGTCGTCGACCGACATCGTTGAGAGTTGTTGGATGCTGGGTGAGTTGTGGTGCAGAAGGCGGAAGATGGTTGGGAGAGCAAAAAGTAGAGTGTTGGTTGCAAATCGTGGGATTGCGGAGAAACACACGCGCAGGTCCGAGCGTGCATTGCGGAAATCTACATCACACATTTCGCTGCTGCATCCCACGCTTTCCACATCTTCTCACACCTCACCTTGGGCTCTGATCAAACGTATAAAGATGTGTACGACAAGCACACGCTCGAGACTGGATTCCGTGACAAGAGGACAACATTTCAACAGGAGGAGAACAGAGCTGGGGGTATTGGTTGTGCAAAAGCTAGCTAGCGGTGGCAAGGGGTTACACAGAAAAATCGCAACGTGTTGCGGGAAGTGAATTCGCTCTGTTCAACGTTGCCCCACCGGACTCCTGGCAACGAGCCATTTCAACGTGACGTCGATGTTGACCTGGTTCTTGCTGCTGATGCTGTAGCAGCTCACCTCGCGATTCGCGATCGTATCGAGCTTCATGACGCGGATCACGTCGTCGACGCGAGCCGCGCCCTTGATGTCGTTCTTGGTCGCCAGCACCAGCAGCGGCACGCCTGCCAGGTGCGGTCGTTCGATCAGCGCGTGCAGTTCCTCCGTCGCCACACTCCACGCCGACGAGCTCTGCGTGCTCTGTCCCACCGCTGTCGCTGATGTCGCCGCTGCGTCCTCGTTTTTGGCCGCTGTTGCCGACGCAGCACCGGTGGGCGGCGGCGCAGCACCCGTCGAGGTCGCACCACCTTCCCCCTTGGCGCTGGGCAGAGGCACCGACGAATCCACCACAAACACGATCGCCGACACCCCGCGACAGTACCGCTCCCACATGCTGCGGAACCGCGGCTGACCCCCGATGTCCCACACCTTGATCGTGGTGTTCCCCGAGCGCACCTTGCGCATGTTGAAGCCGACGGTGGGCACCATCTCGTCGGCGAACTGGCCGGACGAGAGGAGGTTGACCAGCGACGTCTTGCCCGCCGCCTGGAGGCCGACGACGCAGATCTCGAGGTGCTTGGAGAAGAGCAGCGAGCGGAGGTAGAGGAACAGCGAGGAGAAGAGGGATGCGATTCCGGACGACATGGTTGGGGCGGATGGCGCTGGCCTGGGTCGAGTAAATGTTGCCTGTGGAACGCTGACGGGTCTGATATGTGCCGATGGAAATGGGTCCAGTGTGTGTGAAGATGATCAAGATCGAGATGGCGAGAGCGAGAGTGCGGTGCAGTGTCCAAGGATGATTGTGTTGAAAAGGGGATGCGCCGGAGTGATAAGTCGAGTCCTATGGAACTCGAGGCGATCTAAGGACAAGGCTGAGCGTGGCTACGTGATGGTCCAACGTGGGATAGGATGGTGAGACAAGGGTTCGCTGCGATAGATTGATGCCGTGTCTCAGGTAGGGCTCGTCGTCGAGGATTGATAGGGCTGAGAGTGATATCATCAAATTTGAGTTTTGGTTTGCGGTTGACTGAGCTTTTTGTGCGGCTGCAGCTCGCTCTCGCTTTCTCTTGTGTGTGTGTGTGTGTGTTGGTCCTTCGAGCGTCGGCAAGAAAACAGCGCGTGTGGAGGCATTCTTGCTGAGATTGAATTACATAATCAATGCTTTTGGCTGGGCAGCGATCACGGCGTTGGTTGGTCGGTGTGGACGCGTTGGCTGCTGTCTGAGCCGCTTTTTGGGATACTGCCTGTTTGCTGCCTCGGTTTTTTCAATAGCCGCCCACTCCACTTTGAGCATTTTGTCGAGAGCAACAGCAACGACTGCATACGCCAACCATCTCAACGCTCCTCCATCATAAAAGCATTCTCTACTCTCCACCGCTTTCCGCCTTGCGAATCTCGCACACGCTCGATCTTCCCGGCGCTCTACTCTGGACCCAAGCTGCAACGCCCTCGCATCTGGCCCCGACTTGTTCTAATACAGCGTCTTCAGCCAATTCAACCACTGCCGCGGCTCCAATAGCACATTCCCGATTCTTTTCAGCACACATCACACATATAACCCAGCATGGACTTCCAATCCATGATGCAGCAGGCTCGCATGGGCGGCGGGCCTGGCGCAGGAGGAGCACCCGGCGATGCGCCACAGAACGATAACGCCGAAATGGTCTACATCTCTTCACTGGCGCTCATCAAGATGCTCAAGCACGGTCGAGCCGGTGTCCCCATGGAAGTCATGGGTCTCATGCTTGGATCTTTCATCGACGACTACACCGTCTCGGTCATCGACGTGTTCGCCATGCCTCAGTCCGGTACCGGCGTTTCGGTAGAAGCGGTCGACCCCGTCTTCCAGACCAAGATGCTCGACATGCTCAAGCAGACCGGACGACCCGAGATGGTGGTCGGCTGGTACCACTCGCATCCCGGTTTCGGATGCTGGCTGAGCAACGTCGACATCAACACGCAGCAGTCGTTCGAGCAGCTCAACCCGCGTGCGGTCGCCGTCGTCGTCGACCCGATCCAGTCGGTCAAGGGCAAAGTCGTCATCGACGCCTTCCGCCTCATCAACCCCTCCACCGTCATGCTCGGCCAGGAACCGCGCCAGACCACCTCCAACATCGGCCACCTCAACAAGCCTTCCATCCAGTCGCTCATCCACGGCTTGAATCGACACTACTACTCGATCGCCATCGGCTACCGCAAGACCGAGCTCGAACAGAGCATGCTCAACAACCTCCACAAGCGCAACTGGACCGAAGGGTTGCGGTTGCGCGACTTTGGAGAGCACAAGGAGAACAACCGCAAGGCGATCGAGCGCATGCTCTCGTTGTCGGAGGCGTACAACAAGTCGGTCCAGGAGGAGAGTACTTTGACGCCGGAACAGCTCAAGACGAGGCATGTGGGCAAGCAGGATCCCAAGCGTCATCTGGAGGATGCGGTGGAACAGACCATGGGCGATCAGATTGTGCAGAGCTTGGGTACCATGTTGCTTGCAGAGTTGTGAGCAGTGTTGTATGGTAGTGGTTAGTGGACATCATTTTTTGGCCATTCTTTGTAGATCTGTGCTTTTGTTTTGAGGGAAGGGTGACCGGAAGACAGATTGAGGGTGAGACACTTGTTGTTTGGTTGCGCTTGTGTGTGTCGACTGATTGAGCATCCGGCGTCCAACGGAAGCTGTGTGATAAGACAGGCCCGAATGTCGAGGTGGCCGTAGCCGAAAGAGCGTCGGGATTGCGTGCTTGCACAGTGCGTTTGGGATTCGGATTGGAAATGCGCTGCTCTTCCGCAATTGCAGCTGAACCCTGTCGAAAAAACGTGCTTTGGGCGGCCATTTAGCCGAGAGCCTATTTGAGAGACTTTTTCTTCTTGATAAGACCTGGGCTTGTCCTACTCTCACGCTTCCATCTTGACCTCCCTTGACTCACTCTCAGCTGCGAGTGCCGCCAGCGCAACACCGGTACGATGGCGGGCAGCACATCTGCAACACGAACAGAGCCGCGGACGCGCTCGGCCGGTCCAGAAACCGTCCTGGTCATCGGCGGTGGTGCAACGGGGCTCGTCACTCTCCGCCACTTGGTCGAGCAGCAGGGACACGACTCGGAAGGGAGTTTCCCGCTGTTCGAGCCGCTGCTTGTGGAACGTCGCGATGACGTCGGTGGAGTGTGGTACTGGTCCGACGAGACGTATGCGCTCGAACGAAGCGTAGGAGCGGATAAAGTGCAGGGTTTGTCGCCCGTCTTTGATCCCAAGGGAAACCCGCATTGGCCCTCACCGGCGTACCTCAATCTCAGGGGGAATGTCTTGCCCGAGTTCCTCGAGTTCTCGGGCAAGAAGTTCGACCCTCCAGCGCACAACGAGACCTTCCCTTCGATGGGAGAGACGCACAACTACCTCAAGTCGTTTGCCGAGCCGTACAGCAAGTACATCAAGTGTGGGGTCGAGGTGTTGCGCGTACACGAGTTGCCGGGGGACAAGGGCTGGCAGGTGACATTGAAACACTGGTCAGAGAGCGGCGTCGACAAGGCGGCGGCGGTGAGCTTCACCCCGAAAGTCCAAGTCAGGACGTTTGACCGTGTCGTCGTCGCTGCAGGCTGGTACGATACGCCCAACTATCCAGAGGTTCCAGGCATGCAGTTGGCCAAGGAGAAAGGCCACGTTCATCACTGCAAGCACTACCGTGACTCGACACCTTACATGGGCAAGAAGGTGGTGGTGGTAGGAAACAACAATTCGGCCAACGAAGTGGCCGCCCACCTGGCACCGTTGAATTCGGTCGACCACCCGGTGTACAGGTCGGCCAAACACGGATTCATCGAAAAGTGTCCTGCGTTGCCGGACGCGAGGATCAAGGATGTTGGTCTGATCACCAAGTATCAGCTTGTTCATGGGGCGGGTGGGTCCGCGGGAGGTGAGGCCAAGAGGGATACCAAGTTGGAGCTTACTTTGGTGGATGGCAGTGTGATCAGGGATGTCGACTATGTGATTTTGGGAACCGGGTATGGGCAGAAATATCCTTGGTTGCATGTGCTCACGGATGCTGCTCGTGAAGCCGGGTCGGACGAAGTGGAGCCGCTGACGCCGGATTCGCTCAAGGGTACAAGGGTGCCGTACATGTACAACCACGCGTTGTTCTCCAAATCGCCGAGGTTGACGTTGGCGTTTGTCGGGCTGGTGCTTTCCTTCATGCCGTTTTCGTTCAACGACGTTCTCAGCGCGTGGATCGTCGGTGTTTGGGCGGGCAAGATCGCTTCTGTTCCTTCGTCGATCGAGCAACGACTCAAGTACGAACAGGACTGGCTCGCATGGATGTACGAAAAGCGCTCGAAAGCGGCCGAAGCGACAGGCAAGAAGCTCGATCCCAACGACATCTTCACCTACTCGCACTACCACTTTTTGGGCGGAGACTTGAAGGACGGCCCACCCTCCGAGTTCCACTTTGCAGCCGAGTTGATGAAGCAGATCAACGCGGCCGAGCCGGAAAAGGCGGCGCGATGGCACTGGAGGTGGGACGCGGAGAACGAGGAGAAGCGGATCTCGATGTACAGGCGCAAGAAGGAGTGGCTGTATGAGAACGCGGATAGGATAAGGAACGATCCGTTTGACCTGTTGGGGACGAACAAGGAGAGGTATGGGTATTTGGTGGATCGGTTGGTGGTGCCTGGGTGGACGGGGAGGCAGGGTGAATCGACGGCCAAGTCAGCGACGTCGACACAGCGAGAACCGAGCTTGATCTCCCTCCTCCCTCAACGTGTGCAGAAACCAGTGATGGCGCTGTGCCTCGCAGGACTACTGTTCTTGGCGCTGCAAATCGGCATCTTCTGCCTCGTCATGCTGGCCCTGCTTATCCAGCTCGACCTCGATTTGCTGTCTTATACGTTTGGTTGGCCTCATTTGAATCTCATCTACTAATAGAATAATCGCACTTTTTCCCATTCGCCTGCTGTGCTTGTGAGCAGTGGCCAAGATAGCTCAGTGTGCGTTGAAGGTTAGGTCGATACAGTTATACCTTAGCCTTTTTCAGATTGGGACGACTCTGCTAGGCAGGCGCCGGTGTGTGGAAGAAAGTGAGCATTGGCTTGAACAGCTCAGTATGTGTGTGAAGAAAGGCTAGAGTTACAGATCAATTGCTTTTGGTCTGTGCTTTGGCCGGAGGTGGTGGTGGTGGCGGCTTGTCGGTTCGCGTCGACTTGGTCGCGCCTGCGGATCTCGTGTTGGTATGCTGCTGCTGGGAGGAGGTGCCGCTTTTGCCGCCGTTGGCTGGGGTGCTGGTTTTGGCGGGTTTGGAGCCTTTCTTTGCTGGTGTACTTTTCGTTGTTGGCTTCTTGTCGTCTCCGTCCAGCGCTGCAGGTGCTGCAGCCGCGCCACCCTGCTTCTCCGGCATCACAATCGCGGTAGAGTTGTTGCGACACGCGACGTCCAGCGCTCTCTCGGCGGCGGTCGCTCTCGCTTCGGCGCTCTCCAGCGCTTTGTCCATTGCCTCGATGAGTCGATGGCTGTCTTGGATCTCGTGTCGCAGTTCGTCAACTTGCTTGCTGCCAGCGCTTGCGGCGGAAGAGCTGAGACTGGCGCCGGATGAGAGGAGGCGTTCAAGTTCGTCGTTCTCCCGCTGGAGTTTGTCGAGACGCTGGAGAAGGCGGACGCCGAGAATCGGGTTTGTGTGCGGGCTATCGTCGTTGCAAGTGGATGACGGTTGTGTTGACTGCCAAGCAGACCAGGCTTCTCGCGGTTGGAACCCTACTGCTTCGGTTCGTAGGCGTAGGAGGTCGTCTCGCTTCTCATAGGCGGAGAGGAGGGAGCGCAGAGAAGAGACGTATTCCAAGATCGCTGGGTCGACCGCACCGCTCTTTGCAGCTTCTGCGTCATCCGAGTCGCCAAACCGCAACAAAGGCGGCGTAGCACATCTCTGCGGCAAACTCGGCAGTGGAGGATAGCGTAGCGAGATATCTGATCTAGCATCGTTTGCGGTCTGCGCCATACCCGATGCAGGACGTGAAGCAGCCTGATGTGGGCCAGGCTTGTTGGGCAGCGGCGCAGCGAGGTTAAGATGCGCAACCTGAGACTCGAGACTCGGACTCGTGCCTTGTGAGGGGAAGGTGAAATTATTGAGCCGTGCTCGCCCGGCGCTGGGTCGGGGGCTGTGACCTGATGACATGGAGCCTGGTGTGAGATGGGCTGGAGACAGGTCTCCGGCGACGTTGTAGTCGGGGGCAGCGGCCAGGTAGCCTCCTTGCGGGTATGCAGTGGGAGTGGCATTCGGGTAGCTCAGACCCGGTGTTGGAGCGTAAGGCTGAGACTGATACTGGTACTGAACATGCTGTGGGTATGGACTAGTCGAAGCAGATGCTTGAGCGGCATAGGGATCTGCAGACGGGTATTGCTGAGGGTGATAGTAGAGGTGCTGTTGCTGGTACGGTGAGCCTGCGTATTGGGAGTATTGGCCATCTTGAACGTACTGCTGCGGTGCAACGGCTTGATGATGATATTGCTGCTGATATTGTTGTTGCTGCGGCTGGTACGGAGGCTGCTGTGGCCTTCTCTTTGGTGCCGACATGCTGAGTTGGCGCAGCAATGGAGCCGCAGTGATGATGAACGGAAGAGGGGAACAGTTAGAGACGAGTCATCGATCTTGACATGACTGAGCCTTTTTTCGCAGCAGCAGCAGTGTCGGTTGCAGTGCCGATGAGAAGGTTGAGATGAAAAGCGTGCGCGCTGCTGCACTGGCTGACTTGAGTTAACTGTACAGCACAGCACAATTGCCGTCGTCGTGGGAACAAAGCAACCACAATAGTCGGCGTCGCACCGATCCGAGATGAACGAGGGCGTTGCGCGAGAAAGCAATGCGTTGCGTGGGTGCGTATGTGTGATGGGGAGGAGGAAAGCTTTCTTCTCCACAGCTGCAGGTGACAAACAGCTGCTCTCTCTTCGCTCTCTCCCTCTCCCTAGTGAAATCACGCGAAAGAAAGATGGCTGCGAAACTCGACTTGAAAAAAGAACAACACTTTCAACAGCTTGCAAGTCACCGACCGCGTCGTCCTCCAACACCATCACCACCAACACGCTTTCAATCTCACTCTCAGTCATCATCGCCCATACTCCGAATATGATTCGCCGCCCACCTACCAGCCTGTCGGTGCAGGAGTCCGACGTCGAGACCCTCAAGGCGCACCGCAGGGCCCAGATGATGCAGCACAATCCCAACCTGACTGCCTCGTCTTTCTCTTCCATTCGACCAGACGAATCGGGATCAGTGCACGACTCGCATCACAGCCACCACCACCATCATCACCCGCACTATCATCATCATCACCATCACCATGCCCACCACGCTCGAGAAGGGTCCGATGAGCAGGAGGATCCAGGAACGCAGCCTGGTTTGTCTCAGCAGGAGAATCATAACCCGAATCAGCCTCAGAACAGTGCCAACAACACGTGATGCGCTTGGTGTCTGCATTCCTGCCATCATGGACTGCATCGAATCACATATGCATTCCTGCCATCATGGACTGCATCGAATCACATATACCACGTCAAACAGCATCAGTGCTGAGCTCTTTAGCTCTTTTACTCTGCTCATCCTCGTAGGGCTGCTCAGGCTACCATGTCGAAACAGGAACAGACGGTTCAAGCACGCTGAAACTCGCCGGCGACGACCGTGCACAACCGAGCAGCAACATTCATGCCACGCAGAGCACATCCTGAACCGAAAACAACTGCGTTAAGAAGACCAATGGGATAGTTAGAAGATGTCGCCAATCTCTGCAGGTGTTGCAAGGAGTAACCAAGAGCAGAACATCGGAAAAGGACGACGAAACGGGGTGTAGAAACAGCTTCAGGATCAGCGTTGTGCGCCGCCTTAAGCATCCAGGCAGCATCGTCTTATAAATCATGTACTCACCTTGTATGTAGCGAGCTCGGATCTTCTCGTCCAGAAGCTGTAAAGCAATGTTACATGGTCGCATCATGTACGAAGCGGATGTCAGAACTCCTCTTCAATGCAATAGGATTATCAAGCGCGGACAACACTCACCCTCTCTTCACGACCGGGCAGCTCCGGCTCCATGAGATCATCATCATCGTCATCGCCGACCACAATGGCCCCTGATCTTGAGGCGCCGTGTCGCTTCTTGTTGCCCTCGTTCTGGTAGAACGATGTTGCCAACTCCGAATCATGAGGCTCTGCATTGCTTGCGCTCTGAGGTGTCTGTGTTCCCTCGGCCGCCGATGCAGCATCTCCAGACATGTCCTCGTCTGGTGCTTCCGCAGTTGCTCCGGTTCGTACCTCCTCTTCGACGTGCACGTCGATATGCTGAGTTGCGCTTCCGCTGGCTGCGGACGAGCTGCTTGCCGATGCCATCGTTACGTGAAGGACAGTTCCGAGACGGGTGACTGGGTGTGTCTCGGTATTGAGGGATGGAAGAGCTAGTGAGGTAAAGCCTTGGCGCTGTTGTGGTGTGAACGGACTTGATCACTCGGGAGGAGGTGAGAGGAGGGTGTTGAGAAGCAACTTATGAGGCTCAGTTCTCCACACAGCAACGTGCATGGCCCGCGCAGGCTGCCGATTTTCGGCCTGAATTTGTTACATCGCTGTTTGTACTGAGAGCAGAAAAATTTATCGAGATCGCGCGGCTGAAGAAAAAACCGATTCGATGCTTCGGAAGATGGCAATTCGAGGTTTTTGTGGCGCGCGTTTCTTTGCTGCTGAGCAACCATCGCTTGTTTCTTCTTCCAACTCTCTTCGTCGACATCATCTACCATCACCATCGCCCTGTTCGTCTAGCTCCGACGACTGGATCCCAGTCACACCGTCTGCACCGGTCTCGATAGCAGGCTATATACCAACACACATCTCATCACAGAGGCCACGCATCTCGTCGCAACTAGCGTCGGTCAGCATACCAGCCAAGACCGTCACATCCATCCCTAGCATTCACCGACCTTCATCCACACATTCGCTCATTACGACCTAGCTCGAAATACACGCTGAACCCAAATCTCATCATATAGCGGGCGCCTCCCCGCCTTTTCACCATGTCGGGTCCGCCCGGATATAGAGGTCCGCCTCCATCTGGTCCCTCCACCATGAGAGGGCCACCTCCCGGCATGCCACCATCGGCAGCCGCCTCTTCATCCTATCGCGAGCCCGCGACCCTCACACCCGAGCAACTACAAGCCAAAGCGCGCAAGTGGCAGCAAACACAGAGTCGTCGTTTTGGCGACCGCAGGGGAAAGACCGGCTTCGTCGACACAGGCAAACAGGAGATGCCTCCCGAGGTTTTGCGCAAAATCATCAAGGAGCACGGAGACATGACCAACCGCAAGTACCGTCAGGACAAGCGCGTCCACCTCGGTGCACTCAAGTACCTCCCCCACGCCATGATGAAGGTGCTCGAAAACATTCCGATGCCATGGGAACAGATCCGCGAGGTGCCCGTCCTTTACCACATCACCGGCGCCATCACTTTCGTCAACGAGGTACCCAAGGTCATCGAAGCTGTATTCCACGCACAGTGGGCTACAATGTGGATCGCAATGCGAAGGGAGAAACGTGACCGACGCCACTTCAAACGTATGCGATTCCCACCATTCGATGATGAGGAGCCTGTCGTTGACTACTCGGACAACTTGCTGGACGTCGACCCACTAGAAGCCATTCAGCTCGAGCTCGACGAAGAGGAAGATAGCGCCGTCATTGATTGGTTCTACGATCACAAGCCGCTCATCAACAACCGCAAGCACGTCAACGGCTCTTCCTACCGCTTCTGGAACCTAGACTTGCCCCAAATGGCAACATTGCATCGTCTCGGCCGCACACTCCTCAGCGATGCATCCTCGTCGGGCGATCGAAACTCGTTCTACCTCTTCGACAAGAAAGCCTTTTTCACTGCAAAGGCGCTTAACATGGCCATCCCAGGAGGTCCCAAATTCGAGCCCCTCTTCAAGGACACCGACGGTTTCGACGACGACTTTACCGATTTCACCGACTTCCGCAAGGTGATCATCCGTCAGCAGATCCGCACAGAGTACCGCGTCGCCTTCCCACATCTCTACAACAGCAGGCCGCGTGCCGTGCACATCGGCACCTATCACGAGCCCAAAAACGTTTACATCCGATCCGACGAAATCGACCAGGCGTTCTACTTTGACCCAGCAATCAACCCCATCTCAGGTCGCACGTTAGCCAGCTCAAATGCATTCCGCACCGAGTACGACGATGGCACCCCCGTCCTCAGTCACGAGGATGAGGTGTTTGGCCCTGGTGTTGAGTCCGACGACGAACTGCCAGACGAAGTCGCTTTCTCCTTGCCAGAAGGGATCGAACCATTCCTCGACGATGCACCACTCGAGAACGAGCTCACAGCTGACGCAATTGCACTCTGGTGGGCACCAAAACCATACTCGCTCCGCAGTGGCCGCACACGTCGCGCAGTAGATGTAGCGTTGATCCAGCCTTGGTACCTCGAGCACTGCCCACCCAACCAACCCGTCAAGGTCCGTGTCAGTTACCAGAAGCTGCTGAAGAGCTACGTCTACAACAGCCTGCACACCACAAAGCAAAAGGTGCACAAGCGCACCAACCTCTTGCGCGAGCTCAACAACACCAAGTTCTTCCAAAACACCTCGATCGATTGGCTCGAGGCTGGTCTTCAAGTCGCAAAACAGTCCTTCAACATGATGAACCTTCTCATCCACCGCAAGGGTGCCTCTTATCTGCATCTCGACTACAACATGAACCTCAAGCCGACAAAGACGCTCACAACCAAGGAGCGAAAGAAGAGTCGATTCGGTAACGCCTTCCATCTGGTTCGAGAGCTGAGCCGTGTCATGAAGCTCGTCGTGGATGCACACGTCCAGTTCCGTCTTGGATCCATCGATGCGTTCCAACTGGCTGACGGCCTCCAGTATCTCTTCAACCACGTCGCCACTTTATCGGGTATCTACCGATATAAGTATCGCTCCATGCGTCAGATTCGGGCCTGCAAGGATCTCAAGCACGTCATCTACTACCGCTTCAATGCTGCGGGTGTTGGCAAGGGCCCCGGTGTCGGCTTCTGGGCGCCTTCGTGGCGCGTGTGGATCTTCTTTCTGCGTGGTATCGTGCCGCTCCTTGAACGTTGGCTAGGCAACTTGCTGGCGCGTCAATTCGAAGGCCGTGGCGGACGCTCTGGAGCGCAGTCGATCACCAAGCAGCGTGTCGAGTCCGCAATGGACCTCGAATTGCGTGCTGCTGTGATGCACGACATTCTCGATGCCATGCCTGAAGGCATGCGACAGAACAAGATCAAGACCATCATGAGCCACCTTCAAGAGGCATGGCGAGCTTGCCGCAGCAACACACCCTGGAGTCCAAACCTTCCCGCGCCCATCGAGAATCTCATCCTGCGTTACGTCAAGCAGAAGTTCGACTGGTGGACGTCCGTCGCGCATCAGCAACGTGCGCGAATCGCCCGTGGAGCTACTGTCGACAAGACGGCTGTGCGCAAGAACCAGGGTCGACTCACTCGACTCTTCCTGCGTGCCGAGCAAGAGCGTCAGGCCGACTACCTCAAGAGCGGTCCTTACATCACCTCTGAGGTTGGTGTCGCCGCCTTCACTGCGACTGTACAATGGCTCGAGGCGCGTCGCTTCAGCCCTATCCCCTTCCCGAGTCTCAACAACAAGCACGACGTCAAACATTTGGTGTTGGCGCTGGACTCGCTCAAAGAAGCCTATTCGGTCAAGGGCCGTCTCAATCAGAGCCAACGTGAAGAGCTCGCCCTTATCGAGCAGGCTTTCGACAATCCACACGAGACCCTGGCGCGTATCAAGCGACTCATGCTGACCCAGCGCGCCTTCAAGGAAGCCGGCTTCGAGTTCTTTGACACCTTCAGCAAATTGACGCCAACCTACGATATTGAGCCCATCGAAAAGATCACGGACGCCTACCTCAGCCAGTACCTCTCGTACGAGGCCGACAAGCGCCAGCTGTTCCCGGCTTGGATCAAGCCGAGCGATTCCGAGCCTGCGCCGCTGCTCGTATACAAGTGGTGCAACGGCATCAACAATGCACACGAAATCTGGGACACATCCGAGGGCCAATGCAACGTGCTCATGGAGACGACGCTCAGCAAAGTGTTTGAAAAGATGGATCTCACGCTGCTCAACCGTCTTCTGCGGCTGATCATGGACCACAATTTGGCCGACTACATTACCGCCAAGAACAACATCTCCATCGTGTTCAAGGACATGTCGCACGTCAACTCGTATGGTCTCATTCGCGGTCTCCAGTTCAGTGCCTTCGTCTTCCAATACTATGGTTTGGTGCTCGACTTGCTCATCCTCGGTCTTCAGCGCGCCAACGAGATGGCTGGTCCACCCAACATGCCCAACGGTCTGTTCCAGTTCCGCGATACCGCCACCGAAACGCGCCATCCCGTGCGCCTATACACTCGATATGTCGACCGCATCCACATCCTCTATCGCTTCACCGCCGAAGAGGCACGCGACTTGGTGCAGCGCTACCTCACTGCCAACCCAGACCCGAACAACAGCAACGTGATCGGCTACAACAATCGCAAGTGCTGGCCGCGTGACGCTCGAATGCGTCTCGTCAAGCACGATGTCAACCTCGGTCGCGCCGTCTTTTGGACCGTCAAGAACAGTCTGCCACGCTCGCTCACCACCATCGAGTGGGAGGATACTTTCTGTTCCGTCTACAGCAAGGACAACCCGAACCTGTTGTTCTCGATGCTCGGCTTCGAGGTCCGCATCCTGCCCAAGATCCGACAGGAGGACGTCGATGTGGCGCGCGACGGTGTGTGGCCGCTCATCCAGGCCAGCTCGGGTGAGCGCACTTCGACTGCCTTCTTGCGCGTGTCGGAGGAAGGCATCGCCAACTTCAGCAACCGTGTTCGCGCGCTGCTCATGTCGGCTGGTGCAGCCCCTTTCAGCAAGATCGCCAACAAGTGGAACACCTGCCTCATCGCTCTCATGACCTACTACCGTGAAGCCGTTGTCAACACCGAGGAGATGCTCGACCTGCTTGTGCGCAGCGAGAACAAGGTCATCAACCGCATCAAGTCTGGTGTCAACAGTAAGATGCCTTCGCGTTGGCCCATTCACATCCTCGCATCGCCAAAGGAGCTCGGTGGTCTTGGCATGCTGTCCATGGGTCACGTCCTGATCCCTGCCTCCGATCTCAAGTACTCGCGCCAGACCACGACCGGTATCACCCACTTCCGTGCCGGTCTGTCGAACCAGGAGGATCAACTCTTGCCGGCGCTTTACCGATACATTACTCCTTGGGCTTCCGAGTTTGAGGACTCGGCACGTGTTTGGCAGGAATACGCGCAGAAGCGCAAGGAGGCCAACGAGCAGAACCGTCGTTTGACCCTCGAGGATCTTGAAGATTCGTTCCACCGCGGCCTGCCCCGTATCGCGACTCTTTTCCAGAAAGACCGCACCATCCTGTCCTACGACAAGCTCTGGCGTGTGCGTCAAGAGTTCAAGAAGTATCAGATTGCAAAGGCACAACCGTTTGCGTGGACCAACCAGCGCCACGACGGAAAGCTGCACAACCTCAACCAGCTCCGCACGGACACCATCGCAGCGCTCGGCGGTGTCGAGACCATCCTCGAGCACTCGCTGTTTGCTGCCACTGGTCACCCGACCTGGGAGGGTCTCTTCTGGGAGAAGTCATCCTCGTTCGAGGAGAGCATGCAGCAGAAGCGTCTTACCAACGCCCAGCGATCCGGTCTGTCGCAGATTCCCAATCGTCGCTTCACGCTCTGGTGGTCGCCGACACTCAACCGCAGCAGTGTCTACATCGGTTTCCAGGTGCAGCTCGACCTGTGCGGTGTCTTGATGTCGGGTAAGATGCCCTCGCTCAAGATCTCGTACATTCAGCTCTTCCGTGCGCATTTGTGGCAGAAGATCCACGAGTCCGTCGTCATGGACTTGTGCCAGGTCTTTGACCAGGAGCTCGAAGCATTGTCCATCGAGACGGTGCAGAAGGAGACGATCCATCCACGAAAGTCGTACAGGCTCACAGCTTCCAGCTCAGACATCTTGCTCTTTGCCAGCTACAAGTGGCCCATGTCGCGGCCCTCGCTGCTCACCGATTCGCGCGATGTCATGGACGGTTCCAGCGGCAACAAGTGGTGGGTTGATGTACAGCTGCGATGGGGTGACTACGACTCGCACGACATCGAGCGTTACTGCCGAGCCAAGTTCCTCGACTACACGAGCGACAACACCTCGATCTACCCATCAGCTACAGGTGCGCTCGTCGGTATCGACTTGGCCTACAACATCCACTCGGCGTACGGTATCTGGTTCCCAGGCAGCAAGCCGCTTATCCAGCAGGCCATGGCCAAGATTATGAAGGCCAACCCGGCGCTTTATGTATTGCGAGAGCGTGTCCGCAAGAGTCTGCAGCTCTACAGCTCCGAGCCTACCGAACCTTACCTCAACTCGAACAACTATGCCGAGCTCTTCAGCAACCAGATCATCTGGTTCGTCGACGATACCAACGTCTACCGAGTCACCATCCACCGTACCTTCGAGGGCAACTTGGTGACCAAGCCTATCAACGGTGCGATCATCATCTTGAATCCCAGAACCGGTCAGCTCTTCTTGAAAGTCATTCACACGTCCGTGTGGGCAGGTCAGAAGCGATTGGGTCAGCTCGCCAAGTGGAAGACGGCCGAAGAGACGATCGCGCTCGTGCGAAGTTTGCCCGTCGAAGAACAGCCCAAGCGAATCATTGTCTCGCGCAAGGGTATGCTCGATCCCCTCGAGACGCACTCGCTCGATTTCCCCAACTTGTCGATCGTCGGATCCGAACTGCAGCTGCCGTTCCAGTCGTTCCTCAAGCTCGAGGCTATCGGTGATCTGGTGCTCAAAGCCACCCAGCCGCAGATGGTGCTCTACTCGTCGTACGACAACTGGATGTCCAACGTCAGCAGCTTCACCGCATTCTCGCGACTCATCCTCTTGCTGCGATCGCTTCACGTCAACCAGGAGAAGGCCAAGATCATCTTACGTCCTCACCCAGGTGTCGTGACCGAGCCGCACCACCTCTGGCCGACGCTGACGGACGAGGAGTGGATCAAGGTCGAAATCCAGCTTCGGGATCTCATCCTCGCCGATTTCGGTAAGCGCAACAATGTCAACGTCAATTCGCTGACATCGTCCGAGATTCGGGATATCATCCTGGGTATGACCATCCAGGCTCCCTCGGTGCAGCGCCAGCAGATGGCCGAGTTGGAAAAGACGGCCGAGGCAGCACAGCAGGTCACCGCGACTCAGACACGCACCGTCAATGTGCACGGCGAGGAGATCCAGACCGTCACTACAACGCAGTACGAGAACAAGGTGTTCAGCTCCAAGTCGGACTGGCGCGTGCGAGCACTGTCGGCGACCAACCTGCCGCTCCGATGCCAGCATCTGTACGTGTCGAACGACGATATCAAGGATGACGTCGGCTCGCTCACCTACGTCATGCCGAAGAACATCCTCAAGACGTTCATCGTCAATGCGGATTTGCGTACGCAGGTGGCTGGTTACATGTACGGTGTGTCGCCCCCCGACGCGCCGAGCATCAAGGAGATCAAAGTCATCGTGTGGGTGCCCCAACGTGGATCCAATCACCGCGTGGAGTTGCCGGACGATCTACCGCAGCACGATTTCATCCTCAAAGACCTCGAGCCGCTCGGATGGATCAAGACCTCGTCCATGGACCTGCCCCACCTGCCCCCACAAGACGTCGCCCAGCACGCCCGCACCATGGCGGCACACACCGAGTGGGGAGCTTCCACCATCTGTGTCACTTGTGCGTTCACCCCTGGATCCGTTTCGCTCTCGGCCTACAACCTTACCGTCGCTGGATTTGAATGGGGCCGCAAAGCGAGTGACACTGAAATCGCCGCTGGCGGAGGAGGCTTCAACCCGGGTACGATGATGGACCGCGTACAGCTTTTGCTCAGCGACCGGATCCTGGGTACGACGCTGACGCCGAGCGAAGGGGCTTGGAACTACGGCCTGAGTCTCTCGGCTCAGTGGACCAACAGTTTGAAGTACAGCGTGGTGCTGGATAGACCGGCGGCGTTTTGGGATGAGATCCATCGTCCGCAGAACTTTTTGACGTTTACAAACGCCGCCGACGAGTACGATGCTGGCGACGTGGCGGATGTTCAGGATGCGTTTGCTTAGCTTTTCACTGTTTGGTCGTAGTTTTCATGGATTTGATGTAATGCATAGCTTGTTTTGTTAAGAGCGAGTTATTGTGCTGTGAGCTGAGTGTGTTGAGCTGAGGAGTGAACAGGCTGGGTCTGCTTTACTGTGCAGCCTATCCGGCTCGTCTGAAGCTCTCTTTTCCGGACAGGGCGGAGATCGATTGCTTGCCCAAGATTGATTGGCTGTCATACTCGCTTTCGTGTTTGTCACGACGTCGGAAAATCTGTCCAACGTCTTCTTCGTGCCGACAAAGTATTGGTGCTTCGAAGAGCGACGTTGCTCCAACGTGAGAGATCTGGACTGTCTCTGCAACGAGCGTGACATCAAATTTGCCCTTCGTGATGACCGATTTTGCTCCGTGACAACAATTTGCGCACCGTGACACCACGGCTGCGCTTTGTGACCAGACGAGCTCCGTCATCGATCTTTTGAGAGCAGGCCGGTCGAAAAATTCAAACGATGACCGACAACGCGGCAATTGACAGCCTTCTGCATCTTGGTCTGGCGTTCAGGGCTGAGTCTCTCAACCTCGAAGAAGAGATTGTCAGCCTTGAATGTCGACGAAAGCGTCGAGTGGGCCTAAGAGCCGCAGGGTCAGTCGTCCTTTTGTCAAAGATCCTTGCACAAGGCAATGCCCAAGCCCGTTGCAACGACAGATGAGGATGATATCTTGAACGTCAGTCGGAGTGGCCAACGTCACCAGAATCATGGTAACAGCAACGGCATCAGCAACCGCAGCGCAAGTCGAGCGACAGGACCGGGAAATGATGAATTCGTGTGCGAACCTTCGTCAGAAATGTCTGATGACGAATTCGTGTACGAAACTTTGTCAGAACTGTCTGATGACAGATACAATACTGACTCTCATTCAGACGACTACTGTCCACGCTGGTTTCCTCTCGAAAAATTCCGCTTGGAAAACTGCCTCAAAGAACTCAAGAATCTCAACACCAAGCTACAAGCAGAGCAAGGTGGAAAATGGGGGCTTTCTCCCGAGGAGGTCTTCCAGATAGCGTCTATAAGAAAGCCCTCCGATCTGGATCAGGTTCGAGATAGCCTGAAGGCTGTCGGAAGCCCGATCCAGTGACTGGCACGAGAAGCTCAACCTCGTCATCGATCTCTTCATAAGAGGTATGGAGAGTTTTGTTGAGGGAGAAGAGAATGTCGGAAAGCCTGGGAAGGTAGATGTCGGTGAAAGTGTCGCTTTGTCGGACTGTGAAGGTTTGGAAGCGCTGTGTCGATGTTTGGGAGAAATGGATCGACTGGTTCGAAAAGGCGTCAGCTTTGACAGCAGAACTGACCCCAGGCTTGACTGCGCAAGGCAAAGCCGGGCACATCAGCGAGTGCATGGAGACAGCAGCGTGCGGTAGCTCCTAGGAAGAGCGCCGTTGCCGCTACTGCTACTTTAAGTCGCTACAAATACAACGCTTCCGATACCTCGATCTCGCATAGCCAGCATTGAATGCCGTTGCGAGTGGAATTCGAGTCAAGCGCGCACCGCCCAAGACTTCTGCCAGCAGCAGCCAGCAACGTCAGCGCCATCCACTAAAGGACTATGCTTAATCCTAGTAGACTAAAGAAATAACACAAGCGATGCCTCTGTTTTCTTCTCAATCGGCCGCGACTGAGACTGAAGTTTCAGAGAGATACGGCATTCTGTGTAGTGAGCGCCCACAACACAAAGAGCTTGAACACCCATCCAAGATATGGCTTCGGCTTAGGCGGCGTCGCTCACTACCGATACGTGGCAACCCTGTCAGAGTCCTGGAGCGGAACCTGTACCGTGCCATTACTGCCTTGTCAATACCAAATGGAGGGTCGCAAGGCTTTTTCATGGTTCCAAGCTTCAATGTTGGCGGTTGCGCCTTCACCAAGGCTGCGGTAATGCAAACAAGTGTCAGATCCATCGACCGAATATGTAAAGACGGTCGGCAGGCGATGGTGAAGATGGTTGGGATGCTGTGCCTGCAGACGGTACACTACCGGCATCAAACGAGAAAGAAGGAGTTGAAGTCAGCAGGAGGGGGGATGAAAAGACAACAGTCCCCTTACCTAGCACTTCTCAAAAGAGCTGCGACGACGCATGGGCACGAAGAAGAACGATCCTCTCCCCAAGTATCCCGACGATGACAGCCCCTGGCCAATGCAAGACGGCCACCAACTTGTGCGCCTGGACAACTTGTCCATCTTCGCAACATCCACCCTCATCGCGAGCGGGGCTATCGGCAGCCAAATCAAGGGCGTTTTTAAAGCTTTCTCAGGTCATGGCGACGAGCATCTCACAGACAGGATGATTGCTGAGCAGCGAACCTTCAGGCTGGAAGGTGGACAGGGTTGAGGTGGCGTAGTGTCGGTACGGCGAGACAGACAGAGTGCAGAGCAATATGCGATGATGCCGGAGTCGCTGCAGGCGTCCAAAGTGTCACAGGCCTGACGAAAGTGGTCATCTCTCACTGCCACGCTCGCGAAACACACATTCTCTATAATAGACTTGTTCAACTCGAGGACAAAAACTCACGACATGGGACACAAATCTACTCGTCGATGACAGCACTCTGAGTTCAACAAACGATGCTTGCAATTTCAACAAAAGCTGATCAATCCATCTCGTCATCGACCAAGTCATCCGCCACCGCCGCCGTCGCTGCCGGTGTAGACCCGGCACTCTGCGTCGAAGCTCCTTGCCCCGCCGGAGCAGCAAGAGGCTTCGGCGGCGCCCCCGCACCCTTGATCTGTGGTTGATCCTTCTTCTCCGCGCCTGCGATCGCTCCCCCCGCCCCACTCGGACCGCCAAACAAGCTCGCCATCATATCCGACAACATATTGCCCTGATTCCTCGGCGGCTGCAGCCCGAACCAGTCCGCGCCGATCTGCGGGATCGCCGCACGGATGCCGTCCTCCTGCGTCAGCGCCGGCGCTTCGCGCTCGTACTGCCGTACCAGGTTGATCCATGCGTTCCGCAGCCAGTCCGGTACGCGTTGGGTGGAAGAGAGTTTGGCGGATTCGGAAACGAGCGCGACGGCCATCTGGGAGAAGTTGAGGTCTGCGTTTGCCGTCAGGTAGAGTTGCAGGCCGGAAGCGGAAGTGGACGGTTGTCCGGGCGGAACGTATGGTCGCGGGTTGGGAGAGACGGGAAGCAAAAGGCTCTTGAGCGATGCCGTGACGGTGGTAAGGTAGGCTTCTTGGAATGCGATGGCTGGTTTGACCGCGTGGTTGGCGAGCAGCGGGATGGTCGCTCGAAGAGCAAATCGACCAGCTTCGATCCGTTGGATCGCATCTGCTCCGCGACTCTCGCCTTCGTGCTCCGATGCTTGTTTGGCGAACTGAGACAACCAGTCTGCCATCGCTTGAGCGTACGCTTTGGGCGCGCTCTCCACAGCATACGTCTTGTCGGTTTCGATGCAGCTTGCCAGCAAGTGCGGCTCGGCGTGCTCAAAGTCACCATCCTTGGCGTACAGCTTCCCTACAAATAGCCGCAGCAGAGGATCGCCCGTCGACGCTCCACTCGCCTTGACCGACCACTTGACGGCAGCATCGATGGCTTTCTTACGCCAAAAGTCGGGCGCTGTCTTGGCCAGGATGTCGGTGATACGATCGCGCGATTCCGAGTCGACAGCTTGGCCCTTGATGCCGTATACGTCGATCATGTAGATGGCAAGGTCGCAGCCGGAACCTTGCTCGGATTGCGAGAGAAGATCGAGGGCGCCTTGGTGGAGGGTCGAGATGGCTTCATCGTATTGCTTCTTCTTGACCTGCCGGACGGTCTTAGTTCGGAGCTTTTGGTGAAGCTCGTAACCGGAGCTCATGGTGATGTCTTGCGCTGCAGAAAGTGCTGAAGGAGGGATGTCAGGGCGGACGTAAGAGGGGGAGAGCGAAAGATGAGGTGATTGACAGGTGAAAGGAGAAAGGAACAAAGCTCGCATCTTCCACATTTGTCATGCACGGACGGCGAAACGCACGCTCGCCGGTTGCAGGCTCGACTTTTTGGCAGGTTCTGCTGCGTTCGAGAAACGCGCCGCCACGCGGATTTTTCCAATTTGTGAGGTTCGGCTGCAGAGACATCTTCAAGTCGAAAATTCGGTCGTCAGCGTCTTCACCTCGCTGTCTGCATGCCGTGAACGGAGAACGAGAGGCTCCTTGAACAGTGACAAAGCTCACAAGATCTTTCAACACACACCTTGGAATGCTCTGAAGTCAGAAAGAGAATGAGGAAAGCTTGCGCTGACGAAATGACACAACAAAATGCTCTAGCGCAGACACAAGCCTAAATGATACCTTCAGCGCGCAGCATCTGCACATACTGGAATGCGATACGACGACCTCGCTCGATGCCTGACCAACCATCTGGCTCCGCGCTGCTCTCAGCTTCCGCATGATCCGATCGAAGGCCCTGGAAAATGAGCTGCACCTTCGTATCTTCTCTCTTGACGGCTGCTGGAGCTGCTGCTGCTGCTGCTGTCGTAGGATCGGTCGAGCTAGAGGCGGTAGAGTTGCGGTTCGCGCTTGACGACCAGATCGGAGCTCCCAGAGGACGGTCATCGTCATCATCGTCATCGTCGTCTTCGTCGACCTGCTGCATTGTAACTGCTGTTCCTGTGAGACCGCCTGCACCTGTTGAGCTGGATGCGAGCGCTGCCTCGTCTTCTGAGTCGGATGATGATAGCTGGTCGTCATCGTTTTCGTCTTTCCTTTCCTCGGTCGCAGCTTCGTCTTCGTCGTCCGATCCAAATGTGTGCCATGCGAATGCATCCGTGTCTTCGTTCGATCCGTTTGCCGCTTCCCTGCTCCCACTTCCACTCTGCACTGCTGACGACGATGCAGCTGCCTTCTTTCGCTGCCTGCGCTGGATCCGTGCAGTCACCTTCATCCGCTGCGATCGTCTCGCAATACGTTTTCTCCAGCTCTCTCCCGATCGCGGCACGACTTCTTCCCACAGCTGATCCGACACGACTGGGATGTTGAAATTACGATTCGGAGGTGCAGTCGCGGCTCCTGTGCTTCCTCCGATTGTGTAGCTGAATCCAGATCCACTCGTGCTGGCACCGGCAGCTGTAGCGTTTCCATTGGTTGCTGCGGCAGAACCCACCGTAGCGTGACTGCTTCTCGGCGTTCCTGCGGCGCTTCCGGCTCTTGAAGGAGCTGCTGTACCGCGCAACGAGTTGATGTTCGGCAGACCAGGGGCGGACATGGGCGCAGCTGGTGGCGCCATCGGCACGAGGCCAGGAGGAAACAGCGAATGCAGAAAGTCGTGCATGAACTTGGAAGTTGGGAGGAGTGTAGATGCGGGGAGGAACTCGGCCTCCACAATAGCGCCCGCGCTACGACCACCACCGCCCATCACGCTGCCTACCCTGACTCGCCAGTCCACTCCAGCGGGTCCTGCAGCACCATTTGAGCTGGTCGCGCCATTCCTTGACAGAAGGGCGGCGTCGTCTGTGGTCGATACTGAAGCAAGAGCGGGAGAGATGCCTGGAAGAGCATTGAGGTTTTGACTGTTGATTTCGAGCACCAAGCCTTCGATTGAGACAGCGGCACCTCGAGGCACCCATGCGCCAGGACCTGCTGTTCCGACGGGTGCGCCGTGCGGAGGAGGAAGGTTGAGACCGGTCAACATGGCTGACATGGACGATGTGACCGCAGAAACGGTGTAGCGTGTATGTGATGGGAGACGCAGTTTCGGTTTCGGCCCAACTGGTTCGATCTCTTCTCGGTCCTCGATATTGTCTGATGCCGCTTCTGCCTTCTGCCCTACCGCATCCATGTTCGATGATGTCTCCACAGCAGAGGTATCAGGGTTTGCCTGGTTTGTGTTCTCATTTGGAACCGCAGCGGTTGGATCTTCGTCCATTGGCTCTGTTTTGTCGACCACAGCCGTAGAGGTCTCGTCAGATTCAACCTTTTCGGCCTCTGCTCCTCCCACTGCACCACCGTTTACATCTGTGGACTCCTTTCCTGTGACGTCAGCCTCCTTCTTTGCATCATGCTTTTGCCTTGCCTCGATCTCGCGACGCTTCTGCTTCTTCCATTTCTTGGTCGATACCTCCCAATCGCGCCAGACTTTCGCGCGAGACGATCTTCCCGTATCTTCGACAATCACAAAGACAACACCAGGATGATCTGATAGCCATACTTGCCACATGGTCCTCGGCTTGGTTAGTGGCGGTGCGCCTGATGCGGATGATCCCGCTCCCCCGCTCGAAGTCGATCCGGTGCTCGAGGCTGCAGCTTGGGTGAATGAGCCCGAGGCAGAGGCCACATTGGCATTATCGATCGAGGCAGCATCATCGGATGGAATCGGTGTGAAGGAAGAGTCGTACTGATTGGATGGTGGCCAAGCATTGGTCGGGACAGGAACGGCACGGAAAGAGCGGATGGTGATGCTCCAGCGTGCGACGACTTTGGCGTTGGATGTATGCTGCAGATGACTGAAGAGCGGAGGTATTGATTGTGCGCCTAGCGAGGGCAACCTTGCTGTGCTAGAGACGCCCATGGCTGAGCAGCTCGATTGTTGATTACAGTGGTATGAAGGAATGAATGCGTGAGGAAGAAACGCGAACAAAAAGACCGTGCGTGAAGCGCCTTCACATCCGCGTCCCGAAATTGAGGACAAAGCGTTGAGAATTGCCGCGGAGGGGTGGTCAAAGTGGGCGAGTGGGGGACAAAGAAAGGCGGGGAAGCGAACAGATCTTCTCGGAGCGAGTCACTCATGCTCAGCATACAGTATGTCAAACCGCTTTCTTCCTTCCAGTCTTCCTTCCTCACACAATCATCTCTTGCAACCTCCCTCCGACCACACCTGAGATACAGCGCTCTCCATTCACAATGTCGGCTCTCGCAACTTCTTCAGACAAGCAGTTCGTAATTCGCAGGGGAACTAAACAGGATTGCCCTACCATCCTTGACTTTATCAAGCAGCTCGCAGAATACGAAAAGGAGCCAGACGCCGTCAAGGCCACCGTCGAGACTCTGGAGGAGAATGTATTCAACAAAGGCTACGCCGAAGTGCTGATCGCCGAGCAGCATCAAGACTCGACTGTAACACCTGTAGGAATGGCGCTTTACTTCTACTCTTTCTCAACATGGACCTCCAAGCCTTCGCTCTACCTTGAGGATTTGTACGTGATCCCAACTTTTCGCAACAAGGGCGTCGGAAAGCTTCTCTTCAAGGCTCTCGGCCAAGTTGCTCTGCAGAAGGATTGCGGTCGAATGGACTGGTCCGTCCTTACTTGGAATGCGTAAGTGTTGCTTTCGGCGCAGTGCGAAGCTATGTGACATCAACTGATAACAGTGTCTTATTTGCGGCGTCTCTCTGCAGCCCATCGATCGCATTCTACACCAAGGTGCTCGGCGCCAAGCCCCAAGACGAGTGGAAAGGCATGCGTCTCGAAACAGAGGGAATCTCGAACCTTGCCAACCTCGTTTAGAATGCATCGACTTGGTTCGAAGCCCTCGACGTTGAAATTCAAAAGCTCAAGTGGACCTGACCACCGTGCTGAACACACTGTGGTTGAGGAGGCGTCCGAAAGTTGGATGGAGCTGGGTATCACTGTGTGTTTGCATCGCTCTGTGCTTGTATCGCGGAGTGATGAACGTCATGAGAGCGACGCGCGTAGATCGAGCCAATCTCGCTTCTCTCTCTGGTAAGCTAGCTCGCGTTGTCGACGTGTGAGATCTGTGTGCTGCTCGGCGTGCATGTTGCCCCTCGTGCTCGAGCGCGAACGTGAGCGGCTGGAGGACTTGAATGGCCGACTTGTTGGATTCGAACGTAGCTTTTTCTGGCCAACCTGCGGTACATCTGTCGATGAGGACGATTGTTTGCGGATTTCGATGCTGCCTTCCGCTGTTCGTGAGCGCCTTCGCTGTCCATCGGTTGGCTCTTTGTCAGAAAGAAAGCGTTTGACACCAATCCCGCTTCTGCCGGTGCGTAGTTCGACCTCAACCGGATAAAGAAGCGCTTTCGACTGCATGAGATCGTCATCAGCTGCTATGGCGGTTACCTCTGGCGCAGAGGCTGATGTTGACGGATGGTCCCTAGCAGCGTCAAGAGACTGCGCCTGGTGATCGCTCCAAAGGGCAGTCTGAATGTCTTGCAGTGTGATCTCGCCCGATAGCAATGCTTGTTGCAATGCATCTTGTTCTTGCAGCGTCAAACACTGGAACCACTCTGCATCCATCTCGTTTTGACTTGAGAGCCACATCTGGGCCGCCTCGAGTTGCTGCTCCTGAGTTTGAATATCAAGCTCGAATGGGAATGTCGTTTCTAGGGATGAAGATGCCGATGGATCAGTCGCGGTCTGCTGCTGCAAGAGGAGCTGCAGCCATTCGGGCTCTTCTTGTGCAGTTGACGTGTCTGTGCCGAAAGCGTCTTGCGTTTCAAGCTGCTGCGTATTTACTTCAGCAAGGTTGGTGGCTGATGCAGTGGCTGGACCCTCTGCGTGCCTGTCAAGGTCGCGACGAAGAAGCAAGGCTCGGACAGCATCCGACTGCTGTTTCTTCAACTTTTCCCGACCAGCTTGCTGCCACTTCCACTCGTGAACACCCAACCCCATTCCTTCTTTCCAGCCCATGCGTGAGAGAAGACTGTGCCCGACGTTATCCCGAGAGATCTTCTTCCAGCGCGGTGCGTGACTGAGTCTACGGGGCAGCTTGCCTGATTGTCGACTGAGAGGCTGCCATCCAGCATTGGGCGATGATGCAGGCGGCGGCGGACTCGACGACCTGGAGCGAACGGCAGGGGTCGGAGGTTGCGACGAGTCTGGGGATGGGGCTTCAGATGCAGATGCAGACGAAACTGGAGCATTGAGGCCCAATCGATGACCGATGCTTTGTCGGTGTCTTGCCATGTATTCGGGCGTAGCGTCCGCTGGGAGAGCATCGCCACAGCGAGGACATCGGCTGGTGAGTGCCGCTTTCAAAGATTGACCGACTGCGCCACTGCTGCTCGAGTCAACTTTGCTTGTCGAGAGTGCCGAGATACTTGCCTTGGACGAAGATGCAAGACCAGATCGTCGCATCTTTGTAAGTGCTCTAGAGATGAACCACTCCGATCGATGTCTTGCGTCGGGCTGATGCCGATGGTGGTGGGAATGGTGATGCTCATCCTCTAGATCGCGCTTAACTCGCTCACGCTTAGGACCGCGAAGGCCTTCTGTCGATTGTCCCGGGCCAATCGAGTTTGAAAGCACCGTAGAGGGCATGTCCTGTGTCAGCTGAGAGTAGAGCTGGGCGAGGGTGATTGTTGAGGAATCAGATTTCTCGTTTGGGGCCACAGATGGAAGTTTCGAGTCGCCTGTAGGCCCCCCAGATAACTGATGGGACATGCTGTCGTGAGACGCCATAGCTTTGTCCTTCGTCCTCAATGTGGGGTCGCTCAACGATGTTGCCTTGACAAAGCGGTCTCGCATACGGAGCGCCTTGATCGCAAGCGGCTCGCCAGTGCGGAGAGAGTGCCATCGGTCGTCGTCGTCGTCCCTTTGAGGATGCGTTGCGGTAGAGGTGCTTCCTAGACCTGATCTAGACGAGCGATGCGGCAGTAAAGATTGAGTCAGAACTGGATTGCGAGCATCGGAATCCGCCTCTGATCGAAAGCTGCGTTGCCATCCAGCATCTTGAGAGCCAATGTCTTCGGGAGACAGGCTCCTGCTGGGGATGTAGACAGCATCAAGCGCCATCGCGTATCATGGCTCGAGCGCAAGTCTGATCATCGCATCGTCGTAGTAGGAGAGACAGTTGGGAGAGACGGCTCCCATCCGCCTTTGAAGGCAAGGTGAGCGTGGGCGTGGTCCCACGATGTGACTGAGCAGCTATCAAGCTCGAACACGACCACCTGACCTGGACCCTGAGCTCGAGCGAGTCTTGAGTGGAGGTTTCTAGCAAAAAAAGGCAGCTCAGCATCGCAGTCGGCAAGCCCGATGGGATTTTTTGGTTGAGAGGCGTGTGTGTGTGATCTTAGCGAAGGAAAGTGCGAGTGTTGTTCTTTTTGGTTGCTTCTCTTTCATTCCAACCTCGGACGAGCTTCATCACCCACTTCATACAGTCACACGCAATCCCACGACCATCACCGAGCGTGGCGTTCAGAAAGCGAAAAAGTGGCGCCAGGTGGATCAAAAGGACGGATTCGAGGCTCAGTCTCCGCGGCTAGAAAGCCGTGATCGTTCCCGCGCAAACCTGCCACAAGACCTTCCTTCTCCGCTACATGCACAGCTCAAAATCAACATGACAGACGCAAAAGCCTCTCTCGTCCAGGTGCTCGCTCTAGCGTCCTCTTCCGACCCTGCTCTGCTCTCGAGAGCAAATTCCCAGCTGGAAGAGTGGGAGAAGGATCCCAACTTCTGGCTCGTCCTCCTCCAGATTGCTTTCGACACCGAGCTGCAGCTTCCATCTTCATCGAGTACACCCATACAAGATCAGCGCGACTCCATTCGTATCCTCGCTATCATTCGATTCAAAAATGGTATCGACAAGTTCTGGAGAAGCCGCGTCATGGCTCGTGTCACCGTCACCATCCCACCAGAAACCAAGCAGGCGATACGCAACACTTTGTTCCAATGCCTGCGCGAGCCCAACCGCACCATCGCTTTGCAAGCATCCGTAGCCATCTCTCGCATCGCTCGCCTCGACTATCCTCGCGACTGGCCAGACCTCTTCATCCACCTCCAGCAAGCAATGGTTCAAGCGCATGCAGCTCTCGCATCGCTTGGGCCAGCCCCTCAGACGGACCAACCCGAAGATCCTGCGACGGCAAATACACGCCTGCTCAACACTACAGTCCTCATGCGTGCAGCTGATGTCTGCTCAAAGACGCTCAAGGAGCTCGAGTCTGTGCGAGTCCTGGCTGGCAAGATGCGCATGACAGAGCTCTCTCGCGAGCTGCTTCCCGTCCTTCACCCCATCTTTCAGCAGTACTTCTCAGAGGTCTTTTCACTTGGTGCAAATGATGATCTTGCTACCCTCACCTCATGGTCCAACACCACCTTGCGTGCCGAACAAGTACGAACCAGCCATCTCTTGCTCAAAGCCATTTCGCGCCTTGCCGTCGCCGACATCGGTATGATCTCGCAGTCCAGCACGTCGCAAGGAGGAAACTCAGCAAACCTAGCCCAAGCTTTTTTCCGCTCAACACCTCACTGCCTACAAACCCTCAAAGACACTAGACTCGCCTACTTGCGACTGCTTCGCAGCTCGCAAGCATCCTCCACCTCGTCTTCCATCTCCTCTACTCTGGTGACGGCACTCACCAAACACCTCTATTCTTTCGGCAAGTTCTTCCTCTCGCTCGTACAAAAGGACAACGGCAAAGCTGCCTTCTGGAACGGCTGGTCAGAGGTCGTCGCTTGGTACTGGGTGCAAGCTAAGGACGTCAATCAAGAGAGCCTCTCTGTTCCGCGCGACGAATACGCCAATCACTCTGCCGTCATCGACTACCCGCCGCGCTTCGTTGTACAAGCACTCGTGCTTCTCAAATACTCGCTAGCACAGTGGAAAGGCAGGTCCGCCGAAGGCGGCTTCTTCCTCACTCGAGAATTTGCCCAGGAGGCTGCAGACGTGCTTGCGGGTCGACTCATGCGTCTCAATGCTGATGATCTAGGAAGGTGGCAGGGTGATCCAGAAGAGTGGGCCGTTGGTGAAGAGCAGGAAAACCACGAACTTGACATCCGTCCGGCTGCAGAACGCGCGCTTATGGTACTGGCACAGCACACCAAACCTGTCGGGTTCGTCGGTCAGCACCTGTGGCAGCGCTTCGAGTCTTCCTCGAATCTGTCCACCGACAACCTTGACGACATCCTGGCGCGTGACGCGATCTATGCAGCCGTCGGTCGATGCCGTGACCATCTCAGCCCAGCCGGTGAAGACGACGACAGGCCCAGCATGGATGTGCTCATGGGTCAAGCGATCGCTTCGAAGCTCGTCCCAGAAGCTCGTCTCGGAAGTGTCTCCTCGCCCATGTGGGTCGTCATCCGCCGCCGAATTGCATGGTTGCTGTGGGAGTGGTCCGAACAGGTGCCGAGAGAATCGCGCTTGGACGTATACGCACTCCTTGTTGACCTCCTCGAGGATGTTCCGGAGCAGACTGACGTGGCAGTGCGACTTGCCGCAGCGAGATCCACCTCTGCAATCGCAGACGCGCTCGAGTTTGACGCGGACGGCTTCGAGCCATTCCTCCCGAAAGCGCTTCGCAACCTTGCCACATTAGCCGCCGCATCCGACCTCCACGAGATGGAGTCGATCAAGGTCTGCACCGACGCCCTTTCCATTCTAATCGAGCGCATGGGTCCTCGCATCGCGCCACACGCAGACGCGCTCGTCGATCTTGTACCGATGCTCTGGCAGCAGGATGATCCCGACTGCAAAGCGCGACCTTCGATCATCGTCTTTATCTCGAAAGTGCTGCGTGCCATCGAAATGCTCCCCGCCACGGGTACGAGCGGCGCCCTCATGCAAAAAGTGCACCGAATGGTGTCGCCCATCGTACGTGATTCGCTCAACCCGAAAGTATCGCATCTTCTCGCCAAAGATGCCATCTCTATGCTCTGGATCCGAGCGCTTCACTCGACGCCGACCATGACGCAGCCGCTGTTCGAGCTGCTCGACCTTGCGAAGGATCTGGTGGTGCAGCCTGATTACTGCGTCGAGATGTGTCGTGTCGTCGAGGAGATCTCGATGCTCAACCCGCTCGAGATGCTTCAGACGTATGGCAACGATCTGCTGACCGCTTTTGGTCAGATCATCGCGGATCCTTCCAACCCGATGGTGCTGGCACCCGTCTCGGCGCTCGATACGCTAGTGCAGGCTTTGGTTGCGCTGCCCAACTGGACCGAGGTGCGCGATACGTGGATTGGCGCGCTCGAATCGACCCGTCTCGCGGCTGCACTCGTCGGCTCGCTGCTTCACTTCCAGGACGCTACCCTGATCGCGACTCACTTTGTTTCTCTGCTCTGTCGTATCGCTTACCACTGCCCACATGACTCTTTCGTCCGCCTCGTGTCTGGTGCGTGGTCCGACATGTCGCACCAGCAGTATCCGACGCCAGCGTCGATCTGGCAGCCTCTGCTCAAGTTTATCTGCACGCGATTCGAAAATATGGCTTCGATGCGAAAGCGTCGTGTCACGGCTCTCGGTCTCACTTCCATCCTTGACTCGGCGATTGTTCACTTTGAACAGCAGCAATCGGCCAATCCAGGATCAAACGATGTGGTTGAGCGAGTGGTCGCATGCACGCCGGAGATGATCGCACTCTGGTCCGAGATGCTAGCCGAGATCAACGAGTCACGACCGCTGGATACGGGCAAGTACGTGCGTCCCACGAGCCCGATTGCGTCGATGGAGTTGGATGCGTTTTTTGAGGATGATGACGATGGAGGCGATGGTGGGTGGTTGCAGGATATCTCGCCGGGTGCGGCGAGGGCGCAGAGGGTGGCGGTGGCGGATGGCACCTTGACCGTGGCGGTGAATGAGCATGTGAGGAGCGTGTTGTCGCATTCGCAGGCTTCGTATCCTGGGTTCACGCGGGTGTTGCAGAGTATGGATCCGCTTATCGTCAACATGTTTGAAAAGGACCTGATGGGGTGATCTCCGCCTCAGCACAGACGCCATCATTTTGGCTGCGATACATGCAATGAAATCATCTGCTTTTCTATCTGACCGAACTATCTCGACAAAATCAGAACCTGGTCGCAGGAGCATTCTCCACCGACGAAATTGGCACCTTGTGACCCACCAACTCCCTGATATCCTTGACCGCGTACCTGATCATCGTAGGCCTCTCCAGACTCAATCCCCAACCCAAAACATTCACACCTTCCGGGAGCCCCATCGGCCTCAACATCTCCGGCCTGAACATGCCCGAGTTGCCCACCTCGACCCACTTCTTCAACCCCTGGTGGTACGAAAAGATCTCGAGCGACGGTTCGGTGTACGGGTTGTACGCTGGTTTGAAGCGCAGATTCGTCACGCCCATCTTCTTGAAGAAGACCTCCATGAACCCGATCAGATCTCCCAGCGTGATATTGTAGTCGGCCACCACACCTTCAACCTGGTGGAACTCGGCCAGGTGCGTTGCGTCCACCGCTTCGTTTCGGAACACTCGGTCGATGGAGAACAGCTTGGCCGGTTTGAAACCGCCCGGTTGGTTGGCCAGCTTGTAGAGCATCGCAGACGAGACGGCGGTAGTGTGAGTTCGGAGCACCAACTTTTCCGTCACTTTACGGTCAAACGGATAGCGGTATCCAACCGAACCGAATCCTCCCTCCTGATGAACCTGAGTGACCCGCTTCAGGTAGTCCTCGGGGATATGCTTCGCGTACGGTGGATCCTTGATGAAGAACGTATCCTGCACATCCCTCGCCGGGTGCTGCTGCGGCACAAACAGAGAGTCGAAACACCAGAACGACGACTCGACAAACCTGTCCGTCGCCATCTCGGTGAATCCCATCTCGAAGAAGATGTTGCGGAACTCTTCTCGAACCTTCAACAGCGGATGCAGCGCTCCGGAAGCCGGCACAGCACCTTCGGCGTTGAAGTTGTACTTCTTGAACGGAGCCTGCTTCCACGATCCAGATTGCAGCATGTCGAACGTGAGATCCGTCTCCAGCTTCTGCACGGTGAGCGAGAACTGCGGTCCCTTGGCAATCGAAAAGTAAACCAGCTTTCGCGTAGCCACCAGCTTACGCTTACGCAGCTCGGCGAGCTTCTTGTCCGTAGCAGCCGCATCGGCAGCGGCGAGGGTGCCGGTCTTGAGGACCTCTGCGATCTGTTCTTGAATCTCGTCGCGCAGCTCAGCGTCCGACTTGCCGAGGGTTGCTTCAGTCCTACCGAAAGTGCCGTCGGGAAGCTTCTTGGCCCACTTGTTGCGGAAAGCGTTGCTCTGACCGTTCTTGAGCGTGTCGGCTCCCAAGAGCTGCTTGAGCTCGTCCATCGGCTTACCGACGCCCTCTTCGTTCGGAAGGGCTTTGACGAGGCGGATTTCTGGCGAACCGTTCTGCAGCAGCACAAAGCCATCGGGGAGTGGAGCAGAGGTGGTCTCCTCGAGCTTCTCCATCACCACCATCTCCTTGCTGAGCAGCGATTTGAGGACGTCGGAGAGGGCGAGCTGCCATCGTGCACGCTCCTTGAAGACCGCCTCGTTGGCTTCGGATCGTTTGACTGGGTCGGTCTGTTGGTCTGCAGCAGCTGTCGAGACTTCGGGTGCGATGAGTCGAGTGTCGGCGATCTTGCCGCTGGGAGCTGCGGCGAGGGCGGCGAGGACCGTCTCTGCGGTCGGCTCACCGGTGAGCCTTTGTGGTGCCGACATTGCTATCTGCTGTGCTGGCCAGGTACTGCTGCTAATGAGGGTTTGTGTTGTGCCCGAGAGTGTCGTAGACGGGTAGACTAGGTCGCAGGCGCAGCTTTCCTTCGCTGAGAGTCGATGTCGTGCCGCGCGATAGCTGCGAGGTGAGCTGTGGTGAAAGCGAAAGTGGTATGCGGAAGCGTTGTCGATGATGGTGCAGAAATGAAAGATGGCCCAAGAGATGCAGATTGTGAATGCGCTTTCTTCCTGCGCAATTTAGAGCCCTTTTCCACTTTTGCGCTTTGTGACTCAATTTTCGTGCGAAAGCTCAGGTCACGTGTTCCAGCCCCTTTCAGGTCTAACAAGGTTTTGCCAAGAAAAAAAATCCTGGTGCTGCGCTGCGCTTCACAAGCTTCGACTTTGCGAGTCTACACGGATCGTTTGTCAAACAAGCTCACATCGAGGCTGACAGCGTCGAAACCTTAACGCTATCTGCGTGCATGCCGAAATGAGGTGGGATGTTCCATGTTCACGGAGGTTTTGTGTGAGCTGCGCACAAGAGGTCCCGCTTCACAAAGGGCTTGAATGTTCGCCCGCATCTTTGTGCGCTCTTACCTATTGTTGAAGTGTTGCAGACACGTCTCTTCTTCAGCTCCCTCCATGTCGAAGCCGATCTGTGAACAAAGATGCGTCTCGACAGCGCGTACGACACGTTCTCGCCAGCTGCAAGCCTTCCGTGCGCCTCCTCGCTCGCTTGGACGTCTGCGCTTGTTGGCGGGATCACGATCCGGGATGACGATCTTGCAGCGTAAGTACCACAGCACCGACATCAAGCATTTGAACAGCATTCTCATCTCTTGCTTCTATCATCTGCTCACTTTCGATCTATCTAGGAGCATGGTTCTATTCTTCGTCCTCCTCACATTCCTCATCGTCGGCCTTCTCCGCACCTACCAAGGCAGACATCTATTCGACATCCTGATCAACTTTGTCCCCACCCTGTGCTTCGTCATCTGTCTTACCATCTGGTCGGCTTTACGCGCACATCTCTCGAACTCTCTCCACCTGTCCAATCTTGACGCCGTCTTATCGCAGTCAAACCTGTCCGAACTCGTTGCAGCGAATGGGTTGCTCAGCTGCTCACCGATGCTGATGTGCGAGACGACGTTTCAAGTGTTTGGGTTGTTGGCGAAACGGATTGCGCCGAGCGGGAGGAAGTGGGTTCTGTATACGTCGTACGTGGCGAGGCTGGTGAATGTGATGGCGCTCGTGATGGGCGTTGTGGCTGGTTGTGATTTTGCTTCTTGTAAGTTCGCGCTAGTCTAGCAGAGAGAAAGGGAAGAGGGAGGCTGATGATCGTTCCTTTGGCAAACAGATCTGACCGCATGGCTGGACCAAATGAAGTTTGCCTCCGCCATGGCTTACGGCGGCGTTCAAGGCTGCAGCACAAACGTACTGGGGAGAGACTTGACACTGCTGCCTCTGATGGCGGATGGGCTGGAGCTGGTCGTGTTGTTCGTTTTGACGGTGCTGTAAGTCGCTACCTTCCTTTTGCACTTGGCCTCTCTGATCGAAGCTGACGGAACTCTTCCTCGGCACTGTGCAGCACAATCTCACTCTGCCTGCGGTACCGCCTAGCAGCAGGGGTAGTCTTCCACGTCGCTGCGATCATCTCGTGTCTCGAGCTGCACTTCGCTTGGAAGTGTGCTCGCGATTGGGCCGCTGTTCAAGTCTATCTGAATGGGGACTGGAGCAAGTCAGGCACCTCGATGGACGGGAACCTACAAGACTTGGCTCAACGCATTCGAAAAGACGCAGAAGATCCGACATTGTTCTACTTGTTGGGGATGGTTCCGCTCGTGTAAGTCATCTTCTGCTCACACCGATCAGTCTACCGAAGATGTGTCCGCTGATCAAAGTAATCTCTCTCAAATAGCCTCGCAATGATCCTCATCTACACCCTCGACTTGAGCTCGTACAACAATCCTCCACCGACACCGGCTTTGGCTCAAGATCATCTGTCGAGGCGATTCCAACTGGTTCTCGACCCCACCGCGCCACGAATTGAGCTACTACCCACTTCGAAGAACCCAACTCAAGCGGCCGCGAAAGGAGGCGGTGATGGAAAGAAAGATGCCGGGGCTGCAGGCGCAAAAGGCGGCGATAAAGGGGGCGGAGGTGCCAAAGGAGGCGACGCCAACAAGGCAAAACCGGGCGAAATGTACGTTGTCAAACGAGGCTGGTTCGGCGGATGGAGTCTGCAGCCGGCTCAAAAGGACGTTGGTTGGGCGACGAAGGCTAAGAAGCGAGCGCAGCGTGGTGTTCAGAGTTGGGTGATGGGCTGGTCTGCCGATGGTCAAGGCGCTCCTACTGTATGATTATCGACAATCGAATTCGCGTACGAACACAGCCCCTTTGAGATTGAAAAGCATTGCGATTGATCGACGATGTTATGAAGAAATAAGCCTAACGGAAGTACTCAGCACGACGAGCATTGATCCCGTACTCGCCGAGCGCAGCAGAAAGGTCGTCCATCGTAAGCACTGTCCTCGAGCGATCCCTTGCACCAGCAGGAACAGCACCGCCCGCAGCTCCTCCAGCAGCAGCAGCACCACTTGCTCCCGCCGCTCCGGCGACTTGGCCACGAGGACGACCTCCGGGACCAGCATTGGTTCGGATACGAGCGTACTGGAACGCATCCGCCGCAATATCACTAACAAACTTCTCCGCTGCCAATGACAAGAGCCTCTTCAAACGTACATCGTGGCATTCAAAGCCGACCTTCTCCAAGTAGAAGTCGGTGACCTGGTCGGGTATCAAGGGTGTGTATCCGTCAAGAAGCTGCATGAACTCGGCCAAAGTGCGGTCTTTCCTCGCTTCCTCCTCTTCGCGTCGAGACATTGCGGGTTGAGCTCCAGATTGAGATGATTGCGCCGCAGCAGCAGCAGCAGCGGATGAAGACGAAGCAGGTGCCTGACCAGCAGGAACGCCTGCAGAGGTGGATGGCATGGGTTCGTCGTTGTCCTGACCAGCGACGTTCGATGTGGTAGCTTGCGTGGGAGTGGCGGCACCAGATCGGGTGCCATCGAGGCCTCGTCTTGTAACGTATTTGGAGAGATCTTCTTGTGTCGCTACACCAAGAACGAAAGCCCTGCCAGGGTCAGTAATAAAGGCGAAAGGATGAGACTGCAAGAAAACTTCGAGCTCCGCAAGACCTGTGTCGGGAGTGATGACCGTGTAGGTAGCTGCAGCAGCGGCAGCAGAAGAGGAGGGAGATGAGCCGCTGGAGAACTTGGTCATGATGGCAGCAACGGACTGGTCACCGTGGCCGCTCTTGACCTGCTCCTCAAGGCGATCCTTCTGTACGTATCCGAGCAGTTTTCGGTTCTTGTCGCTGACAAGAGGGAGCTGCGAGTAGTCATGGTCGAGCGCTACGCGCAGAGCTGACGAGATGGAAGTGGAGCGTGGCACTGAGATGGCAGGAGGCACCTGAAGATCTTCGACGGTCGCGCCTCTGTACTTTGCGACGAGCGATGCTGAAGGTGCGGGTAGTTGGCCGACGCGAGCGGATTGCGGGCCCGAGATGGGAGCGGTGACAGATGGAGAAGCGTTCGACATTGTCAGAGATGCGTATGTCGGTTGCTGAGAGGTGACGAGAAAGACAGATGATGTTGGATGTGGATAAGAAGGAGATGGAGGATCGAAGAGTGACACGCGCCTGCAGCTCGACGGCTTTGACGGTGGGACCGTGATCGACTGTGCAGTTCCACTGCGCCATTTTTCTTAGCCATCACGTGTGTCTGAGTTTGGCGAAAAGCGGAAGTCGGATTTTTGAGCTTGAGAAGAAAAGTTGAACTTGTCGCGGCGAAGCGTTGCACAACCTTTCTTCTTCTCCTCAACTCATTAACGTTCTCGTATTGTGGGAACAAGGGGCACATATCATCTACCTCTTGCTCCTCTATCTCGACGAACCAGATTCGCACCTCTTTTCCGATTGGTGCAACAGAGAAGGTCTTCTCGTGTTCTTGCACCTCACCATTCATGGCAACCTTCCAAGGCGCAAGAACAGGACCTCCGCTCGCACATTCTTCACGTTTCCTTTCAGCCGCGATCACCACGTCTCATCATCCACTTCTTTGTGTAACGACTCTCCATCAATGCAATACTCGAATCGGCTTACATCTCCGCTTTTTGTTGACCTCGCGACTGCCATCTGAGACTGTGGACGGGCAAACTCGGTGTGCGAATTGCATTGGAATGAACCAATTTTTCAACAGTAGCAGTACCAGAAAGTCCCGCCTGCGGGATGCTGCCGACTGCAGGAAGGGACCTTTGCCTACACTGACGACCTACTTAGTCCGTAAGCGGCAAGTGTAGACATGAGAATCGAGCTGAATGCGAAGCTGCGGCAAGACGAATGTTCACACTCGAAGTTGAAGCTGTAATTTGCAGAGCATGCGTTTGCAGTTTAGACCTGCTTGCAAGCAAAGTCTTGCCTGTTTTGGTTTGTCGTTCATTCTTCAGCATAATTGAGCAGGTTCGGTTGCTGCCAAATCACGATTGAATCAGCAGCGTCGCGACGTGTGTCGTTCTGAGTTTCAGACAAGGCGGGATCAATCGGATTCGCGACTTTTCTATTCCTTTCTAAACTATGTGACGAAACATGGTGTTGAAAGAGCAACGGGATGGGGGTTACAAGATCTAATGGACAAACAAGGCGTCGAGGCGTTTGGAGCCCTCGTCCTTGGTGGTCAGCTTGTACTGAAGCTGCTCGTCTGGACTGAGCTTCTCCCAAGCACGAGTCTTTTGCTTGTTACGCTGGATGTAGTAAAGCTTGACGAGCCAGCACAGAACGATCGACAAAACCGCAAGGAAGATGAGCGCGAGATTTCCCTTGCGGTAGTAAGGCTTGTCTCCGTTGGTGTAGATTCGCGTGGCGAGAATGTTGCCGACTTGGACCGACATGTTATAGAGACAGAGCGAAACAGCACGGTTTCGCACCGACTGCGAGTTTTGCGAAACCCAGCCGATCAGGAAAGGATGGCCTAGAGTGGTAAGCAAAGTAGGAGTCGGAAGAACGAGAATTGTCAGCGTAAGTGCTAAGATGAGTAAGGGATTCGAAATAGATTTCGACAACGTACAGTATGGCACCGAAGTGAGTGCAGTGATCAAACCGTATCGAACCCAGTTGTAGTAGCTGGTTTGGCTCTCCTTAAGAAGATACAACGGGATGAGGAAAGCGAGATTCCAGAAGTTGGACAGAGACGCCATAAAGCTCCTTTCGTTGAATCTTGCTGAAAGCCACGCGTACGGAATCATGTTGATAGCGAAGAAGAATTGCTGAGGAATTGCGAGCAAGTTCGCCTTGAGAGAACTATATCCCAGCTGCTTGAGAATGAGTGAGAGATACGTCGTCGGTGGCGTGTAGGGAATGAAGACCACGACTGTCACACGTCAAAAAAAAAAACGCCGAAGACGCCGAAAAAAAGCGCGTTGTGCAAGGGGAAAAAAGGTCAGCCATCTGTGCGACCCAAACACATGTGGCACCAGATACTTACGACCGAGGAGATAGACCGGCCAGAGATCCTTCTCTCCCAGAGCCTTGAACAGATCAAGAGGAGTCAAGCCCTCACGGTTGTTCATGTCACCCTTCGTAGGATCGTCCCGAAGAACGCGGTTGACCAGGATTTTTTCCTCCCGTTCATTAAACCAACCATTCTTACCCCTCAGAATTCCTTTCGTATTCGTAGGGCTGGGAGCAAGGATGAAGAAGGAGAGGATGCCAACAACTCCAGTGATGAGTCCCTCGAAACCAAACAAGTACCGCCATCCAGCAAGGCCGTTAAGTCCGCGAAGCTCGATGAAGCCCGCAGCGAGCAGGCTGCCGATGATCTGACTAAGTCCCAAGACCGTATAGAACCAGCTCAATCGAGTATTGAGCTCTTTTGACTTGTAGAAGTACGATAGATACAGGATCTGTTTGAAGTGAAGAGAAGAAAGCATAAGAATCAGTCATCTGTATCGGTATTGACGTGTGCGCGTGGAAGCTCCGAGATGCATGGGGCGGTGAAGAGGAACGCTGTTTGACGATGTTCTTCTACCCTCCCCTTCAAGGCATCTCTCAGGGGGGATTGTGGGACTCGGGGGACTCGCCTGGTCGGGAAGGAAGCCTCCTTGACTAAGGCCTTGAAGTGCTCGAGTGATGAAGAAGCCAGTCCTGTTCGATAGAGCGGCTTGAGAAGCCGAGATGAGACTCCATGCCACGATCTGTGTCGGCACCCAAATGTCGGCTCCGACCTTCTTGGAGATGAGACCAGAAGGCAGCTCAGCGCTGAGGAAGGCCAGCAGGAAGACGACTTGGCCATTGTTGAAGTCGTTCTGGTTCATACCGAGGTCGGTAAGGAAGTTGTCGGCGACGGCTCGATTGATGTTCTTTCGAATGAGGTCGAGCGACATGAACATGACCCAACTCCACGCGAGGACTCGATAATCGATCTTGCTGAGCAGTTTCTTCTCTTCTTCGACGGTCCATTCGAAAGAGGGGTCGAATCGGTGACGATTCTCGTACTTGGTCTTTTCGTACAACTGACGCCAGTGATCAGCTACCTTCTCATCCTCGAAGACATGATTGCGGCTGAGAGGCGCCAGAGAATCGTCAGTCAGAGACTCAGCCTGGCTGTTGCTCGCCGGTGACCACGATGCCTCTTGGCTGGACTTCTTGTCCTCGTCGGTGTAACCTGAGGAAACAGAGCCATGACGTTCAGTGCTCTCGACAATGTCGTGCGTTGCGACAGGTGCGCTGATGGTGACTGGTGGCGCGTCCTTGGGAAGCTGTGGAAGCGCGCTCATTGCTGCGATTAGACGTCAAGCAAGCGAAACAGTGCCTGAGAACTTAGCAGCGAGCGATGTGGAAGGTGAAGGAGGGAGTGAACAGAATGATGATTCGAGGGGGAGATGGTACGACGTAGTGCAGATCTTATAAGCTTTTTCGAGCGCTCGATAAGGACAGGACCACTTCGGTCGGACGGCGGAACAAGAAGAAGTGCAAAGTTTCGCTTAACGACCCGAGTTCTGCACTAGCGCCCTGTCAATTTGTCGCATGGTCTTTTAGCTTATGGCGTGAGTGCCCTGATTCAAGAATCTTCTTGGGGCGGCCCTGTTGAACATGCGCCACTACGATCGAATGTATACCCGGCGTCTGCCGAATGGCCCAAACTTTCTCAATTGAGCGATTTTGATAGGACGGGGAGGCAAAAACTCTTTCGCCATTTGCAAACCCAGGCACGATCAAAAAGGCTTGGAAGTCCGCTTAGTCTCAGCATTCATTGCGCCTGCTACATCGGAATGAGGTACCACGAGGGTGGACCTCGAAAGCTAGATGATGGACTTGACAGCCATCGTTGCGTGATGGAAGCTGCAAGCTTGGTACGCCAAGGGGTGCAGACGCATTGCAGCTGGGATTTCTTCTTCGATGCTGCCTAAAACTGCAAGTGGTGCCGAGAACCTGGGCAAAGGTAGTCTACTGAGTCAGAGGCTATCACGGCTAAAACACTCAACAATAACAGACTCTGGCGAAAGCCGAAGGGCCACTGATCTTCGTACACGAGACAATAGGTAGAAGGCAATTCAGCACGACAAGCGACATTCGCTATCTGACGTGCGAGCGCGGAATCTGACGTGCACCGGTCAAATTCGGCGCGCACCTTTTCATGCAAAATTGGGCAAACCGAACGTGGAATGTCGTGATTCCATCGCGAGCACACCACCGTTTCTTTTTTGCTTTCGCCGAGATCTTGGCGCTCGAATCAGCACGAGCTGATAAGGATGTTCCTCGATAGTTACCCCACAGAGACACGGATCCGCCTCTCGGACCGATGCTTCTCTTTCTGCTCACTCGGGAAAATTATCGTTCTTGCTTCAATCAATCCACGTCTGGGCCAAAGTATAGTGATGCAATTCCACGCGACTGAATCATATTGATGCGATACTAATACACGAGAAAACAGATGCTGAAGGTTGTGAAAGCTCAATCAAGCTGGACGGGCTTCCTCTGACGAGCCGATCGTCTGCAGGAGCCGGTGACTTCGAAACCGTCTACGTCCATCGACTCTGCATGTGTAGGAGTGTGAACCTCCTCTGCCGTCTCGACCGGCGCCGATTTGTTCGACGACTTGCCCTTCTTCGAGCCTCGAGGGGGAGTACTAGGCGGTGGCACGGAATCTTGCTGTTCGCTTGCGCTCGTGCTGGTGCGTCGTGATCGGAGAGTGCGTCCGCTAGGCGTCGTCGGAGTTACAGGCAATTCGATGGTTAGATCTTTGACGACTGCATCGATGGCAGGCTTGGAAGGTTTGCCTCTGCCCTTAACCTGCACTTGACCGGCAGCGTTATCGGATGCTTTCTTGGACGCACGCGAACGCTTGCCACGTGGCTGGGGGGAAGGCTCGATCAACTCGAGCACATGCTGTTCTTCATCCGCGTCACCAGCCGACTTCTTCTGCTCGGTCAACTCTGCAGCTGCAGCGGCGGCAGCAGCGGCGGCCGCTGCCTGTCGTGCTGCTTTCTTCTTGTTGATTCTGCGACCAGACGGTTTGGAAGGCTTGGGCGGCACCACGGTTATCTTGTTTCGCTTGGTGGGCGATGGCGAAGGCGGTGGTGAGACAGATGGCGAACGAGCACCGTTCGTGATGCTCTCGTTTAGCTTGGGCTCGGCGCGCTTTCTCTTGCTGCCAGCCGTGGTGGGAGTTCGACTGACCAAAGTTGGCGACGCTTCGTTTTGCTGCGGCTGCGGCGACGGTTTCTGCGAAGGCGGAGGACGAGCCATGAAGTCAGTCTCGATCACGGAGCGGGTCGCAAAGGGAGCTACAACCTCTTGCCTAGGCTTGACTCGTTCCGTCTGGGGCGTAGAGGTAGCGGCGCGCAGTGCACGCTCGAAAGCTTCGCTCGTCGTCTGGGCTGACTGTGCTGGTCGCTTGGCAGCAGAGAGGGCTCCATCGTACGAAGTGTTGCGCTTGAAGCCAAAGTCAGGTCGTCGCATCAAGCCAATGGTGCTCGAGAGCGGCTGACCGTTGATCCCGACTGTCTTTTTGCCCGACGAGCCAGTGGCAACCATAGCAGCCGACGAGCCCGGAGTCAGCATGCCGTGGAACGGCGACGAGGACAACATAGCGGGCGTCTTTTCAGACCTCGATCCGGGGCTTCGGTACAGAGACAGTCTAGCAGAAGCATCCGATGTCGACTGCATTGCAGCTGGCTTGGCCTGTGCGGCAGTTCCTTGCGTACGCTTCCATTCGTTGAGAAACGATCTGCTGAACTTTTCGAGATGCTCGACGCATTCTGCCTGCGTGGAACGAACACCAAAGAATCGCCTGGCGTTTGTGTAGAGAAGGCTGAGATCGTCTTCGAAATCGGTGACGACGGCATTGGCAGCCATGCGTCCCTCGAGATGTTGGCTGCCGTACTTGCGAGAGGCAAGGCTGTCGCGAATGGCGAAGAGGTCGACGGGCCTCGAACTGCGAGCTGAGAACTGTTCGAACTCGACGCTCATGGGACGCTGGAAGGCCCAGTTGGCCTTGTGCGAGAGGAGCTGAGAGACGAGGTTGGAAAGGAAGCTGTAGATACGGTTGAGTTCGCGATCGTTGGCTTGGCTGGCGGCTGGCTTTGCAGTAGTGGCGAGGGGGATGGATTCTGTCTGCTGCTGCTCGGATGGCGGTTGCGCCTCGCAAGTGAGTCCGGCCTCTGCCTCGGATGACATCTGTGCATCAGACTGCTCATCAGCAGAAGTGATGGCAGAAGCGGCGAGCTCAGAAGCAACGCTGTCACTGGTGGATTGAACGCCGGTCTGTGCTGACTCTGTGCTGGAATCGCCAACCGTCGTCTTGCCCAGCTCTGGCACGGACATGGACGACAAAGCGTTTCTAAAGCGTGCTGAGACGTCGCGCGTAGGTGAAGAGATGGGCGAGCTGGTTGGTTCGTCGTCGGCCTGGGCGCGCATGCGATGATCGAGAGGTCGAGAGCGGTCAGAGCCGTGGAAAGGCGAGCTGGAGCGACTTCCGCTGGAAGGCGGTGTGTCGAGGCCGCCGTTGTCGACGTGCTTTTTGCGCGGAGGCGATTCAATCGTCATGGTGACGGATGCAGGCGCAAGCGTGACTTCTGTTGATGGCAGCTCCATGGGCGAGGGCGTGATCTCCGACATCTCTGTTGGCAATGAAGTGTCGATTTGATCGGTGCTAGCCTCCTCCTCGATCGATGCATCCGCAGTCTGGGTGGTGACTGCTGCATCTTCTTGCGATGACACGTCCTTGCTGGTATCGGCGGCGATGATTGACGTGGCTGCCAGTTCGATAGCTGCCTTTGCAGTCGCTTCGGGATCCGCGTCGTGAGCTACCTCTTGGTCTGCTTCTGGGATGACAGGGGCGGCTCCCAACGCATCTGCCGAATGTTCCTCTTCGCGCTTGCGCTGCTGTTCTGCAAGAACTCGCTGGGCGTGTGCCTTGCGAGCGGCAACACCTTCGCCGAATTGTGTGTTTGGGTCGCGGTTGGCGATGGTGTTGGCGCGCGTTGTCGACGTAAGATCGCGCTTGGAGGCTGGAGAAACTTGCGGTTGCGTCTTAGGTGACTCTGTCAATGAAGACATGGCTTCGTCGATGCTTGATGAAGAGGCTTGCGGGGATGCCGTCTGGGCGAACAAGTTGGTCGATGTTGAGAGAGCAGGTTGATCCCAACGAACGCGATTGGCGAGATTGCGACGAGGTGTTTCGGCAGACCATCGGAAGTGCAACAGCTCGCGATCGCGAATAAAGTCGTACGATTCGTCGAGGATGATGGCTCGCTCATCCGTCCCGAGCGTGATGTGAGGGACCTTACCAGGTGGAACGGGGAAGAGCTGCACGGCTTTGGCCACGAGCTGATCCAATGTTTCTGGAAGAGGGACGAAGAATGTCTTTGAGGTGAGAGAAGGACCTTTGAGCATGACAGCTCGGCGAGGTTGGGCGGGAGTCATTGAGGACGAAGCGGCCGAAGACGACGCTGCTGCGTTGGTGACCTCCATGGCTTCTTTCGATGTTGCTGAAGTAGGTTTGGTCGAGTTGATGCAGCTTGTGGGTGTCGTAACGAGTTTAGGCTTTTGAGGAGGAGAGGAGCTTTGATGCAAGGAGTGGTCGTGGCAGATGAGTGTTGCAGGTATGGGTAATAAAGCTGATACGAATGGAACAAAAGAGATGGTATAATGTAAGATGCGAGTCTGATAGAGGTGGATGGGTGGATGAGAAGGGAAGGTGAAGCTGAACGATGATGTTGAAATGCAGCGCACGAGGTTCTTTGCTTGAGCGCAATGGCAGCGGTACTTCGCGGTGCTTCGCGGCTTCGCGTAAATTGGCGGTTTCGCCTTTTTCTTCACCAACACGCTTCGCCACTCTCACTTTACGCGTTGGACGCGTCCCTTTCTTCCAATTCGCACCTCGCTCGTGCACCGTGCATCAGTCGCAAACGCTTTAACAAGATAGCAAAAATGCGTGTGCGACCTTGGCTGGTCATCATCAGCATGCTTCACAGCGGACGAAACTACACTCTGAACAGACACTGATGTAAGAAAGACGGCAAGTGGATATTATGGGCGTTACACTGTTCTATCTCGGTCGATACGCTCGAGCATTCCCTGAGTCTGCTGCTTCGTTTGCAACTCGTCATCGTCCAACCCGAGCAGAGACTTGGCTTTGACACTCGCCCGCTCGATGGCTTTCGCAAAGAATCCCTTTGCGCCAGATGCTGGAGGCTGTACCATTGGCAATCCGAGCCTCGCACGAACTCTGTTGAGTACACCCTCCTCCATATTGCGATCTTGGTCGCTGTACACCGCGCCTTTGCCCTTCCTACCGCTGAGTTCTGCCCAGGGTCCTTCTTGCTCTGCTCCGCGGAATCGTAATTCTTCCTCACTTTCTCGTTCGCCTGAAGCGCTGCGGTCATTCGACAATCGGCGTCGTGATGAGCGCCCGCCTGCTGAACTCTCGTCTTCATCCTCATCCCGCTCGATAAGGTAGCCATCTTGCAATTCCTTGATCTGCGAATAGTGACCCGAGTACCACCACATCTTGATCTTCTGCCAAGGTCCAAGCGGGTAGCCGTCCAAGAAGGGTGGTCGGAGAGATTCGAGTAGCTTGAAGCGCTTTTGCGGCATCGAAGAGCGTTGCAATACACCTTGATCGGCAGAGGTAGTTCTCGAGGAGGTGATGTCATCATCTCCAAGTTGAGACCGTGTCCACATGATACCTTGCTGCGAGGTGTCTTTGTGTGCGACGAAGCGAGCCAGTCCGAACTTTTCGATTCGTCGTCTGAGCATTCCAAAGCTTACTTGCGATTCGATCTGCGCTGTTGTAAGCGTTTTGCAGTACGATCGCCAGATTGGTTGTTGAGATGCTATGGTTGTGGGAGTTGAGTCGCCGGGTGTGTCGGGTAGCATGAAACCAAACCGTTCCTTGAATACAAGACCTTCCGTGACAGCAAGGACGGTGGTATGGTCGAGGTTGCGTGTCCAGCTGCGCATCGCTCTGCCATTCTTCGTTCGTCCCTTCAAGCTTGTCGAGAGCGGTGCTGCCGTTGATGCGCTCTCTGTGGGTGTTGAGCCGCTCGCTCCATCGTTCGAAGGTGCTGCCTTGGTTCTGGCGGGGAACAGATCAAGTTCGACCTCGCTCTCCTCCATAACAAAGCTCTCTGCATTCTTCATCAGCCCTGACGGTGCCCATTTTGGAAGGTTGCCGCGCTTGAGGATCAGCCGTGTAGTGCATAGCACAGGGATCGTACCTTGTTGCGAGGACTGCTTGTCGAGATCATCCAGTGTCACTGATGAAGTGGTGGCTGCTGAGCTAGATGCATTGCGGACGGGGCGATATTCGATTCTACGGTCGATCACGTCTACCGAGAGAACGTGCGATGCATTCGGGTTGGGATACCGAAGGAAGTATGCCCGTACGCAGGACGACCAGGAATGGTCGTAGCTAGACTGGTGGACAAAGTCTTTGACCATGACGGATCTTGAAGTCTAAAAGTGCGTCTCCCGCCTTTACTCTGATGTCTTTGCGTTGCTGCGACTCGGTGCGAAGGGAAAAGGCCTGCTAGTTGTGGTCGATGATCCACCCGACTTGTGATAGGTGTTAGGAGAAAGGCGACAGTGTGTGATGACTCTAGGTGCGACTGAGCGATGATGGTAATGAATGAGGTGTCCAATGCGCTCAAAAAAATCGCGAAAAGTGACACAAAACCTCAAATTCCGCCGACTGAGCATCGTCGTGTGGAGCAGACGCTCGCCCTTGGAAGGCGCGCTTCTATCAATCACTCCAAGGACACAAGACGGCCAAACACGATGGAGACAAAGGAGCTTGCTGGAGAGTATAGTATTGCTTATAGTGTACATAGGATGAGGGAGCATTTTGGGAGGACGGAAAGCGGAAGAAACATTGGATTGGAGCTAAACATGCACAAGGGCGTGGGACAATCTATGCTCGTTCGATGAGGTGTTGACCGTGTGAAGGAGTGGAACGACGCCATCGAATCGGGCACAGATACTGCAGAAAGGAGTTCGAATCAAGACTTGATGGTCTGACTCGCTATTGTTCGTCGAGCCACAGCGAGGATCCGCATGAAAGCGAGGGTATGAAGGATTTGAAGGCCATCTAGCGAATATAGCAAGCAGCATAGCTGCTTCTGCAGGTCGTATCGTGTGTTCCATAGTCTGAGTAGAAACGTCAGCTGACTTTTTGTTGAGGAGAAGACTGTTGTACAAGGTGAAATGCTCTGTCGAACGGTACGCTGAATGATGCTGTTGAGCCATCATCGTGTCTTGACATTTTCTAGCGCTTCGAGCGACGTGACGCTGTTGCCTCGCACCACTACTGTGCCACATCTATCTCCATCTTTCCATGTGTTCGGGTTGCTTGCTTCGGGGTGTACTTGTTCGATAGCGTCGTCGACAACTAGGTTGAGAAACATGTCGAATCCACGGAGGGTGCCTTGGATCTTGCGACCGCCCTGAATGTTGACGGCGATACGCTTGTCGAGGAAGCGCTTGAGTTCTGGTTGCGACACTTTCGCCATCTTGATGTGTATGTGCAAGGCTTAGCTTCGCCGAGTGTGAATGCTGGTTAGAGATGGTGGAGAGGAGAGAGTATGCTGGGTCGAATTGGAAGGATCATCAATCAGGGTTTCAATCCGCCCTTACAAAGTCGCGTAGATCTCGGTCCCGATTGAAAAGCGATGCGATTTTTCAGCCGTTTCCAAAGCATTGGTGGTCTAACACCTCGGCCTTTTTTGGTCCCGCCTGTCAAAGTTCGATGACGATGATCCTGCCGGCGGTCGGCAATCCAAGGCTATTTCGAGCCACTCGCTTGGCTCGCTCTCATGCCTTCGCGAGCCTTATGTTGACCGGTCGGAAGGATCATCTGAGTCGGATATCTTCAACTAAGTCGTCGGAATCGGCATCGGTCGTCCATCAAAGCGCTGTGCATGGTGATTGGGACAAATCGCGTGAGACGATTAACCACGCGGTCGCAACGGCACGCGGGGATACCTGCGGGCTGTGAAGCTTTTCAACTCAGATGGCTCGACCACGCGCTCCGACTTAGCTTGGCACTAGGTTAGCCGTGCGACCACATGGCGGATCGATGCCTCAGGACGACCTTTTGCGAGCGAGCATATGAATCTCTGTACATCATGGCTTTGGGATCACATGCCGCCTGGTCGGAGAACTCGCAGGAACAAGGCTGTGCATGTTGCAGCTGATAGGCGAAAGGCGATCGAGCCATGGTTCCAGGACAGGCGGGTTTTGATTGCCGAGTCGTCCAAGCGAGTGGGCCGTCGGTCAATTCGATCATGGTTCGGCACGCCCTGAACGAACTTTGAAGATAGCAACAGCAGGCACTAGCCTTGTCTAGCGGCGATATCTGTCAAGGATCTGCTCTCACGCTGCACACGGTGCGTGCTTGCATTGATCCACGCGGGGACAAGACTAGATCGCCGCAGTTGTGCGCAGTATTCAACAGGCTCCGCACCGTTGCTCTCTTTTTCGTAAAAGCATATAAGGAGCAGTCGTTCGTTAATGCATTCCCTTCCTATGCCCACATTACCCCTCCAACATGTCTCCACCGCCCTCCCCGAAACAAGTCGCTACCACAGTGGATCTCGAAAGAGACCCGCTCCTTCCTACTTCAAAGGAAGGCGAAAGCATCGTCGACATGCCAGCCAAAGGTGCCTTGAACGAGGACCACCTCGAGCTCCGTGTTGGCGAGCAGCAGTCATCTCGCTCCAGCAACGGCGCTCGAATCCTCTCGCGAGGACTCAAGGGCATCGCCGTTTTGCTTATCGCCTTCTTGGCAGCCAACGGCTTCTGGGCTCTCTTGCGCCCTGAGCTGTATGGTCACAATGGTCTGATCTCTATGCATGGCAAAGGCGACGGTCATCACCACAAGCACCACCATCACCACCATCACGGACCTCCACCGCCGCCTGGCCCGCCTGGTCGTGGTCCTCATCACCCTCCTGGCCCACCTCCTCCCGGTCCGCCCGGCCACGACCATCCTCATCCCCCTCCTCCACCTCATGGTCCTCCTGGTCACGATCACCCTCATCCTCCCCCGCCGCCTCACAAGCCTGGTCACGACCACCCTCACCCGCCTCCGCCTCCGCCACCTCACAAGCCAGGTCATGGTCCAGGTGGAGACCGACCCGGCCCTCCTCCTCCCCCGCCGCCTCACAAAGGCCCTGGCAAGGTGCAGGACTGCTACGACCTCGTGCCTGGCAAGACGCTAGAGATCCGAGCCCCGCTCAAGAGGCCGGATCAGGGTGTCGAGGTGGCGCCTTCTCTCGCTGGCTCGAGCGTCACATTTGTATGGGACGGCAAAGTCGGCCCGCCTGCACACCCTCCTCGTGGTCCTCACCCTGGTCCCCCTCACCCTCCTCGTCCTCCCCACGAGATGGAGTACAAGGATGACCAAGGCAAAGAACAGAAGCCCAAGAAGCCCAAGAAGGACTTCGGAAATGTCGTGTTCGAGATCGAAGTGCCAGCCGAGACCGAATGGAAGGATGCCAACATCTCTTCGAGCGAACTCAAGCTGTGTTCGATGCTTCGACCCGACTCGGTGGGCATTCACGTTTTCAACGCCAGCGGCATCCCTCCTAGCCACGCTCACATCGAGCCTGCTTTCGATCAGATTGCATCCAGCTTCAACACCACTGTCTACTTGCCCAGTCACTTTGCTCGTTCTCCGATCCGCACCGGTCACCTTCCTTGATCGAAGGTCCGCGTGTAAATGATATTCTCGCATTGAAATGACTCAGTCTGGCTTTTATCCGATGATAGATGAACAGTGTGCTCGAGTCCTTTGATCTAGCTGTGTGTTTCGCTCGAAACGCACGTAGCGCTGCCTAGCAGCGTAAGGTTCAAGCTTGCGGAATGGTGACGGGTCCATGCCATCTCAAAACGTGTAGTACATGTGTACATACTGATGCTCTATGGGCATACAGCGTGGTTGCTTCGTCCAGTGGTAGGATACCTCTTTCGGGCCCGGCCCGGTGTGGAACACACCAATTGAGGAACTCTGAATATAGAGGTGGTCGGGGGTTCGAATCCCCCAGTGACCCGTGAACCTAATTTTTTGCCTTTTTTTTGGTACCTACGAATGCGGAAAGGCCAGGGGAACACGCTCGTGAAATTTGGAGCATGATTGATCAGGAAATGGACGAGTAATGGTGATTTCAATTTTTCGAGATGATGGTTTCAGCCCCACTATCAGACAGCACAGACCTCAACCCACTTTTGTAGCGCAAAATGACAATTCGAGCTGCTCGGGACTGGTGAAGACACCTTGTGAGAGCTCCAACATGCTCGGAGGACCGGACGATTGCGATGAGCGCTGGTCTCTACCATTGGAAATCGTAAGCTGTCCTCGGCGTGGTGACGACGGAGCGGGGATGTGGAGGTTTACGGGCCAACTGCGCGGACAAGGTGAAATCAACAACAAGCTCAGACCGCATGACGGGTTTCATCCATACTCGCCACGACCATCACATCAACTACCATCTCCATCCGCCCTATCCTCCTGACCAGCTTAACCTTTCGCTAGCCTTTGCGACGAAATCAGTCAACATGAGCGCGTTTCCTATGATGCGTGTCGTACCACAGGCTTGCCGGGTAAGTGTCGGACTCTCTTGCCGGGCGATCGGTGCAAAGTGACAGCTCGCTGACCAACTATGAATTCCAACTCTTCCTTCGCACCACCAGGCCGCATCGATGGCCGAGGCAAGGCTCGGATTGAACATGCGCTTGCCTCAGCAGGTGCGCACATACTACGGCAAGCGCATTGATCCACGCACGCGGTTTGAGGCGGCAGGACGCAGCATGCGGCCACGTGTCGTCGCAGCATCCGCGTCCAACTCTGGCTCAACGATGCGCATGGGCTTGATGCTCGGTGGTGGCTCGCTCATCGCTGCAGCCGGTCTGAGCGCTTTTACCTCGCAGAGCGTCCAGTGCGAATCTGCTCGTCCTTACGCCACTCCATCCGCCCCCGTCAACGTCTCTACCACCCAAGACACCACGACCGTCTCGACAGAGCCTCAGAGCATCGTCAACGTCTACCAACTCTCGTTCGGTACCATCTGCGGTGTCTGCGCTGGTATCTTCATCAAGAAGGGTCTGAAGCTCATCGCTTTCCTTCTCGGTGGGTGCTACATCCTGCTTCAATACCTTAACAGCCAGAGGCTCATCTCGGTCAACTGGTCGGCGATCAATTCGCGCTACGACAAGCTGGTGGGCAGTGCAGCCGGACCAGAGACGACGCAAGTGCGCGGCTACTCGGGAAGTACGCTTCAGCGTATCTGGAACAGGACGACCAACTTCCTTGTCGCTGACTTCCAGCCTCGTGCCACCTTCATGGCTGGTCTCTTGCTTGGTTTGCGCCTCGGTTGAGCGGCGGAGATCGTAAGAGTGTACGGGCCGCTGTACCAAATTCTGCAATACTAAGCGATGAAAGTGAGCAATGATCTGATGGTGTCGAGACTGTGAACCGCTCCTCATCATCGTGTCCGTGCGTATGATGCCGCGTTTGAGCGGTGACTTGAGCGGATATATTTTCTGTCGAATCAGAATTCAAAAAAGGCTTTGAAAATTGCGGGCGTGAAAAAGCGGGCGCTCCGCATTTCTTCTCGAGTTTGTGATAGGGACGACATCCTTCTTGTTCACCATCTTCCTTCCATACGATCCTATCCTTTCCAAAGCAAACACGATGTCTGCACAAGAGATCACCGTTCCGGCACCAGCCGACTTCCACGTCCATCTGCGACAGGGCAAGATGTCCGAACTCGTCACCCCACACGTCGCCGAGGGAGGTGTCTCGCTCGCATACGTGATGCCCAACCTCGTCCCTCCCATCACATCGACACAGCAAGCCACCGAATACCTCGAGTCGCTACGAGCGCTCGCTCCCAAGACCAAGTTCATCGGCACACTCTACCTCTCCCCCGCCCTGACACCAGCCGAGATCGCCAAAGCCGCTCAAAACGGCGTCCGCGGTGTCAAGAGCTATCCCCGCGGCGTCACCACCAACTCCGACAGCGGTATCGAGGACTACGAAACCTACTACCCCATCTTTGAAGAGATGCAGAAGCACAACATGATCCTCAACCTGCACGGAGAGGTGCCCTCCAACGCCGATGCGGGTATCTGTGTGCTGAACGCCGAGGAGAGGTTCTTGACGCACTTGTTCAAGATTCACCGTCAGTTCCCCAAGCTCAAGATCGTCTTGGAGCATGCTACTACGAGGAAGGCGGTAGAGGCTGTCAAGCAGTGTGGTGATACGGTCGGATGCACTATCACGCCCCATCATCTGGAGCTGATCGTGGACGATTGGGCAGGAAAGCCGCTCAACTTTTGCAAGCCCGTTGCAAAGTATCCGGATGACAGGCAGGCGTTGCGCGACGTCATTCGTGAAGGTACGTCCAAAAACGACTCGGATTGCTGCTGCACTGAACGCAAGCTAACACTTTCTGATGCGCTTCTTTTCTTCCGTTTGCTTACTATTCAACAGGTCACCCGCGCTTCTTCCTCGGATCCGACTCAGCACCTCACCCGCTCGCCAACAAGTACCCTTCAGCAGTCACCCACGGCGCACCCGGCACCAAACCCTCCTCCTCGGGAAGCGACGACCTCGAGCCCACCGGTGTCGTCTCGTGCGGATGTGCAGCCGGCGTCTACACCTCGTCCATCCTCGTTCCCCTCTGCGCAACCCTCCTGGAAGGCTTCGGAGCACTCGACCAGCTCGCCAACTACGTCAGTCTCAACGGTCGCAAGTTCTACGGCTACGACGACGACGCCGAGCTCTCGCAGGGTAGCATCAAGATTCGTCGGGCGACCTCGTCCAGCGCAACCGTACCTGCAGTCTACGTGCATCCCGAGTTCCAGCAGGTGTCGGATTCGGATGCATCAAAGGTGCAAGTGGTTCCATTTTGGGCAGGCAAACGATTGGGATGGGAGATTGTTCGGTCGTGAAGATTTAGAGGTCAAGGGTCGATTCGGCGGAGGGCGGTCCGGTTCGGAGTTGGCGAAATCGGAGATACACCTCGCTGTGAAGAGGCTGTCTGTGCGTGTGCCTGTATCTTTGATTGAACAAACAAAATGGTTGAGTAAAGGACGAGCGAACAAAAACGAGGTCGTGTGAGTGTCGCTGAAGCTTATTGGTTGAAGATTTGATCGGACGACAACGTGTGGAACAAACTTCGGAAGTGTCATGGTCGACATGGCAAGAGAAATCACGTCGAAAAACGAAACGGCAAAGATCGCTTCCGACGTTCGGACAGGCTCAAGCCGAATGCAGACTCAGCGCGAAAAAATTGTTGATGAAGGGGATGCGTTGCAGCGTTGAGAAGAGGCTTGCAGCCAAGGTTGGGGGGAGGGCGAAAACTTCATTCCGGATGTATCATCTCGGGTGGGTGTGCTCCAGGTGGCGGTCTTGCAGCTTGTCTCGAGACTTGCGACAATGGGAGGTAAAGTTTTTGTGGGGCTGCGTCAAACAATAAGCTTGACCTCTGTGGGCATGCTCAGACTCTGTCCCCGTCCGGAGAACTCCAGCAGCCTCAGCAGAGAGGGCTTTACTCCGGACTCGACGCAGTGAGCGAGCTGTTCGTGGAGCGAAGTCGCATTCCGCACGTGTGTCGACTCGATAGATCTCACGCGTGTCATCTGTCGAACCGAAGTGGCAAAGTAGACTTTCGAGTGAGACGTCATGGCTCTTTCGTCCAAAGTGTCAAGTGTCGAGTCCCGTCTCATCGCTCCTGTCACTCTTTTGTTTCGACTCATGACATTTCTCTGAATTGGACTAGAAAGCCACTTCTGCCAAGCGAAAACTTCAAAGCTTGAGCTTACCTTACTACGGGCCCCACTCGAGACAAAAAAATGAAGGTTACGGAGTTGCGAGGTATGCAGCAGCAGCAGCAGCAGCAGCAGCAGCAGCACACACATGTCCACAGACTGGATGAGCTGTGTGTGAATCGTTGTGTCCCCGCACAAAGAAGCATGAGCCATTGGTTGAGCCGTCATGTGATGACGTGTGGTATCGCCACCCAAATTGTGTCGCTTCCGACGGATGGAGGAGGCTGCATTGCTTTCTGGCGGTGGGAGCGGCAGAAGTCTTCAACCAGACGTAGGAACGTTCAAGTGGGGGTGTGGATTCTTGGTGGCTGATTGCGTTGCGGCTCGGCTCCAAACCAGCTGCGTACAGTTGTCGCAGCTGCACGTTTCGAACTGCAGTCTTCACATCGTTACCGAAGATGAAGCTGTGTGGGGGCGGTTGATAACGAGAAATTGACCGGTGGCATGTTGCAGCCCTAGACCTTCTTTGCTGACTCCACTCTGTTGACTTTGCACCAGCTTGGTTGCGCTGCGATTCGAGATGCGTAGTTCGCACTGTGCGTCGAGAACGGCGAGTCGCAGTTACTTCATCTCATCTCCCTGAGAGCGAATCGCTAAGAAATGCACGCCTTTGTCTACTCAATGGTCATCCGACTCGAGCATCCGTAATAAACTTACCTTTCCTTCTTTTCCGAGCTTAACTCTGCTGTTTCGGACAAAAGCAAGGGGATCAACACGGAGCTTTTGCAACAGCACGTTATCAATCCCTTCATCTCATAGACTGATGACAGGACGAACGAAACTCGAGCGGAGATTGTCAATCTCTTCACTTCATTTGGTCGGACAGTTGCTGCCCCCAGAAACGTGCGCATTCACTCCGTCGTCCCTCGTCATGCTTCACAGCAATGAAAAGTATCCGGGTCATTTACGGCTCAAAAGATAGGTTATCGGAGGTTTTTTTTCTCACGACTCGAAACGAACGAAGGATACCACTTGAGCCTCTCCCTCTGATTCTGCCGTCAATGTCGCCGGTCGAGCGTGATCCATGGTGGTTCTAAATCCGGGATTCTTTCTGCTGCCATGCGCAAAAAAATGGTCAGAGTGCCCCACACTCACACTGAAGAGAAAAAAGCGTGGGAAAGTTTTAAGTCTCCATGCTCAGACTTTGTTTTCGTCGAGCTGCAGATCGAGAACAAAAAGATTCCCGGCGGTCCCCTCCTCCCTCTTTGCCCCCTCTCCTCTCCCACAGCGAACGAGAACCGATAGCCTTTTTACGCGACAACGGTTGAAAGCTTGGCGGATTGTGGTTGGGTTCAGGTACAGTTGTCGTCATACGTATCTTTTGTGCTTGGCTTTTCTAAGCGTCGAACTTTTTTTTTCCTTTTGCGTTGTCAATGAAGAGACTTTTTGGCGGGACAAACAGAAACCCTAGCCCAGCTTCAAAGAAAAACAAAAGGGGTTTTGCAGAAAAAGATGTCGTCAGACATGGTGAGAGAGTGAGAGAGAGGAAGTGGCATAGCAACATGAAGAGAAAAGTTCGAAGCTCGAATGTCCCCGCTCTCCTCCTCCTCCTCCTCCTCCTCTTCTTCGCATGTGCAGATGGAGATTTGCGCAGCAAGTCCATGCATGGTTTGTGCATGGGTGTCTTCCGTTTATGAAGTGAAAAAAGACGCCATGCTGGGTGCGAGTGCATAGTCAGAGAGACAGAGAGGGGAAACAGGCTCACGTTATTCGAGCGCTGGAGGTCTCCGGTGTTTCATCGAAATGGAGCAGGTGTCATTGTGCACAGACAGACAGAGTGGAGTGCGCCGAATGCAGCGGGAGAGGAATTGGCGCAGCGCAGACCTTTTTACACTCCAGAGCGCAGTTCCATCAGAGTCGCAGCGTTCAAGCATTTCAGGTTTAGTTAAAAAGCCGATGACCTCCCCCCGCTCGGACATGCTTTGGTTGGGGTCTCGCATCGACATCTGCCCTTTCTTCTCTTTTCGACTGGACAGGTCGGTAGACTACCGGCTCAGCGTAAGGCTCGGTCAAGATCCTTGACATCGCATTGCTACTTTCCCCGACGTCATCGCGGCAAACCACTTCCGTCAGTTTGGCCACCATGTACCTCTCACAACCCCGTGACCTCATCCCCTCGATGTCAGCGGGCTGTTCTCGCGGTCCCCTCCTGCTACCGCCTCAAGACCGACTTTTCACTTCTTCATCCACAACCACCAGCAGCAGCACCATCAAGAGTCTCTCTCCTCCCCACGAATCACACCGCCCACATTCATCACCCACCACCCATTCCTTGCTTCCACCATACACTTCTCCACCAGCACCCTTGAAGCCCCCTTCCACCGCCACTACCATCCCCACGCCGGGCACGCAATCCCGCTGGTTCCGATCGCAACACTTTCAAACCGTCTGGGACAACCTCGAGCCCGGATCTGCTTCCACACGCCCACCTCACCCGTACACGGAACTGATCAAGCTCTGCATCCTCAAGCGGAGGGAAGGCAAGTTGACATTGAACCAGCTCTACCGAGACCTCGAAGACAAATTTCCGTTCTTTGCGACTTCGCAGAAGGGTAAAGGTTGGAAGGTACGTTCACCCTCCCCCTCCACTCCTGAGAAGTGATCATGAGCTGACAGTGATGTCTGGTTGGGATGCAGAACACGCTGCGACACAACCTCTCAACGCAACCCTACTTTATCAAGCTCGAACGCGAGCACGGGCAGCTCGGCAAGGGACACTACTGGGCGTACGATCCGGATCTGGAGAAACCGACGAGCTTGGCTCAGAGCTCGGTGGTTCAGTTGAGCTGGTTGTGGCCTCCTAGCGTCTCCGCTTCGACAGCGGCTGCTGGTCCGACGAGGAAGGAGGTGCTGAAACACGATGCGAGCCTGCCGAGATACGATTCCTTCGACCTGCGCTATCGTACACCGGAAGGTCCGTACTCGATGCAGCGCCGTCGATCCAGTCCTGTACAGCATCAGCATCAGCCATCGGCGGCAGGGGCGGGGGCGACGAGACTCAGGTCGGCCACGATCTCGACCATCCACAGACCGACCGTGCACGAAGGAGGAGGATGGGAGAGGAGACGTGATTCTTCGTCCTCGGCTTCGTTCTGGACGGCGAGGTCGACGACGTCGGATGTCGAGGATAGCGACGAAGCTGCAGGACGGGGAAGCAGGTTGCCCCCGCTTCCGGAGGTGGGAGGAGGAGGTGGCCAAGCGAGGGGTAAGAGTTGGAGCGATTACTGGTTGAGTCATCCCATTTCGAGGCGGTAGATTCGTGCAGCTGCACCAACGATAACAGCTTTCTAACCAGATCTGCATCCCAAGCATTCGAACTTGAGGTTTCAACCAAGCCTAGCATCAAGCATACTTTTATCGGACACTACCTTCTTCACTCCCCCCCTCCGTTCTTAGCAAAAGTGAAATTCAAGTGCCGAACAATCCCTCGTATTCCCCCTTGCCCTGTCCCTGTTTCTCTGAGCACATCCAAGCTCTGATCCGTCTATGCACAATGTAAGTCTAGCCAACTCACCATGCAATGTCACACGCAAATGCGTACTGTTCCGCGTGCACATTCCTGTCTCGCCCTCCCTTCAACCCGACAACTCACGTCGTGGCAAAACACAACCTGAGTGCTTGCCTCAGCCATCTCGGTCGGCCCCCTCTCATTCTCACTCCCACTCCGTACAAATCCGATCGTGAACAGTGAAAGAATGCAATTTGAAAGAACGAAAGAAACCATGACCCAAAAGAAACACAAAAAGCAAACGAAAGATCGAACCCCTACACCCCTCTCCTTCCGGCTCACAACGTGATCACAGGCCCAACACCCGCCATCGTCGAGAAATCGAGCATCCAAACCGGCGTAGCTTTGGGCGCTGTCACCGCCGACTTCCTTACGTACCTCCTCGTCTGCTGCTGCTGCTGAACCTGCTTACCACCACCACCACCACCACCATTCGACTCGATATCAAACTTCAAACTCTTCGCATCAAACACATCCTCATCCTCCCTGAACCTCCCCCACCTGGCCCCCTCCTCCATCCCGGCAGCATTGCACATCTTCGCAGCCGTCACCGCAGCCCCTCCCTGGTTGGTCAGGTATCCGCTCAGACCCGAAAACGCCCCCGTGAGATGCTGCAGACTCATCCGGCTCAACGCACGCGAACCGATCGACGCGACGTAGCTCGAAGCGGATGAAGCCGACGATTCGTGGCCGTAGATCACCGGTCCTGCGCTGTGCTGCTGCTGCGGTGCGTAGTTGGAGCTCGAATCGAAACTCTCGCGCAGATACGCGGATCGAGCAACGGGCGGACGTCGACCTCCAAAGATGCTGGCTGTGCGCGTGTTGGTCGAGGTGAACACGGGCTTGCCGTCCTTGTTGATTCGTGCGTTGGGCAGCAGCGTACCGTTCGTTAGCGTGATGGGTGGCAAATCGAGCGGCTCCTCCGAGGTGCTGAGTGGGGGAAGACGGTCTTCGCACAGGATGCCGAAAAAGTCCTCCACCGTGTGCTGACCGCTAGGCGTCTTGCGCGAGCGCGACTTGCCCCATTCGAAGCTCCACTCGCGGTGGAATTCGGGTCGAGGCGAGGGTGGATGCATCGCCACATCCTCTTCTTGGCCGATGCCAAGTTGCACTGCATGCTGAGGCGGAGTCGAAGGCGCAGCGTGACTGTCACCCGAACTGCTGCTGGAAGAAGCGTTGGTGCTGTGTTCGGCCGTACCCGTAGTGTTGCTGCGGTTGACGAAGCGCTCGCTACCATCACCACCGACGAAAGGCGGCTCCGTCGAGCGACAAAGATCCGGCGTAGGAGGAGCATTCTCAGCATCCTGATACTTAACACCAAAGCTCGACTCGCTAGCATCGAAACTGGGTCGCACAACATCAATCTCTCCCGCCTCGATATCCACCCAAGCCGGACTCGCGTCCACCGCAGCGCTCAGCGTCCCATTGCTACCCGCCAGACTCTCCGACACCTCCGAGACCTCTTCAATCTCATCCAGCGTCTGCAGAGCGCCCATCCCTAGCCCAACCAACTCGCTCTCCGACGAAGGCAACTTGGTCGAGAAAGAATCCGACATGTCCGAATCGTTGTCCGTATGCGCCGTGTCGTCGGTCATCATCGTCATCGACAGCGAAGCGCTGCTCTGCGACTGACCAAAGCTACCCATGCTCGAATCGTAGGCAAAGACGTGACGCTTGTTCTTGCCGAGCATACCACTCGAGCGTCGCACCGAGCTAAACGAGTCCGAGTTCGACATGTCCCGGCTGTCATCGGGAGAGGCGAAGCTCTGCTCCTCGGCAGCGACGGCTGCAACCTTGTGGTCGCCGACCTCGACCTCTTCTTGGCTCTCCACCTGCTGCTGGGACTGCTGGGACTGCTGAGACTGACGCTGCAACCTCACCACCTCCTCCTTGGCCTGCAAATGCTGCTTACGCTCATGCTCCAAGCTTCCAGCCAAATTGAAGATCTGCTGTCGCATATCCGCCAGCAACTTGGTGATCTGAGGCGGAGCCTCCTCGTTCCCGATGCTCGGCGAAAGTCGAGGTGTAGCATTGAGGCTCGGACTGACAGCTCCAAGATTGGGACTCTTCAACACGGCGGCCAAGTCGAGCGAAGGCATCTCGAGAGCCGCAAGAACACCCAGCTCGTCAGCAGGCACATTGCCAGAGCTCTGCTCGATCGCGTCGGTGAGCTGCTTGATGCGCAGACGTGCAGCAGCACGAAGCTTACGGTTGTCGTCCGACTTGACCTTTTCGGTGCGCAGCATCTTTTCGAGATCCTGGCATCGCGAGCGCCAGCCCTCGATGTCGTCCTGGAGAACCTCGCGCTCGGCCTGCAGATCCTCCTGCGCCTCCTTGACCTGATCGAGCTCGGCACGCATCGCAGCGAGCGCATCCTCAGCTTGGCGCGCCGCTGCCTCTGCCCGCTGTGCACGGTCAAACAGATGCTCCTCCTTGTCCATATTCCACTGCTCCAACTCAGCCTTTTCCCGTGCACTCCGCTCCGTCTCGTTGGCGAGCTCACGCTCAAGCATCTCGACCTGCATCTTGGTCGACTCCAAAAGCGCAGCATCTCTGTTGGCTTTGGCCTTGAGCTCGTCGTGGACTGCAAGCGGCACAGTACCCAGACTGGCGATCGAGTCGGATGTCGAGTGTGTTGTGGCGACCTCGGGCACCGAAGCAGTCGAAGGCTTGTAGATGATAGAAGATCGTCGAGCGGCACGACTCGACGTAGATCCGCTGCTGAAAGAGTTGGCGAACTCGCTGTCGCGAGACGATGAGCCTGATAGGGGCACGGCAGAGTGAGCACCCATGATGAGGCTGCGACGACGCTGCGCTGCAGTCGTCGCGGTCGGCGTAGCAGTGGCGCCTGCTCCCATGTTGGGGCTACCGGACGCTACGTTGCTAGAAGGCGCCGACTCCATGATCGAGGAAAGGTTTGCTTGGCTGCCAAGACGAAGCGTGCGCATGCCCTGTCGAGACGAGGTGGTGCTTCCTGAGGACATGGAAGTCGAATCGCCCGTCGAAGGCGTGGACGCAGCGGGAGCAATGACCGAGTTGCGATGAGCGCGAAGGATCTGCTGCTGAAGCTCTTCCAACTGTCGCTGCTCCTGGCTGGCGACCTCTTCAGCGGAAAGCTCCGTGTCAACAGGACTTGATTCACCTTGACTCTGATGACCATGAGCCTCTACGACGCTGATCGAGCTCTCCTCCTCAGCATCTTCAGACACTTTAGCAAGCGAGCTCAAATCAGGACAAGTCGTGCTCCTGCTAGGAAGCGTCACAGACACCTCGGACGCTTCCGGCTGTTCGATCACTTGACTCTCGTCGTCGTCATCCGCAGCTTCAGGCAGCGCAGCCAACGACGCCTTTGGTGTTGGCTCGTCCGCAATGGAGGCAGCAGCGAGAAGCGGCGAAGTGGGGAAGTTGGGCATCGACGGGCTACTGACAAGGCCATTGCGCTGCGAAGGTGTGAGGTAGAGGCTAGGCGGTCGAGACTTGAGCTTGAGGGGTTTGGGCGCCAAGCTAGCACGTCGGTTGCGCTTAATCGTCTCGTCCTCGACTTCTTTACGCTGCTTGCGGAGCTCGTTTTCGATGCTGGTGCGGCCATCGACGGGCATGTCGAGACTAGAGCGCTCGCGGCTGGGCGATGTAGCATCTTCTTCCTCCTCTTCTTCCATCAGAGTTCCAAGTCCTTCGGGTTGCGGCGATTCGGCGCGAATGATCATAGATTCCGGTCGAGCTGGACTAGAAAGGTAAGCGTTCGGCAACGCTGGAGACGAGAAGCCGGCAGACAGCATGGAGGACGGCGAGGGAGGCACGAGGCTACGACCCCAGCTCTCACGGCGGTTTGAAGTGGACACAGCAGGGGCAGAGGCAGGAACCGCAGCAGAGGCAAAGGAATTGCCGTCGAATGCTTGCGTGTTCCAGCTGGCTCTGCGTTCGCTGAGCTCGTTCTGATGAATCTCGTCGAGGTTGGGGATCTGAATGCTCCCGGTCCTTGTATGGCCAGAAAGGCGGCGAGATGTCCGCGATGAAGCAACGACGGCGGAAGATGGACGCTCCGACGGAGTGCTGCGCGCTGCCGAGGTACGACCTTCGAGCTTGTCCAGCGCAGTGAGACGGCCTTCGCTGCTTTCTTCCGCCTCGTTAGCAGCATCGGCGATGGCTTTCCTCCAATCCCATTGTTGACCGCTTGCACGGCTGCTGTTCCTGACGTTGTTGTTGGTCATCGAGACAGGATCAGAAGATCCAAAGAGCAAGCTGGCGGAAGGAAGGTTCGACATGCGCGAGCTGCGGCGCCTGGACGAGCCGACGGAGTGCATTGGCGAAGTTGCTGCTGTGGCCATATCCAATCCGAGACCAGCGCTGAGACCACCCATGATCTCCATGCTCTCGCGCTTGGTGGAGACGCTCGGAGTGCGCGCGTGTCGGCTGAGACGTCTAGAGTGACGCGCATTGGGGACAAAAGGCGAAGGCGCGGCGATTGCAGTCCCATTTTGCGAGGCGGGTCGATCGAACAGCGCCGGGGACACTGGCGAAACGTTGCTCAAACGGTTTGCAGAGGCGGTGGAACTCGGTCGCAAGTTTGGGGTAGTAGCCGCCCCGCCGAATAGCGCCGAAGAATCGAGGAACTGCTGCGATCTTCGCTGAGGGTTGGCGAATTGAGGCGTCTCCGGCTCCGCACGGTGCTCGATGGCGAGAACGACAGGCTCCTCCTTCTTGGCGCCGAGCAACGAGATGCTGACGGGGCGCGACAGCGAGAAATTGCGCGAATGGGATCGCGAATGGGATCGAACGTGACCAGCACTTGGAGGAGCAACAATGGAAGCAGGACGGCCGAGCATCGACGCAGAAACGGGAGGAGCAGGGCTGGTCGCTATCGCCTGTGCCTGCGACCACAGAGCGTTGGGAGTGATGGAGATGGATCCGGCGCGCGAATGTCCCCTTCCATGGCCGGATCGCGAAGCGGTACGCGCATGGGATGGTGTCGAGGTAGCGATGGATGCAGCCGACGTAGACGCCTGCGAAACAATCTCGTTCGACAGCGCCTCTGCAACAGCCGTCGAGGGAGGTGTGTCGGTCGAACGAACACCAGACCCGGACCGCGTATGCGAGTGCGAGGATGAAATGGAGGAGCGCTTCTGAGCAATAAGCGCCTGCTTTGCACGATAGCTCTTGAGCTTCTTTTTCGCAGACAGGATCTGCTCACCGCGATCGCGAGATGCGTCGGACATGATTGCAGCTGAGGTGGTGGGACTGAAAGACGATGTTGAAGCGACAACAAAGTCGATGCTGGGTGTACGAGTGCTTCGTCGACGAGTGATGGAGTTTTGCATCGAAGTAGGAGGGGAAAGGGGGGTGGGGAGGATACGTGTCGAAGCTGCCAGCAGCTGTTGTTGAGGGTGAAGTGGGTAAGATCGGTTGTCGACTCCTCTCTTTTCTTTTGACCTGCAAGAAAGAGAGTGAGGGAAGGAGGGAGGAGTGCGGTTGCAGAAAAGCCTCACAGAGGTGTGCCTGCTGGTTTGCGTTTTGTGAGATGAAAGCGAGAGGCGGTGGGAGCGCTTTTGGTTCGCCGATCGATCGCTTGGTTTAGAGAGGAAATGAAGTTGTGCGTGTAGTGTTGATACGGCGTGAAGTTTTGGTGGGTTGGGTAGAGCAAATATGCGAGGCGAGAACAAAAGACAAGATGCAGAGAAGAGTGGAGACGATTGAGAGGAAAGAAAAGGAGAACGAGGCTATGTGTGTGTATGCGATATCGCCGTCGCCGTCTCTCGCAGAGACACGTTGAAGGGTGAAAGGCGATGGATGGAAGGAGGATGAGGGGAAGGTGAGAAAGGCGAAAAAAGCAAAGACGATTCCACCAGCAAGAGCGGGATAGCGAGGCGATTCGTGATTGCGACGAGGGCAGCCAGAAGCAAGCAAAATTAGGAGGCAGGAAATGCAGTCTCAGCATTCCGAACACGCACACACGCGCTCGCACGCACACACACACACACACACCATTCTCTGAACCAGCTGCACCAGCTGCAGTTGCGTCCCATTGTAGTTACCATAGGTTACCATTTGTTGCAAGCAAGCCGCACCATCCATTCTCTCTCTTGATCATTCCCATCGGCAACGGCTCATCGTTCTCTCTCTGCAGCGCATTGCTTCGGTGCAGTGCAAAGCGAGCGAGTCCAACTGAAACCAGGGTTCCTTTCTTCTCCTCACCAAAGAACGCAGATCGCCTTTCTCGTTTGTTTCACCTTGCTGCTTGCCGCGTGTGCACTTTGCCAGTCATGCAGCAGGCGGCTGCACCTCTACAGTAGCTCCTTGCTTTTCGACTTTGAATACAAAAAGTGGGAATGCTGTACAGCTTTCCATTTCGAAATTTGAATTCGAAAAAAGTGAAATTGCCCGCCGTTTTGCTGTGACCGGCGTGGGAAAAATGTGTCAAAGAGGACGCGAGAAATCGCTGCCGTGTGTGAGAGTGAGTGAAGAGTCAAGAAGGCTGAGCCACTCTACACGCGAGCCTCGATTGACGCGAAGCTCGTGCCGGCCTGAGACCAACAAAAGAACGACTTGCCACGACTGCCACGGCTCAGCTTCCATTTGGCTCGGTGTGTGCGAGAGAGGGACAGAGATCAAAGCGCTGCAATCGGTTGCTATCGTCGTTGTCGCCATCCTCAGGCTGATGCCTAGGAACGCCGCGTCGTTGAACGAGATGTGGTCGAGTATGTGCTTGAAAACGTTCTCGAAAGAATCACACATCAGCCTTACTGTATACGTTGCGTTGCAAAGCTGCTGCGGGCTGCAAGGACCTTACACGCACGCCGTCCACGGGCAGCGACGCCTATCAAAGCGTAAGCCACCTCCTAAGTATCAACGGATAGCTGCTCAGTCTGTCGTCCTCTTCACACTCAGAAGGACCGATTCGTCCTCACACACATCACATTACACTAGCAGACCAAATGAGCAGCACCAAAAGGCATTCCATCAAGTACAATGCGCAAAAACGAATCCTATCAAACAGCCACAGCCTCGATCCCCAGCCCCCTCGTCGTCTTGCCACTCTCACCCTCCACCCCTCTCCTCACCTCCCTGTAACCTGCACTCTTCGACCTCCTCAACAACGACTCGGCCGGCGACTGCTGCAGCCCTGCTCGGCTCAACACCGTCCCATCCTCCGACAGCTGTTCCTTCATCCTCTGCGGAGGAACCGGGAACTCGAAATCGACCGCTAGCGACGAGGCGATGCTGTACGATGTATCCGGTCTCACCTCTTTCCCTTGAGCAGGTTGTGAGGGGGGGGCATCGTTGACGGGCGCATCCAGAGCAGTGTGGAACGAAGCAATGCTGCCCGCGTTCGAGTCCTTTCGCGCCACTTGAGGAGCGACTGAAAGCAAATGGGGAGAGTGAGACGACGATCGTCGGGCGGGGATGGGCGGTCTCGAGTCCTTCACCGTGCTTGCTACACGCTGGCTTTGAACGGACGGCACCGTCTCCCGAGCCTCCAGCCCCATCAGCGCCAGTCGAGCAGCAAGCAGCGGATCGTTCTGCTTCTTGAGTGCGTACTTTTGCTGCAATTGAATCTGACGTCTAGCCTCCTTCTCGGCATGACGCTTCTCCCTCTCCACCAGTTCGAGCTGCTTGGCTCGAGCCGCTTCTTCCGATGTGGCGTACGAGCGCTGCTTGGTAAGCTTCTTGACGTCGGTTTCCGTTTTCTCCGCTCCTTGGGGGACATTGGTGCTGACAACGGCTGCAGTCTTGGGGTTAGTGTCGCGACCACCGTCAGCAACGCCACCCGACAACTGCGCAAAAGCCACTGGCACCACCGGCACCATCGGCACCAACATCGGATTGACGCCAGCACCATCCCCAGCTCCACTCGACTTCCTCCTGCTGCTCGAAAGCGAAGCCGAGCGTCGCAGAGGGCGCGGGCCGGCTGGTTCGACCATCACCGCCTCACCGGCTGCTCGGGACTCGCTCACATTGCGACGGACTCGTTTGGACGGTGCGCGACCAAGACGGATCGCTTCCTCCACCACCGAGCTTGACGGTGAGGCTACGACTGGAGGAGTCACAGGAGCAACGGGAGCTGCCACAGCATCCTGCCCACCGATCATCTTGCGATCGTGGAACGCAGACAGCCTTGCGTATCGCCTGGGCAGCGTCGCGACTTCACCACCATCCACAACGGTCTTGCTCTCCCTCTGCCCCTCCTCCTCGCCCACATCCTTCCTTTGCGAGATCTCCATCAGCCGCCTATCCAGCTCACCGATCAACCTTCTCTGCCTTTCCGTCTCCCTCTCCTCCCCCGGCGCCACCTTCCGCAACGTATTGCTCCTCGAAAGTCTCGGGGCCTCAGCAGTCGGCAGCGGTCGATCCGCAACCCAGTCTTTCACCCTTCCTTTCCCCAACGCCACCACTTCGGCTCGCCTAGCCTGCCCAACTTCGGCTTCCAACGCGCTCAGCGCGTCTTCCGAGAGTCGGCTCTCGCTCCAGTGTCCACTGCTGCGGGCGGTGAGGCGCGAAGCGGTGCTCGATCGGCGTGCCTGTTGGATAGTCGTTTGGCTGAGCGAGGAGCTGACGGATGCGTCGCGGCGAGGTTGGCGGGTGAGGAACGTGTGTTGGGATGCTGCGGAGCTTTTGGCTGGTAGTGGACCGACTGAGTCTGTGTCTCGGTCGTTAGCCTCATCGGCCGAACTAGGCTGAACAGGAAGAGCCGGAACCCGCCCACGAAGCGTCGACGTAGGAGAGATATCCGATACCGATGCTGCAGGCATCTCGGAAACACTCGGCTGCGCCGTACCACGCACAGCTCGCACAGTACTCGACCCGACCGAGTGAACTGACGCAGCCTCATGCTTGGTATCCGAACGCATCGTCGTCTGCGAGCTCGACCTTAGCTGTTCCGCATCGCCGTCCGAACCTACCGCTACCTTCGTCACCTCATCCACCACCTTCTCAACGGACTTTCCATCCTTTGCAGCCCCATTGAGAGGTCGAAAAAAGAGCTGGTCGTTACTGTTGTCCCCCTCCCGGCTATCATCCGAAGCATCCGTATTGACCACCAGCTTCCGCAGCTTAAGCAACGGCGTGTCAGCCTCGCTCGCGCTGATGAGAGACCAGGGTCGATCAAGCGACATGGACGTATCGGCGACGCTGTGCATGCCAGACGAAAGTCGCTTGTTTGGTAGGGCTGGCGACAGAGTAGGTGCGAGCTTTCGCTGAGACGGCTGCATCGCAACCTTGGGCGAAGCCCCGCTCGACGGCGTACTTGGCCGAACATCGATGCTCGGAACAGACACATCAGCCGCTCCTGCAGCACCAATGAGACCAAGCCCGCTCCCGGACTCGCTCTGACTGGGCTTGCGCGAAGCAGGAGAAGTGCTGCCCCTTCTTGCCCCGCTCTGACCATTCTGCGACGTCGCCGACGCAGGCGAAACACTACCCCTCCTCTCCCCACCCACCAACGCCGCAAACTGCGCTTCCGGCGACGACGCCGGACTCCCACCCAGCGGCGAACCGCCTACGCGATCCACATCCAACGTCCTCAACCTCAACCCGTACACCGGCGTACTGCTCGAGCTATCGATCTCCTCCTGCTTCACCTCTGGCGCCGGTTTTCTTCGAATCACACTCTTCGATCTGCCGATCTTGACCGGAGACTCCCCTCCACCGCTCTTGGGCTTATCGACACTGACCGTCCTCCCCCTGGCATCCGGAGAGTCGGATTTGCCCTTCCAACTCTCGATCTCCGGCGTTGTGGGTCGCTGCACCTGCTCGCTGCGTCCGATCTTCAAGCGAGCGCGCAACGACGGCTTTCGAGAATGATTCGACGTCGCCTCCCGATTCTCAGCCACCACCGCAGCCGCGGTCGACGGCAACGGCGGCGACCCTTCCCAATCTGCACTGGCACCAAACAACGACCCGATCATCGACAGACTCCTGCTGCTCTTTCGATGACTCATGCTCTGGCTCAAACTTCGACCCATGCGGATCGGACGTCTTTGTGGTGCTGGCATTGCCGAAAGATCCAGCGGCTCCTGCAGCGGCATCGGATTCGAAATCGCCATCGACGCCAGAGGCACACTGCGACTCGTCGAATGTTTCGCCTGCCTCGTCGAGCGCGCCGGGTCCGACGCTGCCGTTTGCTGTGCAGAGTCGTTGGACATGGACGTTCTTGCAGGAAAAGTGAAGGCGGAGGTCTTGCTGAGTTGGCTATCCTTGGACTGTGCGTGATCGACAGGCGAAGCCAGTTTGGTTGGGGGAAATGCAGCAGGCGGCGACAGGGTTCGTGGAGAAACTGGCCTGCTGTCATTGAGCGGTGCTGCCTTGGCTGCAGCTTGCTCCTGCTTCCATCCCGTAATGACCGCTAGCGGGGGGGAGACGTTGACTGAGCGATAGGCATCGCCCAACACAGGAACGGGGTGAGCGACCAAATCCGGTTTAGCCAGCCCATGAATGGGACCTGAAATGGATTTTCTTCGATTGAAGAATCTCGAAATCCGACCTCCTGACGTTGTATTTGTTGCATCTGCTGTGATCGAACCCGACCTTGAAACAACCGCAGCGACCGGCGCTGCAGTGGAAGGGGAGCTGTTCGACGTTCGCCTTAGTTCATTCGAAGGCCTACTAGCCGCTACAGGCTTGTCATTCTTGTTGTTGGACGCGTTCGAATCCGCCGAACCCGTGCGACGACGCCCCAAACTAGGTCTACGAAAGATGGCGCTGCCCATGGTGGATTTATCGCGAAGAGTGCTGCTCGTCCCCGTAGACGAAGAGGCTGGAGGGAAAGGTGATCTTGTCTTGGTGCTTTTCCTTCTTAGTAACGTGGTTGGTGCTGTGTGTTGAGTTGCTCGACTCGCAGAGGACGATCGTGAATGTTCTGCTACCGCCGACGTCGAGGCTGATGGTGGTAGGGGTATAGTAGACGACGGACGTGGAGATGTAGGCGAAGGACCGAACAACCGATCGTATCGATTGAGCGAGGCGGAGGTGGTGGTAGTCGACGAAGGAGCGAGGTCCGGATACGCTACGCTTTGAGTTGCATCGGAGCGCACAGGTGCATGTCCAATGCTGTGCTCGTCTGTGCTCGAGTAGTGGGAGGCTCTACTACCACTTGCGTACCTCGACTGGGTTGACCGTGTTGGACGAGCGGGGTAAAGCAGGTCGCCGTCGGTGTCGAGGGAAGGACGTGACTTTGCAGCACGACCAAAGAAAGACCGTTCGCGCGTCAGTGCGGTTGCGTGGTAGGAAGTCGAAGCCACCGGCGTTTGCGCTGTGGCAGTACCATGGGGGGAGGATCGCCGAAGCAGATCTGCAAACGGCATGGTGGACGATCTTTTGTGCACAAGTGGCGCTAGTGTTTCAGATCATGGCTGGGTCAGATGCTGCGATGGATGAGATGCCGTTTCGTCGACCGTTAGCGTGAAGTGTAAGCGCTGACTATATTAGGCGGTAGCGTAATGGCGGAAGTCGGAGTATCAATAGGGATATGGATGGTGGCAGGGAAGGTAGCCGAGTCAAAGAGGCTAAGACGGTCGGAGCTAGGAGGATGGCGTTGTTTGTGGGATGCCGGAAGTAGGACTTGTAGAGAAGATGACGGCGAGGGTGACAAGGCTGCAGAACAGGGGGTTTAGAGAGGACGATCCGAAAGGTTTCAGAACCGGGTCGATCAGGAAGAAGAGAGAGAGACACACAGCCAGAGACAGAGAGAGCGGAAGGGTCCAGTGGGCGCGAGACAGCATGCAGGAGGAGTTTGCTGAAGGGTTAACAAAAAATGAGCCAACTCAACGCTACGCCCAGCAAAGGCAAAGCGTACAAAGCGTCGTCAATGCAGAGGAACCCATGCATGAGGCTGTCAGCTGTGACTTGTGCAGCGCTGTGCAGCAGAACCTCTGATTGTGAGATATCGCTAAAGTTAAAGTGGAGCTTCAAAAAGGGTGTCAGTCGAGACCATTTTTGACCTTCGGTTACACAATCTTCACACACAAGACAGCAAAAGCGGCAAGTAACTAGCCCATCAACACCACCGCACAGCAGGACATCGTTCTGAGGAAGCGAGCTTCTGTTCCAGTCTTGTGGATTTAGCGCTTCTCGAGGAAGAGTAAAAGGGCTCGCTTGAGGGGCAAGTATGGCGGTGCCTGAACCTGAAAGAGAGAAAAAGAAAAATGCGCCAAAATCATGTGTCTCAGAGCTTACCGTGGGTGCGCTTCGACTTGACTGACACACCGTAAGCGGCTTTGGCAAAAGCACCTTTTTTCATGCATCGCTCGCGGCCCCCTTGCCAGCATCACACACCGCCTCTTGCGAGCCTTACCTGCTGATCACCTCCCCGTTCCAACTCCTTGCTTGGCGCTCAACCCCTTTCGACAACGTCCACGCTGTACAGTAGACAAGTGTGCGCTCGCGATGACTCTAGAGAGTTCGAACGATGACAAAACAATTGACCGATACGAGATTGGGTTTTTTTTTTCTGAAACAGGGTTCCTCTTGAAGAGCACCCCACTCCAAGTTCGAATCTATTTTAGTGTTCTAGGAAAGCACCCTCGCTCTTCACTCGCGGCTAAATCTCTGTACATCCGCCGAACAATACCTGTCCCAAAAGTCATATGATGACAGAAGAATGCTTCTCTTTCTGGGCGCTAAGCTGTGTTTGAAAACATGTTTCGGCATACGGCTGTGCGGGTAAAGGGTCGACGGTGTCGGTGGTCGGTGAATGGGGCTCAGCTGAAAAAAGAGGATACCGCAACCGCATCCGTAAATTGGGGACGCCAGCGCGCGTATGTGTGTGTGTGCCTGAGACGGCGGAGTATTAAAATTTTTTCGAGGGGCTGAAAAAATAAGTCGGTCATGCTGAAGAGGTCCCTTTTCGTGCATGTTTGTTGGCGTCGAAGCACCAAAGGTCGATCTCTACGCTCGAACCTCGAACCGGTTGCAGGCGGAGCTCGGTGCGCTTGTGTTCGGTTGTCGGACAGCTGCGAATTTGTCAGCCTTACCAGAGACTCGAAGGCTCACTCGAGCTTCCAGCTGTGACTCAAGCCGAGCAGCCGACACCGCAACCTTGAGCCATCTCGAACGATCTCCTCTACACACACGTCGTCGCTCTCTCAACTTGGCACACAACCCTCTAGGGACGATCGCAAAATAAAAGACCTAATATTTATATGATATCAACAAGCTTGAAAGCGTCTTCCACACCTCATGTCCGAAAGGCTACACGTCCGCCCTTCAAAGAAGCATACTAGGCATATCCTCGATATACTGCTTAAGCTTGACCAAGAACGTCACGGCTTCACGTCCATCCAGCAGTCGGTGGTCGTACGTCAACGCTACCACCATGATGGGTCGGATCTCGACCTTGCCGTCGACCACCCATGCCTTCTCCTTGACCGCGTGCATACCCAAGATAGCCGAGCCGGGCAAGTTGAGAATCGGCGTACCGAACAGCGAGCCAAACACACCACCGTTGCTGATCGTAAACGTGCCACCACTCATGTCTTCGAGCGTCAGCTTGTTGTCGCGTGCCTTCTTGCCCAAGTCGGCAATAGCCTGCTCGATCTCGATGAGCGACATCGACTCGAGGTTCCTCACCACCGGAGTAACCAATCCCTTGTCGGTCGAAACAGCAACCGAAAGATCGACAAAGTCGCGGTAGACGATAGTGTCACCCAGACCAGCACCCTCGATGCTAGCGTTGGCAGCGGGAACATCCTTGAGCGCCATAGCCGAAGCCTTCGCGAAGGCCGACATGAAGCCGAGCTTGACACCCTTCTCCTTGAGGATGCGGTCCTTGTGTCGGGCACGGAAGGCCATCAGGTTCGACATGTCGATCTCGTTGAACGTGGTGAGCGAAGCGGCCGTGTTCTGAGACTGCTTCAAGCGCTCGGCGATCCTGAGACGCATACGCGACATCTTGACGCGGTTCTCCTCTCGGCTGGCAGCTCCCGATTTTGATGCGGACGACGACGACGAGGAAGATGAGGAAGACTTCGAGGACGAAGCGGACGAAGACGAAGAGGTCGAGGGCTTGGAGGGAGGAGGAGACGAGCTGGCAGGCGAAGGTTTCGACTGAGGGTCAGCCGAGGGAGCAGGCTTCTTGTCACCACTCTTCTTCTCGGGCTGCTGCTGCTTGGACTCTTCTTTCTTGTCCTGCTTGGGCTCTTCCTTCTTGTCGTCCTTCTTCTCCTCCTTCTGCTCGGACTGCTTGTCGCCGGAGCTGGCACCGCCAGCGGGAGCCTCACCGGGTTCGAGCTTGAAGAGGTCCTTGCCGACCTCGACGGTGTCCTCCTCGTTGGCGAACACCTCTACAATGGTACCGGACTGAGGAGCATTAACGGAGACGTCGATCTTGTCGGTCTCGATGGTAGCCACCTCCTCGTCGGCCTTGACAAAGTCGCCGACCTTCTTGTTCCACTGTTTCAAGGTACCTTCGGTGATGGACTCGGCCATCTGAGGCACCTTGACGATCTCCTTGCGGCTCGACGAGGACGAGAAGTTCCTGTGAGTCGGTCGGCAAGTGTGTGCGATCGCATTCAAACGGAGATTAAGCAGAAGTGAGCGAGAGTCAGTATCGTCCTTTCTTCAAGCAGAGGGCACCAGCAGTGGTTGCAATGCCTCGAACGAGCAGAACCAACCGCTGCTCTATCACCGTGATTGGACACTTACCTCTGAGCAGAAAGAGTCGTGTTCTGAGCACCGAGAGCAAAAGTCCTCTGAGCAGCCGAAGTGAGGAGCGTTCGTCGAGCGACGGCGGGAGTCACCATGCGGACCGAACCGCTTCGGAGCGCGAGGCTCCTAGCAGCACGAGTGCCAGACTGAGCAAAGGATCGGGCGAGCATTGCAGTAGTGGTGGCCAGGGAATTCGTATAAGAATGACGGGTTGCTTCCTCGCGTGTGCGTATATCCTTCGTGTACGTGCGTTGCCGATGTAAACTCGAAGAAAGGACGAGAAGGATGAGGATGAAGAGAAAGAGGAAGGGTTGTGGAGAAGACGAGGTTTCTTTCGTTTGGGATCTGCTGTCCGCGGTCTGCGCTGCGCTGTACGGCCACGGTCCATCCCTTGTTGATGAGAAGAATTTGGCGATTTTCCACCTCGCTCGCCTCGCTTTGACTCTCTCTGCGCGGAAACGGATGAAACCGTCCGTGTTCAAAATTGGCTTGAAATTCCAACCTTTTTTGCTCGAACGGGAGCGCAACGTGACGCACACTCAGAAGGTGGAGATATTCGGACCACACACCGCGATCGCTTGGTCCAATACAAACGAGTCAATTGGGCAGCATCCAAGCATTTCAAATTTCAACGCCTGCCTGCATTCGATTTGTATTTGCTGGACGAGCCATGCTTCAAAAAGGCGCACACGCAAAATGACCGAGATGCTCATCGTAGTCATCACCCTGCGCCGTTCAAGCTCGAGACTGCCTTCAACATCAAGCTTTGTTTGTTTGTCTCTGACGGACGTCTGCTGTCGAACAGCATGCTACAGCGTCTGCAATGTAGCAAGGCAATGAGGCCTTAATTCAGAAGATGACCTTCGAAGGAGCGGGAGAAGCAAAGCCACGGCTTGCCGCTGCGGATCTTTCCGTTCCCCTGCCGGCAAAGGCGGAACGTCTTTCTATTCTTCCAGTTCGTCGAAGATCCTCCGCTGTCGCCGGGATGCTCGTACACTCATTTGACCGACGTTCTCCGCATTCTCTTTGGCTGCAAGACGTTCCTGATTCCTCCGAGTCCGCCAATTGACCGACCAACAACAAAGGAGGTCTTCTCTTGTCCCGGCTAAGTCCTCAGACTTGGACCCTGAACCCTCCTTTCCTTCACTCAACAAACACACACACCTGTCGTCACCGAGTCACATCAAAGAGTACGCCGATGAAAAGAATCGTCATTAAACGGAGCGCTAAAGCAGATCATATTCCCTTCCACCATCACCAACTCAAGCCTTGTCCGCCCGCCAATTAAAGATATCCAATCCAGCAAGCTTGCCATTCTCCGACGACCCTGCACCATTACTGCTCTGTCGCATCGCCAGACTTCCCGTCAACGACGCTGTCCCCGAGCTGCCGTTCGTCGCTGACCCAGCACCACCCGCTTTGCTGCCAGCACGAGGCTCGAGCAACAGACTGCGACGATACAGATCATCGGCACCTCGTCCACCCTGCGCACCTTGCACATCGTCGAGCGCGCTCTTGAGGAACTTCTGCATCTCGGGCACCTCGACCAAGTTGTACGGCACCTGGAAACGCTGCACCTCGCCAACGATGCGGCTGATCTTGATGTACTTGTCAAAGTTGAGCAGCTTCTTCTCCGGATTCGATGGGCATGGTCGTGTCGGTGCGTTGCCTTCGTGGCAGAAGGTGAGATCGGTCAAGAACAGACCTAGGAACGGAATGGCTGGCGGCGTCGTGTTGCGAAGACGGGCTCGGTATCCAGCGTAGTTGCGTGTGTGCTCCACAGCATGTCGCTGGTGGTCCATCATGCCGCGATACTTGGTCGACAAGCCATCCCACGTCTTTTTGAGTCGTGCGATGGTCGACGAGTTGAGCGCACACTGGATCGCCATGAGCGTATGGAAGTTGTTGAGCTGCTCGCATCGGTCGCCCAGCTTGATGAAGAACTTGAGCAGCTGTGTACGCTTCCTCGCGTCCGCTTCTCCCAGAATGCATTCGCTGATCCAGCCCGTGATCCTCGTCGACATGGACGACATGCTCTTGACGTGCACATCCTCGATCGCTCCCGTCGCCTTGGTCTCTTTGCTGAATTTGGATCCCAGCAGCTCCTCGGGCTGAATGGCGCAGTACAGCTTGCTATCCAGAATCGTCAGCTGACGAGCCAGCTCGAGCGGGTCAAAGTCGAGAATGTTGATCCTGTCAAAGTTTTCGTTGCGCAGGTTCGAGAGCAGCGTCTTGGAGACCACCGACGTCGGTGGCAGTGCGCCACCTTTCGAGAAAGCGGATGGTGCGTACATCTGCGAGGCGTCTGTCATGGCGAGACCCAACCCACCCTTCATGCGCTCGGACGAGATCACGCGCTGCAAACTGCCGGGACCTCGGCTGTTGCCCACCAAGACGGTCATCTTTTGCGTAGCTCCGTCGAGTCGCTTGCGTGCCAAATCGGCGAGTCGATGCGCAGGTCCAGAGATAGCACCGGCGCCGGTCCATCGCTCGGCCAACGAGATGAGCTGCTGAAGAATGACACGATCCGTCGAAGGGTTCCAGTGGTTCTCGAGCCAGCTCTTGAGCAGGTTGAGCACACGCAGACGCACGGGCACCAGCTTCTTGTCGTTCCAGCGCGTCAGGTCCGCCTCGCTCATGGGCACGTCGGCAGGGGGCTTCATCTCGAATCGAGCGACCAAGGCGTCCAGCAGCTCTTGCGGCGAAGTGAACATCCTGAAGCAGAGGAAGAATGCGGTCGAGAACGTGGCTTCGATCATGGTATCGTGCGGCGTCATCTTTTCCACGAGCGCCTTCAGAGTTGCACCGGTCACCTGGCCCTCCGAGTTGCAAACCACGTCGGAAGTCTCGTAGTCTGGAGCCATGTAGCGCGACTCGATGGAAAGCGAGGGAGCACGCTGCTCCCTGTACATGGACTGACGATCGACCACGCCACCAGCCAGTTGCTTGGCAGCCGATTGCGCCGTGGTGTGAGCATCTGGAATGGCGGCTGCTGCTTTTTGCATCTCGAGCGAGGGACGAGCCGAGGTTTCGCCCGTAGCCTCGGAACGGAGCGACTGGATGGTGGATTGCGATGTCCTCATGCCATCCTGCGAGAGCGTGCCAGCCGAAGAGGCAACCCCAGAGCCGCGGCTGCTGGCGAGCGAAGCACTCTTGGGGTCGGACGTTCGTGCGTCTGCACTGCGAGACTGAGCATGTTGGATGCCTCTTTCCGCAGAATCGGATCCTGACGTCTGCAGCGACGATGACCGGTCCATGGCGGTATAAGGTTGACGAGCGCCGCCCTGCTGCGAGAGCGAAGAAGTGGCACTGTGCCTGGAGGCTGCGAGATCCTCTACGCTGTGCTCGTCCTCCTCGATATCATCAAATCCGTTGTGATGCTCGTCGCGTTCGTAGTTCTGCTTGAGCAAAGACAAGCTCGTCGCTTTGCGACCGAGGAAGGAAAGCGTGTTCTTCCTGCGGAGTTCTCGCGTCGAGTCCGAGGTATCGGCATGATCGTCGAGCTCCTCTTGCTGTTGTTGTTGTTGTTGCTGCTGCTGCTGCTGATGATGATGGTCCTGATCGCGTCCACCGGAGGTGCGAGCGTGGCCGTTCGCACGTGAATGACGAGCTCGAGATGGCTCAGGGAGAGCGATGGTGAACGAAGGCTCGAGGCGGTCGATGCAGAGTCGCACAGCTCCCACACATTCGCCGCCGGTTCGCAGGACGCTCGTGGCGGCTTGCAGCAGGCGCGACTTGTCTTCTGCTTCGGCAACCGAGCCGGCTGTGATGGCGGCAGAGGGTGCCGATGTGACGACACGCGCAGCAGTGACGAGCTGCGTCGTGGCTTCGTACAGGTTCTCGCGCGTCTCCCAGAGGATGGACGTCTCGCGCGGTCGGATCTGCTGGAGCACGGCATTGTTGTTGACAGCTTCGACGACCAGCAAAAGATTGCGGACGCCGACAACAGCCTCGCGCGTCATGTCGATGAGGTAGGCATAGCTGGAAGCATGGCTCTCGGAAGTGTGGGTGTGGACGTGGCCGATAAAGGCAGCAATGATACTGAGCAACTGGTCGTTGGTGACGCTGAGGCGCTGCATGACCTCGTAAGCGGTGCGTTCGACTGGACTCGGTGGACGGTCGTCGTCGCCGCCGCCAACGGAGCCAGTGGATCCGTGATGCGAGCCCGTGTCGTGACCTGAAGCCGACTCTGGGGATTCGGAGCTCGAGTCGGAGCGCGAGCGAGCCATGCCGAGATGCTGAGCGACGGCAGCAGCGACGACTTCAGCGCGTCCTCCGTCGAGCTGGCGCTGCGTCATGGAACGGGCATGAGCAATGGCGTTGGCGCCGCCGTCGGAGGAGGCAACGGAACCGTCCGAGGGATGGCGACGCTGCGCATAGGCACGACGCAGTTCTGCGTGGCTCTGAGCAGAGTCGGCATGGTCTCCATACTGCAACTGTCGGGCCGATGCGAGGGAGGCGTGACTTCGAGAGCCAGAATCGCGGGTCTGAGTGTAGCCTGGAGTGGGTGTCTTGTCGAGCTCCTGGCGACCGGTAGAAGAACGGTTGCCGCCATCTGCGTTAGGCGTTTGGGACGAAGGGCGCTTGGCGTAAAGATCGTCATAGACCGATGAGCGACGGTCGGGAACGTGCACGCCGCACTCGAGAGCGACGCTGATGAAGTTGCGCACGTTGCCAAGGACGGTATCGGCGAGAGCGAGCATGGCGTCCATCTCGACCGGACGATGTGTTTCGTCGACCATGGGAGCCGAGGCGGTGCGCGCTTGAGCGACGAGCTTGCTGAGCTCTGAGAGAATGGCCTTGCGTTCACGGGCGAGATGAGGATTGGCCTTGAGGACCGACGACTCGCGCGTGAGGCAGTCTGTTGCAGACAAGACGGAGCGCACCGAGGAGATGACGCATGCTGTAGAGGGCTGGAAGTGAGCTACGCGGTTGGCACGCACAGCATTGCGGAGGAGCGAGATAGCGTGAAGGATGGGATCGAGGACGCCTCCGTCGCCGCGATCCTCTGTGGGAGTGGATGATCGCGTAGAGCTGGCGGAGAAGAAGCGCTCGTGGTGCATGGCGCTTTGACCCATGGAACGGTGAGCGGAAACGTGAGCGCTAGCACTAGCGTGACCAAAGTCGGACGAGCCTTGGCTGGTAGTCGAGGTGTGAAGCTGATGGCTGTCGTCGTACGAAAAGCTGTCATTTTGGCCGTCGTCCGAGACGTAGACTGCTTCTTGATCTACGTAGTTGCTGGGAAACCATCCACGCTGACCATCGAGCTCGCCATCCCACCAACCGGAAGGATCGCGGTTGTAGACCTTGATAACCTGGCCGGCCTGGAAGGAAAGACAGGTAGCATTGTTGGAGTTGAAGTCATGGAGCGCGACGACGTGCTCCTCGGCGTGGGTTTCGTACTCGTCGTCGTCTGCGTCGTCGTCGTCGTTTCGCGCGTAAGACAACGAGGTGCTGGCATCAGGGTGAGCAGCTGAAGTGGAAGCCCAGGAGACCATGGCGGGCTGGTGAGACGATGCGGCGCGTTCGAAGCGCGAAGAAAAGGGAGTATCAAGGCTGTTTGCCGAGTCTGTAGATGGCAAGAAAGATTGTTGCGCCGAGTAATGGTGACTGTTGGCGGATGTCCTGTCACGAGGTGCAATCGACGTGCCAATATAGGCCGAGGCGGATGAAGCCATATCGTGCTATCGAGGTGGTCGACTCGCGTGGTGATGGCGAAAGGATGACACCACAAAGATTCGGTCGAGTAGGCGGTTGACGCGGGTGGGTTGGGATTGTTCAGAGGCAAATGGAGAGCGACACTGAACGCGTCGTTGACATGGTACGATGCTGCAGCTGCTCGAGATGGAAAGTAGAGCTGAAGCGGTGTCGAAATGGATTCGAAGATGGCCTTGACCGGCAAGGAAGTGTGCGACTGGAGTTGGTCGAAGCGGGAGAGTGCTAGCAGAGTCCGGTGATACAGAAGATGACACGGAGCGGATCCAGGAGCAGAGAGTTCAGCGAAGGTGCGGAGACTAGCAGCAGCACAGCTTGCGATGCGGGAAGACGGACGATCTTTGATGAATAGAGGCCTTAGAGTATGGGTGCAGAAGCGAAGGAAGTCGAACGAGTCGATAGGAGCGCGTTACCAGGGCCGTGAACCTTGATCGACGAGATGCGGTGGTGGGATGCAAAGTCGGTCGTGATGGTATGAACAATGGTGACGATGGAGGTGGAAGAGATGAAGACGGTGGTGGTGATGATGGTGATGGCAGTAACGACTCTCGCCGACGTGAGCGAGAATTCGAGGTCAGTCAGGATGATTGATCTGCACCGCTCTGCGTGACTTTTTGGAGTTGGTCCGAAGAGAGAAATGAACCGTCACGCACACGCACAATCACACGCACAGGCAAAACAGCACAAGCAGAAGCAGAAGCAGAAGTGGAAGCACACCCGCGCATCTCTTCTGTTGATTTTGGATTTTAAGGTGCGGGGCCAATTCTCGCAGTGGAAAGTCACAGTCACACACGCGAACCCACACCAAAGTCACAGCGCAGTACAGCACAGCAACTGCACTGCAAGTCACGCAACGCTGCTCTTGAGCCTACAGTCACTGAAATTTTATTTTATTTTTTAATTTTAATTTTGAGACCCTTTTTTTGGCGCAGCTGCTCATCGCAGTGTGAGTCGGATCAGCTTCAGCATGAGCTCAATTTGACACTTTGTCTAGAGCGGATCAACTACAAAGTCCGAGCCACTGACCCGGTATGCGAGTTTCGAGACCTTTTCGCTTCAAAGACAAAGGCAAGAAGGCCTGTCGCTCACAGACTAGCAAATGGCGGCGAAGCTCTCGGAGAGTAACCATTGAGCTTCTTGTTTTGGTGGGTTGCAAGCAGCTTCATTTCGAGGGTCAATGGAAGTCTTTGAACAACACCCTTGCTCGTCGTGAGATTTAAGTTGAGCTGTTTGTTCGGTATGCTGTAAGGTGGGCGGTTGATCTGGTCGAGCCTGTTGACAGTGATAGCGAGGCAACCTGCTCAGTTTCATCATCCGAGGGCCCTCTGAGAAATAGTAGTCCAAGCGAGCAAGCAGCGCACTGCCATCATTCAGAAACAGGGTATTCACCCTCTTCATCCTTGATTCTTCATCCCGACAGCGGCTGGCGGCTACCCTGGCGGTAAAACTTTCTCAACAAGCTAAACTAGAGTGCAGCTGAAGCTGACAGCTCAATGTGCAATGTGCAATGTACCTTTACAGAACTTCCAGGGCTAGGAACAATGAGCGGTGCAACACGAAAGAGCGTTCCCACGACCCTGCATGTGCACAATGCCAGCTAGAGTTGCTCTGGCTGCACCTTGCCTCAACTCCAATCAGCTCACGACGATGACATCTTCCTGGCGGTGACGCAAGCATCAAAAAAGGCACAATCTCGTCAACGCCATCCTTTCTGAGTCGACTCACGCTACGGTAAGCTGAAACCGGGGCTGTCAGATCGCTATGCGCCAGTGCGCCACACTGCCGGCTAAAGGCTTTCTTTCCCAAGGGTCTTCTTTGGTCGCAGCTCTAACTCGCCTGTCAAAAAAAAACTCATGCTAAATCGTCCATGCTCTTTTCATTTTCATCTGTTTCAGCCCTGTCCCTCTTGCTCGCCGTTTGTTGTTTGCTACCTTTTAGCATCGTTTGGCATGAATAGATAAGATTGCCGAAGATCACCGTACGCTTTCGATATGGCGAGACTGTCATCCGGACTGACACCGGAGTCAGAGTGTCAACGTCGCTCGCTTTCGCTAGAACATCGGATCCGTCGATCTTTCTTCACAAAGGGGATCGCAAAGTCATGACGATCGCGAGGGTTGAAGGACGTGGAAGCGTGAGAAAGTCTTTCTCCAAGCATGACAACCGGCTCTCGTCCGTCGTAAGACCGACAAACGCTGTCATTGGGGTCTCGCTCTGAGTGTAGGACGCCCTTGCATCACGCGAGCCAGCTTGCACGTCGGCCCCTTTCAATTTATGCATCTGCTCGCTTCCACCCTTGCCTATTTCCAGTGCCTTCGACGTAACTACTGTAACTCTCCAAGTTGCCGGAGCACTCGCCCGACGGAATTAGAGTAAATTACCACAGATACGGTTCTTGAGCACCAATCATGCGGTCACCCATCGAGCGGGGTAAAACGTCAACCTTCCTTGGGCACAGGCCATCATGCGACCTCTGCCGGCTGAGCTCGGGCCATCGCTTCGGATACCTTGTCGCCATCGGATCAGGAACAAGCTTCGAGCGCATGCTTCTGCACCTTCCTCTACCATCGACGTTGGTCGAAGCTCAACTCGTTCCATTTCAAACAGGCACAAGATAGCAAATCAGTAGTAGTCTGGATAGTAAGTTATTCCTTTCGCCGAATGAAAGCGTGACCCACTGCAAGTCCAACGTGACGGTCCACTTTTTCTTCGTGACCTCTAATATCATGTCATCGTGTTCGCTGTGCTTTTTTGGGATGACATGGCAGACACAGGTATGGACGCGCTTGAGTGAACAAGTGACAGCAGCGAGGCCAAGCAGTAGCGCAATAGGACTCTCCTTTTTGCTTCGTGACCTGGTGGTTCTTTGGGATGACATAGCAATAATAGGTATGGACCCGCTTGTGTGAACAAGTGACAGCAACAAGGCCAAGCAGTAGCACAGTCACGAAAACAGGTCAGGGTGTGTTACCGATAACGTATCATCATTGCTCAAGATACAGTCACGAACAGACCTTCCCGCGTCACGTTTTGATTCAGCGATAGATTTTCGATCGTTTGCAAAGCAGACACCTCGTCGAACATGCCGTTCTTCCGATCAATCATCCAAAGGAAGCATATGAGGCAGCGGCCCTCTCGGCTCAATCCCCTTGTTCGCCCCTACACCAGAGTAGCCCTTCTTGATATGGTCGAAGTTGGTATAATCCCTAAACGCCTTCTCGTTCCAGTACAGCCGACGCAGGTACTTGTGGATGTACGGGTAGTCGTGGCGGATCATACGCACGTTGCATCTGAAAAGAAGATGGTACGCCACATCAAATCTTGCCAGCGTAGGATATAGACGGATGTCAGCCTCGCTCAGTCCAATTTCGGGCACCAAGTACTCCCTTCCATCCGACAGGAGCTTCTCAAGTCGGTCCAGCGCTGCAAATAGGTTGTCGACCTCCTTGTTGTACACCTCTTGAGTAGTACTGAAGCCGGTCTTATAAACTCCGTTGCTGATATCGTGATAGATCCATTCGTTGAGCTCGTCGATCTTCTTCGCCGCCTCGGGGTTGTCCGTAGGGTAGTAAGTCTTGCCCTTTGCCGGGCTGCCTTCGGGCAAGAGATCGTCAAAAGCGGTGTAGAGGATACGAATGATCTCTGAAGATTCATTGTTGACGATCGTTTCGAGCTTCTTGTCCCACAGGATCGGCACTGTGTAGCGCTGAGAGTAGCTGGGATCGGCTTTCAAGTAGAGCTGCTTGGTGTTTTCAAAGCCGTACAGCGGATCGCCCGTTTCGACTGCATCGGTGACCTCGAATGGCCAGCCGTTGGGCGTGAGCGAGTAGTGGACGATGGCAACATCGATGATGTCTTCGAGCTGCTTGAGCGCTCGTGTGTGTAGCGTGCGGCAAGCCCATGGACAGATGAGGGCGCAGTAGAGGATGTATCGGCCCTTTTCGGGTTGGTGCGGGCCGTCTTTTGAAATGGTATTGCGGAAGGAAGAGACCTGACGTCGAAAGTTGCCGTCCTTGTCGGCGTGAACGCTGACGCTGTGTTCGACCATGATGGAAAAGGAAGAGAATCGAGAGTGTTGTTAAGCAAGAGGAAAGAAGAAATCGAAGCCAAGCTCAAGAACATATAGCATCAAGGGTCCTTCTTGGTTGTCCGTGCGTTGTATCCGAGATACAGGGTTCAAAGCCGCGGGCCGGAGGGTGATGGTGTGATTTTTTAAAGCTCTATCTCCTTAACTCCGCTCTTTCTCGAGCATGTTACTGATGGCCATTCGAGCTCGACTCATGGTTCTTCGCCTTGACAACTCACTTCCATCTCGGCTTATCGCAGAGGCTGTGCATTGACACAACGGTCAATCCGACGATCGGTTGCTGACAAGCAAGCTTCCTTGGTCACAGCTGCTATCGGCTGTCACAGTTTACCCGCGCCATCTCTCAGCAGAATCGGAAGGGCCGACAGCATCGCACACACTCACACACTCCCTCTCTCGCTGCGGCCGAAAGCAGTCAAAGCTCGATAGACAAATATGTATGCTGGCTGATATTGAAGATATAGAAATGGTTGTGCAAAGTTGACCGGAAATCCCTTTTCACTTCATGCTATCCGCCCATGCCTGCAAATCCACCTTGGCTGCCTCTGCTTCGATCACATACGGCAACTTGGTCAGATCCTTGGGCGTAGGACGTTTTGCTGGGTCCTTGAGCAGACACAGGTTGACAAACTCTTCCATGAGCTTAGGGAACTTGCCTTCGGGCAGCTTGGGCGGTGGCTCGTTGACAATGTGCTGCAGCAGATCCAAGATTGACATTTGGTGAGACCCGCCTTCGAGACTGACTCCAGCAGGCTTCGACTTTCTGCGTTTCTGTTTCTCCTGTCGGGTCACTTGCAGTTTTGGTGCAGGTTTGGTCGGTGACAGCGTTCCGGCCAAGTCGTCGTTGAGGTAGTCGTTGTCCACGTCCGAGTCGTCGTCGTCGTCCTCATTTTCTGCAAAGGGGAAGCGACCGAGCGCCAGTTCGATGATCGAGACACCCAAACTCCATACATCCGACTTGACGCTGTACTGATCACCTTGAATACGCTCCGGTGACATGTACGTGCTCGTGCCTACGAACGTGTCTGCAATACTGTTGATCAGCTCGCCACTGACACCAAAATCGCAAATCTTGATCTGACCAGCGCCGTTGACGAGGATGTTGCTTGGCTTGACGTCACGGTGGATGATGCGGTGCACGTCGTAGAGGTAGGTGAGACCGTGCGCAACTACCACAGCGATCTTGCCACAAATCTCGGGCGAGATGGGGCCATACTTCTTATAAATGCCATCGAGCGAGTCCTTCTCCATGAACTCCATGCACATGCAAATGTGCGGCTCGTTGAGGTAGGCGCCGTAGAAGGATACGATGTAGGGAGAGTTACACTCGTGTAGAATTTGAAGCTCTCGCAGGATCTGTTTGCGAACGCTGGGTTTGGCATCGATAAAGACCACCTTTTTGGCCATCACCGTCCCGCTCTTCTCGTGCAACACCTTGGTGACGGTGCCTCCATTGCCGGCGCCAAGTTCGGCAAGCGTCTTGAGGTCTTCATTCTTCAAGTCTAGCTTGTACTCTACGCCGAGTTCCAGGTTGGCCAGCTGCTGGGTCAACTTGTTGTGGTAGTTGGCACCCGAATTTGGTTCCGTGTCTAACGCACTTCTACTTTTGATCGAGAGCGAGCCGCCTGGTGTCACTGCCGATGACTTGCCGATGGTGGAAGCGTTCGAAACCGCAGAGCCTTCGCCGCTTGTGTGTGATGGTGTTGTTGCGGATCCGTCTGCTGGACCGGCCAAGGGTGATTCGGCGAGCTGAAGCCCTTTGAAGTTGCGCTTCTTGCGTATGGAAGATCCTCCACTGGATGACAGCATCGTGAGTCGTTCAGAGGCAAGAGGAAATGTACTTCGTAAAAGATGCGTTGGCGAGCTAAAGAGGAAAAGGGCTTTTGAAAAAGAGGGAGAAGCGCACTTGGGTCGGGCTTCTGCTTTACCGACTGCTTTGAGTCAACCTGCTTGTGCACTTCGGTGGATCGACAGGTGAGGATCGATTATGCGGATTCTGGTCCAGCGATGTTGAGCCAAAGTCACAAGCTGATGTGTTGAGTAGGATGGGTGTCCGTTCTGATTGGTGCCGAGGAGCTGTACGACCTCGTTGATCAAGAGGAACGGTATAGCTGAGTGGAGCTAAGGGAAGCTGTTGTGACAAGTCCGAGAAGCCCTATACAACAGCGAAATCGGACCTTGTTCGTCTAGCAGGTGGGTGGCGATGAATGTTTGCGGCTCCCGACGATGGCTCTCACACGAGGTTGGATGGAAGAAAGCGTTGTGTATGCTTTCGGACTGCGAACTGTGTGTGCGCGTGGGGCAGTATGCAATGGATGTCGAATCGAATTTGGCCTGGTAAACCAGTGTCAGCTCAGATCGAGCGTCGAGACAATGACGAATAGAATGCCGAAGTCTAAGGATGAGAGGTGTGAGAGAGGTGTGAGGAGAGAGGAAAGATGCAGTCGAGGGAAGCCGAATGGAAAGGAGTCTGAAGCGGTGTTGCAAAATGATGGACGAGAAAGCTGTCTGTCTCACGAGTCGAGTCGAATCAGTCAGTCAGTCAATCAATCAATCCACGTTGCTGCTGCGACTCGAAACCCCTTTGAGCAGCAACAAGCAGCAGCACCAGCAGCGACACCAGCACAGGCCCGCAAGACAGAGCGAACTCAGCAAGGGTGCGAGCGTGTGCGTGCGTGTGTGTGTTACATTTGGCAGCCACACGCGCGGTTCATAAAGTGAAAATCAAGGAAAATGCCCTCTCTCTCTCTCTCTCCGACTCTCGCTCGTCGCTGCGTGCATGTGTCTGTTTTTGAGCGTGTGTGCGCGTGCGCTCAATTTCTTCTTAGCAGCAATCGAAAAACCGGATCGGGGCCTTTGGCTCTCCTCTCCTCTCTCTCTTTCTCTTCAACTCCGTTCGAGGACCGTACTCAAACCTTGATTGTACGGTCAACTCAGGTTGACCGACTCTCAGACTTGGTGACAAACTGCAAACAGATTCACTGTCGTGCAGGAAGATAGCATAAATTGCAGTGCCCAGACAAACATGGCGGGTTCCATGCAAGCTGAACAGGCGAAAGCAGCCAAATTTAACTTGGTCCAGCAGATCTAAGCGAGGTGTGAGATGCTCAATCTCGACGATCTCACCGCCAAAACCGCTTTTCGCTTCCTTCAACTCGGCATCGTCGAGGAGACGTTCTTTTCATGGGAAGCGCTCGAACGGATTTCTGAATGCTCGTTTAGAGATTTGGGCTCAGGACATCATGAAGAACGAAGGTGAAGAGCAAGCGACAAATGATTACAGATGAAACACAAACAGAGCACACTCCATCGAAAGAACAAGTGAAGAATCATATCATTGCAAAAGGAAAGACACAATAGCAAAGCGATCAAGTCCAATCCTACGGATGCTGAGCAATCGCGATGCCACCTTATGAAAAACCTGATCAAGAAACAGGGTCTATCAGAAACGAGCGGCCAACCCTCCCTCGGAGCTCAGGAACAAGCTCCCACTTAAGGTCGCAAGCCATGTTGCTCCTCGGGCAAAGGTCCTCGGCGGGCGGCTAGAATCGTCCCTCCACCACAAGGGTGAAGGAACGACAAGGCCCTTGATGTAGCCTCACTGTCGTAAAGGGCGGCAAACACTCGGGTTTCATCTACTAGACTGAATAAGGTGACATGCAATTGAGCATGTAGAATCGGAAATCGACTTTATTAAGTGATTCCGTAAAGCTGCGAGCGCGGAAGAGCGAAGGAGAGACGAGGATAGAAGGGGGAAGCAGTCAGTGGGACTGAACCATGTGGCGGAGTGGTAGAGGGAGAGACGGAGAGAAGCCAATCCAACGAACGGCGAGCAGGTGGTACCGAATGCATGCGTGAACCTTGCGGCAAATGCGAGTCGTCGCTGATCGGATGTCGAGGGCTAGAGAAGGGGATGGATGGGTAGTTTGGGGGTCGGTCTGATACTTACTATGATCTTGGAGAGAAGGAAAGAGGGATGCGCGAAAATCGCAGGAATATATACCTTTCTCGAACCCTTGCTGCGAGGCTGAGTTGTGCCAAATTTTTTTCCTCTCCTCAGCAGCGCCAGTCAAAATTTTCGAACCGAAAAACTTCTAGCCACGCAGCTGCGCATCCGCTGAAAAAAAACTGCGGAAGCCCAAAAAAATCAATCGGACAGATTTGACTAAGAAATCGGCCGATCCACTCAGCTGTGGACCCTTTCAAAATGCGCCGCTCTCGGCCTTGTCACGCTTCCTCAACATCACATGGACCATAACGCCATGCTGAGGCTAGGCTATGTTGCCCCGCCTGCATGCTATGAAAAAGGTCTGCTCACCCCTGCAGCCATTCCAGCATGGAACTTTTGCGGCATGCTCATCGCTTTCACAGCCGCGTGGTGCGAGTCTCATATCTCACATGATCCTGTCAAGCTTTGCGACGATAGGCGGCGGCTCTCACAAAGGGAGACTATGAAGGCACATCTCTTCGATCCAAGCAGCGACTCGAGGCCATCGCTCAATCGGGCTTCTGCTGGCCCCTTTCATGACTTGATGAACGCAAGAAGGGGCAGACTCGGTGCAATGTCAAAGAACGCCGAGCCTGATGATCAGAAGAGGGAGGATAGGCACTTTGACACAGAGGCGGAGTGTAGCTGTCCGGCGTCGACTCAAATTTCTCACGATTTCATGCAGACCGACCCTTCTTTCTCTCTCGAATTCAAACCACGCTTTGCTGGCACCGCGTCAAGAGGTGTTGGTCTCACACCCTCCCTCTCTCTTTCTGTGCTCTCGCCTCGCCAGCAAAGCCATCCACCATGCACCGGCGCGGCAGAGCATGCACTTTGACGCTGCCTCGTCTTGGCTGTGCTGTGCTGTGCGATACTGCGATGTGCTGTACCCTAGACCGTGTGCGGCGGTATCGTTAAGGGGTCAAAGCAGACTTGGTGCCGGAAGTGCCATCTCCCTTTCTCTGTCCCTCGATCGAACAAGGGGCAGCACCGTGCCCTGTGCCTGTGTCTGTGCCTGTGCCGTGCTGCTACGGCAAGTGCCCTTTCTTTCTCTCTCTCTATACAGTCACTCTCGGCTGTGCAAGGCATCGAGGAGTCGGTCACTTTTTTGCTTCGAAGAACTTTCAGCCCCGACTGTCAGCTGCCATTGTTGCCTTGTATTCGCACAACGCAACGCAGCCTGCCAGCACAGACTTGTACGCCGACGACGTCGCCGGCTCCCTTTGACGCCTGTCCTTTTGATTCTTGGCATTCGTACACTTTCTACTTGATTTTCGACACAACCATGACTCAGTCCGGCATCGAGAAAGATCGAAGGAGAACAATGTCGATGCAGGAGAGCATGCGGCGACCTATTCCGTCGTCGATGCGAACGGCCGACTTTTTCTCTCCCCCAATGGCGCTTAGCGAGATAGGCAAGGAGGAGCAGAGGCGAGCATCCCAAATCGCGAAGGCGCGTTCGCAGTTCACCGGAAATCCTGCGAAGAAGAAGGCGGCGGCGGCTCGCTTCCCTCGCCTTAGACTCGTTTATGGTTTCACTGCGATTCCGCCTCTTCCTCGCTTTCCTGGCACTGCAGTACACACTAACGGCGTCGACTTGTCCGAATCATCGAAAACCCTCCTTCTTCGATTCTGACAGCTGGCCATGTCTCACCTTTGTGTCGCCTTCTTGCAAGCTATCGCGGCAAGCACACTCGTCCTCTGTGTTGCTGCCGTGTAACTACGATGTTTGTTGTTTCCGACGTGCGGCCGTGAGGTATGAGCACAGCAGCGGCGGTCGAGTGGCGGCAGCGCCAACGCGGTAACGCATCTCGCCTACCAAGGCCTGACTGTACCACGGCATGCACGACCTTGTGCTTCACGCAGATGATCACCTCCCCTCGTTGTCGTTGTCATGCACAGAATGGTCCCTCAATTTGCCGACCGCCTCCTGCTCCGAGTGTCGAATCTCAAGACAGGCTGTGCCGCCTTGCTCTTTCCTGCCTGTCCTTCTGCAGCATCTCTACCTCGCCCTTTGTTCGCTTTCCACTTCACCTGTCCTTCCCTCCTCCCATCCTTCCTTCCTTCCTTCCCCTCTTCTTCCATCCAAACTCCTTCCTCCCATCCCTCTACATAGAGCTCCTTCCCCCTCGTGTCAGAAGTCGCTGGTCTACTTCAGATACATTTGCCCATCCCAAGCGCGTTCAAAGTCACCTGCTGTGCAGATCCCTCTAAACACGCTCTCCGCCACCTCCCTCGCTCTTCTGCTCTGTGATTGCACAAAAGCAAGCTAGCTTCTCCGGGCTATCATCTCGTCTTCCTCCTTCTACACCATCCACCATCTCCACCTCTTGCTCCTCCTCTTCCCCTTTCCCGTCCTTCGTGGCTCGACATCAACGTCTCCTCGTCTCTCTCATCCCTCGTCCTGCTTGGCTAGATACTTTTGACAAGTCATCTCTGTCCAACTTGCTTCTTCATCCACCGCATCCTTCAGCATCAGTCCCTTGAGCATCGTCCTCTCCTTCTGCATTTGCCTCGCTCGCTCTCTCCACCTTCAGCATCACTCCTTGCCCATTCAGCATCATTCATCATGGCTCCCATTGCTAAGACCGTCTGCGTCGCCCTTGCGGCCATCGCCCTCGCCTCTGTTGGCGTTCAGCCCGCTGGCGCTCACCAGCTCAACTCTCGACACGCCGCTGCTGGCAGCAACGTGTACCACAACCTTCACTCTCACTCTCGTCGCATGCAACGTAAGGTGCGACGTGGTGACTCTTTCTCCATCTCGGGCGCCGGCAGCATCTCGGGTTCCGCTTCCGACGGCAACTCGTCCTCGTCTGCCTCCATGAGCGGTGCCGGTTCCGTCTCTGGATCTACTTCCAAGGATGGCTCCAGCTCGAGCTCCGAAGCTCACTCCCAGTCCGCCGCCGACTCTGGCTCCCAGTCCGGCTCCGCCTCCGGTGCTCAATCTAGCGCTCAGTCTAGTGCCCAGTCCAGTGCTCAGTCCAGTGCTCAGTCCAGTGCTCAGTCCAGCTCTCAATCCAGTGCCGACTCTGGCTCGCAGTCCAGCTCCAACGCAAGCTCCAGCTCTCACTCGAGCGCCAACTCGAGCGCTCAATCTAGCTCCCAGTCCAGCGCTCAATCCAGCGCTCAATCCAGCGCCAACTCCAGCTCCCAGTCTAGCTCCCAGTCCAGCGCCAACTCCAGCGCTGAGTCTAGCTCGCACTCTAGTGCTGACTCCAGCGCCAACTCCAGCTCCGACTCGAGCGCCAACGCAAGCTCTGGCTCTGGCTCCGACTCCAAGAGCGGTGCAAGCGACAAGGACTCGAGCTCTGGTTCGTCTTCGTCCTCCGCCCACCCCACCTCGACCGCCTCGGCTTCGGGCTCTTCCTCCTCCGCTTCGGCCGCGTCGAGCACTGACAGCGACAAGGCCAGCGCCAAGGCTACTGGTACCGCCTCCGCCTCTGGCTCTGCTTCGAACGCCTCTGCTGCTTCGGTCGCCTCTGCTACCAGTGGAACTGCCACCAAGACCGGAAGCGCCGCCTCGGGTTCGGCTACCTCCTCGACTTCCTGCACTGATGGACACGACGCCAAGGCTACCGGAAGCGCTTCTCACTCGGGCACGCACTCCGGCACCGCTTCGGCTACTTCGTCGGCCTCGGCTGCTTCTGCCACTAGCGGATCGGCCTCTGCTGCTTCGACCGCTTCGGGCACCGACAGTGTAAGCGCTACCTCTACTGTCTCCGCTGCAGCTGCCGATGCAAGCATCGCCTCGAGTGAGAGTAACAGCTCTCCCCAGGGTGATGACGACGAAGGCTGCGATGACGACGAAGGCGATGACGACGAGGCCTCGGCCACCTCGGCCTCTGCTTCCAACTCGGCTGCTGCCTCGTCTGCCAACTCTGGTTCTGGCTCGGGTTCGTCCTCTGGTTCAAACTCTGGTTCGGCTGCTGCCTCCAACTCCAACTCTGGCTCTGGCTCTGTCTCCAACGCTCAGTCCAGCAGCGGTTCCAGCTCGGGATCGTCTTCGGGTAGCTCTGTCTCCAACAACAACAACTCTGGTAGCGCTTCGGCCTCGTCTGCCAACGCCGCTTCGTCCTCTGGTGCCTCCTCTGGCAGCAGCGGCAGCGGTGACGACGACGACTGCGATGATGACGAGGCCGACGCCAACGACGAGGACGACTGTGACGACGACGAAGAAGCTTCTGCTACGCAGGCTGATGACGACTGCGACGATGATGACACTGACAGCAGTGCTTCGTCTGCTGCCGCGCCTTCCGCGTCTTCGTCTGCTGCAGCTGCTCCCTCGGCCGCCGCCGCCTCGAAGCAGGTTCAACAGCAAGCCGCCACGGTCGCTGCATCGAGCTCGGCTACCCCTTCGCCCACTCCTAAGCATTCGTCCTCGTCTTCGTCTGCTCAGGCCTCGTCCTCTGCTTCGTCTTCTGCCGCGAGCGCCGCTGCTTCCTCGTCTGCCTCGTCGTCGTCGTCATCCTCTTCTTCGTCTGTTGCCGGCAGCCTCGCCAACGCCATCACCGGCGGCTTCGCTACCTTCTTCTACCAGGGAGGCAACGCTGGAGCGTGCGGCAAGGTCAACGCGGACTCTTCCAAGGTTGTTGCCCTCCAGACCTCGATGTACGCCAACGGAGCCAACTGCGGCAAGCAGATCAGGATCTACCGCGCCGACAACCCGAGCAAGAACGTGCTTGTCACCGTCGCCGACGAGTGCCCCACTTGCGTGAACAAGGACTCGATCGACATGTCGGTGGGCGCTTTCACCGCGATTGCCACCGAGGCTGAGGGTATGGTCCCCATCAAGTGGGTCTGGGCCTAAACGGGTCATTGTTTCGCATCTCTCTCGGGCTGTATAGCTTGCCGATCACACGGACGGCGGTATAGGCCACCAACATCTTGTTCGCCAATGAGCTGGTCTCTTTGCGCGGAAGGTTGTTGTGTCTGGCCGACCGTCGATCTTGCCGGATCGCAGTTTGCACAGGCGGGATGAGACAGCTTCACTGTAGCTCTGCTCTTTCTTTGTCACCTTTCACCTTCTTTCTCTTCTGCGTCTTATCATGGTCTTTGCTGTGCAGAAAACTATGATGAGATCAGGTCGCGGCCGTCAGAACCACTCTCTTTTGTACTAGAAACGGAAAATGGAATTCTCTGGTCGGATCTTTCTTCATCTTTGTGCTTCAGTGTAGTCTGATGGTCTCCGTGCGTGTGCGTGTGTGTGAGCTGTGCCGAGGTCCGCCGGCAGACTTTGGTCTTTGCATGGAGAGCAAGCAAGGAGCCAAGCGAGGAAGACATGCTTCGAGACCAAAAGGCGTTGCAGAAACTGACGTGGAGATTTACACGCCGCCGGGCGCTTTGGCCACCAAAACTTCATTTTCTTCCAACTGAGCCGGTCCAACCCCTTGAGCTCTCCATCTTGCCTCCATCACATGTACCCTCGACCTAGCGCTCGATATCGATAGCTAGCCGCTACATCGACAAGGATGCGAGCTCTTCCACTGCTCGGAGTCGGCTGGGCATGGCTCGCCCTAGCCTTCGCTCTCGCCATCCCCGCAAGCTCAGTCAATGCCGAATCACCTCCTGTCAAAGTTCAACTACGAGCATCCTGGTCCAAAATTAGGCTCCCGAGCGGCGGCTCACCTTTCTTGCTGGAACTGCTCGAGGCGGCACGATCTCAACGCCCATCGAGCCTCTTTCCCTTGATCGAGCTCCTCACAAGCAAGTATACCTCTACTCAACTACGAGAAGCGTCCGACGAGTGGTTGGCCAAGACGGTGCAGGATCTGATCACGTCGCACCAGCTCTTTGGAGCGACAAGCAAGCTATCCGATGAAGCGCTGGATACCTGGCGCATGTCCCTGGCGCTAAGCAACAGCAGTCCAAGGATTCAGGCTCTGGTGCAGCTTTACGAGACACTGCAGTTGGAGCAAGCATGGCAGAAAGGGTCGAATGATGCGTCTTGCGTCAGTTGGGTTCATTTCCAAGATCAGGTCCTGTGCTCAGGCGACGACGTTCGGCAAGCGGTTCAAAACAGCCTTGCCACAACATCGACGCAGGATCAGACTCGCGAAGTATCCCTCGGTCACCCTCGCATCACCACCGGCAGCAAGGCAGGCGCACGATCGTTCGTGCTGTACGCAGACCCCTTCTCTGGCAACTTCCGCGAGCTCTTCTCCGCTCTCGAAGAGCATGCAAGCCAGCCTGACACCAATCTATCGTACGTCTTGCGTTGGAGGCCTTCAGCGAGCAAAGGCACCGCGGCAACATTCGACGTCGACCAAACAACGCTGCTCTCCGGCTACGGAGCCATTCTCGATCTCAAGAAAGTCGACTACCTTGTCATCGACGACCGAAAGCTCAAAGACGACAGCGATGTAGGTGACGTCGGCATCTCGGCGAGCTCTCAGAGCGAAGAGGGCAACGCAGCTCAGCAGGCGTCGGAACAGGCTCAATGGTTGCGGGATCAGATTGGCGCCGACTCGGATACGGGTGGAGTAACCTTGTCGTCTTTGACTGAGGACGAGATCGCAGACATGGGCATCAAGGCAGCTCGACTCATCCAAGACTCTCCAGACCCTTTGCGGGCATTGCAAGAACTTTCGCAAAATTTCCCGCTTCACGCCGCAGACCTGGCCAAATCGACAAAGTGGGACGACGCCGATCGATCTGCAGCGCTGGTCGATGCGGTGCTCAACTTGGCCAGCATGCGTATCGAGCCGGGTCATTCTGATCTTTGGCTCAATGGTCAATCCACAAACACGCGAGATTTCATGCCGTTGACACTGCTCGAGACGCTGCGAAGGGAGCGTGCATGGAATCATGCGCTCCAGCACCCTTTGGCGGGAGGCGGACTGAACGTCACCGAGGCAGGCGATCTCATCTCTTCCAGCCTCGTAGGTCGTGCCTTCCTTGCCCAGGCAGATGGCAATGCAGCTGCGGCGATCTTTGACGCGAGCGATCGGATCGAGATCAAGAACGCGCCAGAAGACACAGACGTTGCTGCTATCACCTGGTTGAACGATCTCGAGAAGGACGAAGCAACGAGCGAATGGTCGAGCGAGTTGATGGATCTTCTTCGACCCATGTGGCCTGGCAAGTTCCCGCGCCTGTCGCTGAACCTGTTCAATGTGGTTCTCGTGCTGGATCTGAGTCAGAAGGAGAGCTGCCGCTTCCTGTCTGATACGGTGATTCAGAGCTTGGGTCGTGTCGGCTTGCACTGGGGGTTGGTTCCTGGTGGTCTGGAAGACGAGGCGAGCGCAGACTCGATTCGCATGGCACGTCTGTTCTGGTTCTTGCTCGACGAAGCGGGTGCTCAAGTCACATCTGATGTGCTGCGAAAGGCCGCAGCAAGCAAAGCCGGCTCGGCTGGTGCAATCGACGTCTCGCTCGCTGTCAAGGAAGCTAAATTCACGCTCAAGAGCATCGACGGAGAGGGCGCTCTTGCAACCAAACTCGATGAGGCCCTCGCTGGCGAGAGTCGCACCTACACCCAAAGGGAAACACTCGCCAGGGCATACATCAAGCGTCTCCGCGCCACTCGAAACGAAAGCCCCACAGGTCACGTCTTTATCAACGGTCAACACCAGCCTTTCCACCCTCAAATCGTCCACATCCTGCACCAAGCGATCCAGGAACAGATCCAGGTTCTTGCACCGCAGATCTACTACGGTCAGATCAGCAGCAGTACTCCTGGGCTGGATACGTTCTTTTATGACTCTGTGGGAGCGTTGAGCTTCCGTTCGGCTTTGGTGGGTGCGGGGTCGACGGGAGAGAGAGAGCAGGAGGATGGGGTGAAGCATAGCGCGGTGGATTTGTTTTCGGCGCTGGTGGATGATGCGGTTCCGACAGAGGCGGTGGAGAGTGTCTTCAAGTTCTTCTATCCACAGGCGACGTCGCAGGATCTGCTGAATTCGACGGTGTGGGTGGTCGCGGATGTGGACAGAGACGATGGGTTGGCATTGCTGACCTGGTCGTTCGAGGCGCTTGCGAAGGACGATGCTAAGTTCAGGCTGGGTCTGTTGCATGTTCCGTCGACGGGCACCGGCTCTGTGTCGACATTGCTCTACCGCCTTCTCACTGAAGGGCGAAGTGAAGAAGCCTCGCCAGCGCAGGTGCTCGACGTCCTGAAGCAAGCTCACGACGACCGTTCCATTTCCCTGCAGCAGCTGGAGAGCGCACTCGGTCTGTCTGATGGCGAGGCAGATCTACCACGAGAAGCTCACCACTTCTGGCAAAGCATCAGCCCAATCATCGCCTCCAAACTCGACATCCGCGACGGTCCGGCCATCTTGGTCGACGGACACCTAGTCTCCAACGTAGACACTTCTTCGATCGAAGCACGAGACATCACCGCCCTCGTCGAGTACGAAGCCGGTCAGAAGCTGCCTTACCTCGTCCAAGCGCTCAAACTGCTTCGTTCCGATCTCGACACACTGCCACCGAAACAGCGTCAGGACCTCATTTTCGCATCGCTATCCGTGATGAACGGAGTCTACGATCAAGGTCGAGAGCTGTTTTCCCCCAAACCCACTTCGAGGTCCGGTCTGCCGGAGCAGTTGGGAACGCCCGATCACGTTTTCGAGGTGGGACATCGCGAAACTGCCGATGTGAGGATCACAGTCCTACTGAACCCGATTTCGGAAGCTGCGCAACGGTGGTCCAGCATCCTGCTCATGCTGAGGGAGTTGCAGGGCGTGTACTTGCGAGTCATCTTGAACCCGGAGATCAAGACTCGGGAGCTACCACTCAAACGGTTCTACCGGTTCAGCGCGCCGCACCAACTCGCGTTCGACAGCGCAGGCAAAGCGATCCCTCCCGAACTGCGGTTCTTCAACATGCCCGAGGACGCGGTGCTCACGCTGGGCCTCGATGCGCCAGCGCCGTGGTTGACGATGCCGGAAGAGGCGGTGTACGATCTGGACAATGTTCGGTTAGCAGATGTGCCCTCTACCTCGCGCGGCAAGGGGGTGAAAGCGGTGTACGAGCTCAAGCATATCCTGATCGAAGGGCATGCGCGGCAGCTCGAGAGTGGTGGCGGGGTGACGGTTCCGAGGGGATTGCAGCTGGTGTTGCAGACGCTAGAGACGCAGTTGGATACGATCGTGATGGCGAACTTGGCGTACTTCCAGTTCAAAGCGAGGCCGGGGTTGTGGAATTTGAGGATAAGGGAGGGGAGGAGTGACGAGTTGTTCGAGCTGGAAGAAGGAGGAGGTGATGTGGTGTTGGATACGTTGGGTGGGGTGACGATTTATCCGACGGTGAAGAAGAGGTTGGGGAAGGAAAGGGAGGAGTTGTTGGAGGAGCTGGATGCGCAGGGGAGGCCGGTCCAAAAGCACCGGGAGGGTGGTGGAGGGTTGATGAGCGCGGTGAAGGAGAGGGTGAATGCGATTGCGCGGCAGGTGAAGGGCAGCGGTGCAGCGGTGGGTAAAGCGCACGCCGAGATCAACATCTTCACCGTCGCCAGTGGACACCTGTACGAGCGCATGACGTACATCATGATCCTCTCGGTTCTCCGCCACACCTCGTCGAGCGTCAAGTTTTGGTTCATAGAGAACTTCCTCTCGCCGTCGTTCAAGGAGTTCATCCCGCACCTCGCGGCAGAGTACGGGTTCCAGTACGAGCTCGTCACCTACGCCTGGCCGCACTGGTTGCGCTCTCAAAAGGAGAAACAACGAACCATCTGGGGTTACAAGATCCTCTTCCTCGATACACTGTTCCCACTCGATCTGGGTAAGGTGATCTTTGTCGACGCCGACCAGGTGGTGCGAAGCGACCTGAAGCAGCTCATCGACGTCGACATGGAGGGCAAGGTGTACGCCTACCCGCCCATGGGCGACGACAGCGAAGACATGGACGGGTTCCGATTCTGGAAGACCGGCTACTGGCGCGACTACCTCCGTGGACGACCGTACCACATCTCGGCACTGTACGTCGTCGACCTTCACCGCTTCCGACTCTTTGCTGCCGGCGACCGACTCCGAGGACAGTACCAGGCGCTTTCGGCCGACCCCAACTCGTTGGCCAACTTGGACCAAGACCTGCCGAACAACATGCAAGCCAGCCTCCCCATCCACACGCTAGAAAAGGAATGGCTCTGGTGCGAAACGTGGTGCTCGAAGGATTGGCTGGACAAGGCAAAGACGATAGATCTGTGTTCAAATCCGAAAACAAAAGAGCCGAAGCTGGAAAGAGCAAGGAGACAGATTCCGGAATGGTCGGTGTACGACGAAGAGGTGGCAAGACTCGCTCAGAGATTGGTGGAGGAGAGGAAAGTGGGAAAGAGCGTGGTTGCGCCGGATCAGGTGGAGAAAGGAGAGCAGGAGCACGAGGTGGTCGGGAAGGATGAGGGACATGTTCATGACGAGCTCTGATTCGTTCGATTGATCGTACACCGCAATGCGAAAGAAGTATGAATGGTGACAAGTGAAAAGATTGCTCGAATAATGATGCTGGGGTATGATGAGTAGAGTACAAATACAATGCTGAGTTGCTAAAACTTGCTGTCGTCGCAGCTATCGTCGGTGATGAACGCGAGATCTGGGTCGGAGTTCGACACCGAAGATCCTCGTGCTGCGTAGGTCAATGATGGTCTTTGAGACGAGGGGAATGGAATGTCGCCTTTGCGATTATACTCGGTGGTGATGGCAGCGCCGCCACAAGCAACGAGCATCCTTCTAGACCAGTGAGCGGCTTCTGCGGTCTTGATTACGTCCGGTTCGTCCATGTCGTCGGACGAAGGGTCAGAGAGGCTGTGAGTGGGTGAAAAGACTGGTTCGTGGATGACCTCGGTTGGCTCCAAAAGATCGAGGAACGACTGTGTGTCTTCATCGTCGTCATCCTCGCCGAGATCTTCGTCGAGGCTGTCCGCGTCGATGAGCGCATGATCGTGCCGATCAATATATGGATTCGTCGTAGTCTGTTGAGGATGTGAGGGATCTTGCTCGTCGTTTTGGTCAGTATCAGCTACACCGTTTGCGGAACCGAATCTTGCTTTGACGGAAGGACCTGCTTGAAGCTTACCGATGCTGGATCGACCGATGGTGTCACTCTGACTTGTCGAGCCAAGGTGCTCATCCACATCGACGTCCATGTCCTGATCATCAGATATGCCAGCGTCGGACGCAATTGCGTCGTCATCGAGCATCGCAATGTCATCGACAGGAAGCGCATCGTCCTCCGCATGTGAATCGGCGATTCCCAACTTGGCTCGCTTCGTGTCAGCGCCTTCCAGTACCTCGTCTTCTTCATCCGCTTTGCGCTTGGACTCGCAAGAAGTCTCGCGACTGTAGTCACTTTGACGATCTTGGACGAGATCGAGGAGCGATCGTGTGGTCGTCTCAGCGCCAAACAGCTTTTCCCTGACTGAACCATTCCGAGTCTGTCGGCGCTGAGCGAGCTTGGATGGAGCGAAGGGCTGCGTCTGGGGCAAGCCGGGACTACGAGGACTTGAGAGAGATCCGTCTGCTGCGAGAGACTGTTCTTGCTCGCGGGAGATTTGACGTTCGCGCGACTTTTGTAGTGCTTTGACAGGGCTCTTTTGCGGGCTCGAGCTGGAGGATGCCATCGAGGCAAAGACTTGCTCGGCAGGGACGATGGGAAGATGACTTGTTGTGTCAAGGACACCGTCCGAGTCATCAAGGTCAGCGTGGTGAGTCTGCGAAAAGAATCTTTTAGGCGTCTTCTTTGGAGTGCTAGGCAGATCGGACGCTGCGAATAGGTCAGACGGTTGACCGTGAGCTTCTGGCTTGAGCGTCTCGTCATCGTCCCGCTCGCTCTCACCGGACTCTGCCTTGAGAGAGATGGCGCTGCCGAGGAGCTCAATGGCAGTATCACGAGCCGCCTGCATTGCTTTTCGAGCAGGTAGGAGGTTGTGGGCAGGAGGACGTGGAGCGAAATTGGGACCAGCCAAAGGGTCTTGGGCGATCAGAAGCGACGGCTTTGTTGAGCGCTTGATGGCTTTTTTGACAACAACCTTGTCCTTGCCACGCTTCTTGGGCGATGTTGCAATCTGGCTGGCACGTCCCTCGTGCTGAATGATGTCGGCATTGTGCATGACATCCTGAAGCACGGTGCGCTCGTATGACGCTTTCTTTTCTTCGAGTTTTTCGCGGTGAAGGGCACTCTGAATGTCAGAGACGATGGTTTCGACGGCGGGAGCACTTCGCTTGATACCCTGAAGAGGTGCGCATAGGGCCAAATGCTCCTGCCTGACGGCGCTGGAGGCGGATTTTGTAAACTGCTCGGCGCAGAAGGAGCAGCGCAGGATGAGTTTGAATCCGCCAGACGGGACGCGCTCGAGGTTGAGAGGAGCGATGCCGGCTTCTTCTGCAGCCTCTCGGGTCTTCTTGAGGTTGATGGTGGTCCTGACTTTGGCTTTTGGCTTTGGAGCTTTGGACTTCTTAGAAGCAGACGACTTCTTCTGGGGAGAAAGCTTGGGTGAGGATGGAGTGTCGGTCTTTAGGACTGACGATGACTTGGCGGAAGACGTTGATGGTGCTGGAGGCTCAGCGATGGTGCTTTCGGGCTTGAGGACGGGCTTACGAGCAGCGCGTGCTTTTTTGGTGGGACTTTCGTAGACAAAGCGCTTGGCTAGGCTCTGCAGAAGAAATGCACTGGAAGACTCGTCGTCGGCGTCTTCGCCATTGTCCTCTTGCTTTTGCTGTTGCTCTTCCTCCTCGCTTTCCTCCTGAAGTTTCGCCTGGATGGCCTTCTGTTGGTTGACCGTATCATCATCGTCAGAGTCAGAGATGACGATGGGATCGTGTGCTAGGCCAGCTCGGTGATCGTTGAATTTGGGGAGCTTGGACGGGGATGGCAAGTTACTGATGCTGGTCTCGGCGGGACTGGGCTCGCGCCTGGATCTTTTCTGACTCCTCGGCATGCCTGCGATGAGGTCGGAAGGAGCACGCTTGGATCGATCTTTACGAGGGGAAAGACATAGCGCGCTCGCAGCTAGAAGGATGTCGTCGTCCATGCCAGCTCGATCTACGAGTGCGATCGCTTCGTAGCGATGATGTTGGATGCAACATGAAAGGGGGAGGTTTCATGAAAGCGAGGTTGGAAGGAGAGAAGCAGAGTCGTAAAGACAGATTTTGGCCAAGCCCACCGACCGAGACAGATGAAAAGCGCGAGAACAAAGGCTGAAAGGCTGAAAGGAAGAAACGCCGCCTGAGGAGAGAGAAGAGGGAGAGAGAGAGTCGACGAGACTCTGCACAAAGGAAGTCAAGCCAAGATAAGCTCAAGCTTTTTGGCCATTGCGCAAATGTGTGACTTTAGAGTGGGTGATGAGAGTGGCGAGGAAGCCAAAAAGTGATGAGGAAATTGAAGCAAAGCGCAGCAGCAGCAGCGCAAAAGCATAGGGAGAGGTCACGTGTGTGCTTTGCTTGAATTTTGGTGTTGGTCTCGCAGGCGCGTCTCGTCAAAACCGCGCGTGTCGAAATTGCTCGCCTCACAACCATCACCTCGACTCATACCGCACACCATCGATCCTTTCTAACCATTAGCAACATGGCAGGTCCAAGCACAAGGCGGAGCTCACGCGGCCGCATATCCGAAGCGGATGCACCTACACGCTCTAGAAAGGTTCAGTTTGGAGGAGCAGATGACGAAGCAGAGGGTGACAACAGCAGCGCCAACGCATCCATCGACCTCAACGCAGACGCTATCAAGACCATGATCAGCCAAGCTCGAACCATCCTTGCCGAGCTAGGTCCTCAGCTCTCGGCTCGCTCACCGACCAAAATGGCCACCAACGCGTTCGAGATTTCACCCGACAACCTTTCCCTACACACACTGCGCGATCAGCTGCTATCCAAGGCAGACCGAAGCAACCAACGACGTCTGTTTGGAGACAATGCGTCACCAGCAAAGCGAAGACGTAGCAGCATGTCGCAATTTGCAGGCGAAGGCGAGCTCGACATCAACTGGGCTGTCTACAAGGAATGGCCCGAAGGTCTTATGGAGGAGGAAAGGCTGTTGCTCGACTATTTCAAGAAGCTCAAGTTCATCTACCTCGAACAAGAGACCAAGATGCGATTCATGGCCGACATTCAGGACGATCTCGAATCCGGCAAGGAGGCTACCGTCTATTCGGCTGCCGAGGTCGCGGAGCGCGAGAAGGCCGCCAAGACGCTCAAGACGCAGCTCACCGAAGCCAAAGCAGAAGTGCGAGGTCTCCGAAAGGAAGTGGACGCAGCAGCGGACGAACTGTTCGAGCCTTGGCATGAGGTCGAGAGGGACAGTCGCGAAGCGGAGATGCTCATCAAGGAGATCGGAGATATGGAGCTCGAGTTGGCCAAGATCCGCGCGCAAAGTCACGGCAAAGGCGGTAACATTGCTGCCATCGCAGGGCGAGACGGTCCTTTGACAACAAGCGAGGCCGAAGAGTACTGTGACACCCAGGTGGAGGAGATGACCGCACTCGAGGGCAAGACGGCCAACGTCAGAAAGGCGATCGAATCAACGAAGAAGGATATAGTATCTTCGTTGAGGGCGCTCGACAGGATCAACGCAGAGCGCTCGCTTGCGGAAAAGTTTGCCAACGAGGCCAAGATGGGTATGGGTGTCGATGGCGGACGAGACCTCGAGACCGAACGATTGTGCGCCAGCCATGCGGCGACCATCAGTCTGTTGCGATCCTTGCTGGGCATCGACGAGATTGAGGCCATCTCTCCGACCGAAATCCGCATCACGTACAAGTTGCCGCTCGATTCTGTGCTACAGCAACAGCAGCAGCAAGACGCAGCCAAGGCTTCTGGCGCACGACGAAAGCGAAAATCCATCGCAATGCCCGATCAGTCTCTAGTCCATGTCAACCTTCGCTTCAAGGACGTGGGCGGCCGAATCGACGAGGTCTTGGTCACATCTTCCAAAGGAGAACAGTACGATATGCCCGAGGCGTCCATGGCAAGATTGCGAGCGCTGCAAAAGGCCAACGATGTGCCATTGATCGTGCAAGAGGTCCTGGCTGCTTTCTGAGCAGCGACTCACCAGCCCGTGCTTCATCTTCACCCTAACCTCTAACCCTTAGTCCGATAGCAACACCGATACCCTCTCCGAATGACTTTATCTTACCGCACTTCGCCCGTGAACGTGGTGGAGTTGTGACTGTACAGAGTGCCTCTCTGAGATCACAACTTTGCTTGGATTTGTGGCTTGCATGGCTTCTGTTGTTGTCACACTTTGCGCACACCCGCGCGACGCTCTGAGAACTGAGCCTTGACAAAGCCTGTGTGCGTGCTAACTAAGTCGGTTTGGAGAGAGCGCTTATGCAGGGTCTTCTGAGCTTTTCCTGCGTGGAAATTTGGCTGAGTCGTGCGTCCCCACCAAAGAAAACGTGCTGAAAGCCTAATTCTTATGCACGCAAAAGTGTCAAAACCCTCATCAAACGCTTCTTCTCGCTGCTTTTCAGCTGGGCCGTCTCCACTTTGCCACTCTCAACTTGGCATCCGCTCCTGCGATCTGCTTCCTCTCCTTCTTCACCTCTCACTTTTGACCGGACTGCTCTCTAGCGCTGTAAGAGAGAGCGACACGGCTGGAACGTGCGCACACAAGCCCATAGCTCTAGCCGCACGACATCCACATTCACCTTCTGCCGACTTCTCTTGCTAAACCACGAACCACCACCTCCCTCGTCCTGCAATAGCCATAGCCAGCTCCATCTCCTCTCGAAATCAACGCTTGACCAACGCCGATCATTCAGACCATCCCTCTTTGATCAACCACTCCGCCGGCTGCGCTGCGTCAACGTATCCACTTCTATCACGTCCTCTCCATCCGCAATGGCCTCGCTGGAAGACGACGGCTTCGAGATGGTTGGCGTCATGAGCTCCGGCATACAGCGCCCGGTCCAGCCACCCGCTCTCGCTCCTCCTCGGAGGTCAGCCAGGGCCAAGAAGCTCCCCGCCATCCCCAGGGCCACCTCGCCTACGGAGCAGCCCGAGCCATTGGGACTCAACGCCGACCATCCGAGCAGGCGCATCGTCGCCAACCCCGTCAAGCGCAAGCGATCCAACAGCGACACCTCTCGATCCACCCGTCGTCGCAGCCGCGGTCGCTCTGCCGCCACCGCCGATGATTATGATGATGATGATGATGACGACTTTGAAGACGAACGAGACGAGCTCGAGGAAGGCCCCAGCCGCAGGTACAAGAAGCCGCCGTCCCCCGAGGCTACCAAGAAGTCCAAGGCCTCGCCATCGAAAGCCAAAGCCCAAGGCAAGGTCAAGGACGACAAAAAGGCCAAGGAGAAGGAGGCAAAGCCCAAGAAAGTCTCCAAGGCTGCCATGGAGCGCGCCAAGCTCGACGAGCTTCGCAAAGACAGGCACTTTGGCCAGCTCGATGACGCTAGCATCAAGCGTATCGCCAAGGTCCACCTCGAGCGGATGTACCTGATCCATCGCTTCCGCAACGGCGATCAGTATCGCGAGGAGTTCGACATCAGCGGCTCCAAGGGCAACGTCTACAAGGTCGTGATCGACCGCAACCTCAGCTGCAGCTGCATGGACTTTTCGCTCCGAAGACAAGTCTGCAAGCATATGTTGTTCGTGTATATAAAGGTTCTTCGTCTTGGGGGCCATCTCCCTGTCTACAACCGTGTCCGCCTTACCCAAGAACAGGTCGAAGAGGTCTTCGACGAAGCCCTCGCCAATCCTGTCGCCCAGGCGTTGGCCAAGCCCGAACTCCGCAAGGCGTGGGAAACCGCAGTCGGTTATCAGCCCGACGACGACGACGAAGCCGCGGCATCCGGTTCCAACGAGCCCGCAGAACCCGAGGGTAAACGCCTCATCCCCGAGGAAGGCGATGTCTGCGGAGTATGTTACGAAGATCTTGAACCTGGTAGCGTCGAGGGCCTCGAGTTTTGTCTCGAGTCATGCGGACGCCCCATCCACACCGACTGTCTCGAGACGTGGTTCAACACGCGCGGCTTCAATCGCACTTGCATCTGGTGTCGAGCCAAGTGGCACGAGCCCACCAACGCCCACCACGCCGACGCCAACAGGAAGACCAACGGTTACGGCATCGGACTCAGCGCTCGAGGCGCCGTGGTGGATGCATCTGGTCGACAGCTCAACCTCGCTGCTGCTGCTGGCCTCTACGATCCTGTTCCCGAGCCTGCTGCTGAGGCTGATGACGCTCAAGCTGGTGGCGCCGACGACGCTGATGACGCTCAGGACGCAGCTGGTTGGGAGTAAGCTTGAGCCCGCCGCCCTACCATACGATTCTCAAATACCCATCATCGACATACGATACCCCCAACAACATCTTTACGCAACAGCATCACCGCATAGTCTCAACACCCAATTCTCGTATCGCCCAGCATTCTCATTTTGCCAAGTACCCATCAGCATCCAAGTCCAATTCTTTTGGCGTTCGTCTTCTTCCTGTTCGTACCCTAGCGTCTAAATCGATACCATCGTGCGATCCGAGCTCGTGAGTGCAGGGCATCTCAACGAGTTCGATGGGCGTGAGGTAAAGCGTGCGGAGAGAGATGACGCTGTGCTCCTCGTGAACGATTGTGTGCTGCGTCTGATATCTGTGGGTCGACTCGGAGGAGCGGGACTGAGCGATGCACGAGGGAAATTCCGAGCTGCAAGCCTTTGCTTGTTGCCACGACGACACACGCACAGAGCAGCGCGAACCTCGAAAAAGTGTTGATCTCGTGAATTTCGCTCGTGATTGGTTCCTCCCGCATTCTGTCACGACGCAACCTTCCACCACCACCACCACCATCAGCACCAGCAGACGACCTTCTCCACCGCTCACTTGGCTCCGGAACGACCAGCGACTCAAGCTCGCCCGGGCTTCTGTCACCTCCAGCAACGAGTCACGATGGCATCGTTCCTCAGCCAAGCCTCATCTTACTTTGGCCGCACCAATATTGCCGTCAACTACACGATCGACGAATCGCAGTCCCCTGCCCACTGCGGGTTGTGGAAGATCTATAAGGCCACACGCAACGCTTCCTCTTCCTCCGCAACCACTGCCTCTCCTTCCAATCCGTCCTCATCATCGGCATCGAAAAACACCGTCTCAATCTGGACCCACACCTTCACCACCCGTGGACAGGTTCGACAGCGAATCACCGAGCAGCTCAAGAAAGAAGCGTCTTCCCTCACGCGTCTTCGCCACCCTTGCATCTTGGAAGTCGTAGAACCGCTGGAAGAATCCCGCAACGATGTCAGCTTCGCCACGGAGCAGGTGTTCGCGAGCCTCTCGGAAGCGCTAGTGTCGGATCACAGACAAGATGTGCAGTTGGACGAGGTGGAGATTCAAAAGGGACTGTTGCAAGTTGCGAGGGGGTTAGAGTTCCTCCATTCGGCAAAGATGGTGCATCAGAATCTGACGACCGAGAGTATACTGATCAACGCAAAGGGCGATTGGAAGGTTGCTGGGTTTTCGTTCTTGACGCCGCTCGAAGTGCCAGGAGGAGGAGGAAAGACGCAGTGGAGTTTTCCGGATTACGACCCGAGCCTGCCCCCCGCTATGAGTCGCAACTTTGACTACATGGCTCCGGAGTATGCTCTCGATGAAAAGCTCGGGCCGGAGAACGACATGTACAGCTTGGGATGCGTGGTTTACGCGGTCCACAACAAGGGCACTCCACCGTTTCGCAACCGCAACTCGCTACCCAACCTCAGAAGCAACGCGGATCAGCTCAGCACGACGATCGGCAGCCAGAGTTGGTCGCGCTTGGGCAAGGATGTGTTGGAACTGCTCTCGAATCTGCTGACGAGGTACCCCGGGGCGAGGCTGTCAGCGGCGTCGTTTCAACAGGCGGGGTATTTCAACTCGATCCTGGTGTCGACGTTGAAGTTTATGGAGCGCGACAGCTTCGCGGGGAGGACGAAGGAGGAGAGGGTTCAATATCTGAAAGGGTTGTTGAAGATCTTGCCGCAGTTTTCGGATCGGTTGCTGCGGCGAAAGGTGCTACCGGCGGTGTTGGAGTTGATGACGGATCGGTCGTTGTTGCCGTTTATACTGCCGAATGTTTTCCATATCTCCAAGAATCTGTCGTCGCTCGAGTTTACGAACTCGGTGTTGCCCAAACTCAAACCGTTGTTTTCGGTACAGGATCCACCGCAAAATATGCTCCTACTTCTGGACCAAATCGAACCGCTCTTCGTTCCCAAGGTAGCACCCACGACGTTCCGCGAGGAGGTCACGCCTCTGCTGTACGCCGCTCTCGAAGCCGAAAACGTCATGGTGCAGGAGAAGGCGCTTCGAACCGTGCCCCGACTCGCCGAGATTTTGGAGTACGCCCACGTCAAAGAGGTGCTCTTCCCCAAACTCGCCTCCCTCTTCGCAAAGACCAAGGTGCTCAGCGTCAAAGTCAACTGTCTCATCTGCTTCCACGCTATGGTCTCGATCCTCGACAAGTACACCCTGACGGAGAAACTCGTTCCCATCTTGGCGAGGATCAAGACGAAAGAACCCAGCGTCATGGTCGCCACCCTCGCCGTGCACGAGAGCATGTCGAGCAAGGTGGACCGCGAAACGCTGGCGACGGCCATCATCCCGCAGCTGTGGGTGATGAGCATGGGGCCCATGTTGAACGCCGAGCAGTTTCAGCGGTTCATGAAGGCGGTCAAGGAGATGAGTGGGAGGGTGGAGAAGGAGCATACGGCGCATCTGAGGGATGTGAAGCGGATGCAGGAGCATGCGGATTCGTATACCGCTGAAGGAAGTAGCGCGCGTGCTGGTGGTGGTGGTGCGGGTGGAGGAGTGACGGGGATCGGTGCGGGTGGAGAGATTGATTTTGCAACGTTGGTAGGGCAGACAAAGACAGGCGGGGGAGGCGAGAAGAGTGTCGCTGACGATCCGTTTGGGTTGGCCGATGATTTTGCGGGGACAAGCTTTGGCGTGGCGAGCGATGTTTCGCCGGCAGTGTCGAATGTTCATACGCCCGTGGGAGGGTTGACGCCGACGCATACTGGCAAGTCTTCTGTTGCCACAGCGGCCAAGATCAACGGCTCTTCTTTGCGAAGCACTGCCAACACGACGACGGCGACAGCGACGATAACACCGCCCTCTCTCGCACCACCGCCGTCATTCACAAGACCAACAACGCTCAGCGCAACCTCGTCAAGCACATCCGTCAAATCTGCCTCGAGCAGCCTAGCAGCTACACCGAGCTGGTCCAGCGTCCTCCAACCTGCTTCCTCCACCATCTCCACGCCTGCAGCGCAACCAGCAGCGCAACCTTCGAGCGGCCCGAACTACAACATCTCCCTACCCCCTGCTACCGGTTCTAATTGGACCACGCCGACTAGCACGAGTACGCTGTTCGGCGCACCGCCAGCGATCGAGCCTGCCCCCGTGTCGATGATGGCGGCACCGCAGCCGCAGGCGACGCTGACACCATCGCTGCCCAAAGCGGCACCAGCAACGGGTCCTCCAGGGTGGGGTGGGAGCGTACTGCAGCCCAGCAGCAGCAAGTCCGCGTCCAGTGCAGCGGGCGGAAAAGCGCAGAACAAGGATGCTTGGAAGGATTTCGATCCTTTCGCTTGAGTCGAAGGTGCAGGCCAAGTCAGGAACAGAGGTGGTTTGGTGTTTGACGGGTATAATTTATGCATTGTCGATTTCTCCAATCTGGATTGTGGTGTGTGACGCCGAGCGCGATCTGATTGAGCACAATGCTATGGGTGAACGAAGTCTCATCTCGTCCCCCTTTCATAGGCGTTCGGCCTGAACCCCCCACTCTGCTCATCATCATCGCTATCCTCTCGCGCGCCGTTTTCTTGTCCTCTCGGCTCTCGTGTAACCGTGATCGTCTGAGTACCTCCCGAAGACCTTACCTTCTGCTTCCCACGTTTCGCCTTGCCATGACTACCCTCCTCGCCGTGTGCACCAGAACATCCTTCGTGTCCATCATGCGCATGCTCGTGCCCGTGCCCCCTCTGCTGCCGCAACCGCTCCTTCAAGGCGCTCGAGACGCCCACCCCACCATCGCTGTCGCTTTCGTCCTCCGACTCGCTCGTTTCACTCTCCCCACCCGATGAGGACGATTCGTCGGACGACTCGTCGAAAGCCTTGGGTTTGTGATAGATGCAACAGATTTTGGATTTCTTCTTGTTCAGGAACTCGTTGTCGATCGTTTCGTCGGTCCAGATTACCCGGCGGGAGGCGGTGGTGGAGGGTTGGGGAGCGGGTCGGAGACGGAGGATTCCAACGTCGCTTTCTGGAGGAGGGTTGGAAGCGACGGTGGTCGTACGTGATGGACCTGCGGCTGCTGAAGAGGTGGTGGTGGTGGAAGGGTTGTTCATGGTCGGAAACGTTGCAAGCGGGTTGAAACGCTCGTGTGCGGTCGCGAAACGTGGTGCTGGAGCGTGTGTGAGGCCTCAAGCAGTGTGGCGTGACACGATGCAGCGGTGGAACGTAGTGGTCAGATGAAGCAGGGAAGTTGACGATGATGATGGTTGGATGGAAACGAGCAACGAGAAGTCTCTGGAAAACTGAGCTCTAAATCGGCTCGTGTGGAGACCGCGAGAAAAAATCGGGCGCCTGTCAGATTCCTAACTTTCGACTCAAGAAGCATCGCCGTGCGCTCGACGCTCGTTGCTGCTCACATCATACTCAGAAACGTCACCGACCCCACAGCATCAAGAAGCTCGCCTCGAATTGTCGGGAAGAGTTATGCGGAAGTCTATATGCAAATCTATTGAGCCGGATCTAGGTTGTCTATGTGCAATGTGTGAGCCAGAACCAAAATGCAAGCGTCAGTCTATCTCGCTCTACACCTCCTCCTCCGCCTCCTCCTCACCGAGCAACCGCTCCCTCCCCTCCTCCTCGCCATCACCCACCCTTGCGCCCCGCTTGGGCCGATTCACCGGGCTATCAACACCCGTGTACAAAAACACATCGTACACCGCGCCCCCCGTCACCCCTCCCAGCACGCTACTCAACCACGGATTCCACAACCAGTACCAGCCATCGTGCGTCCACACCTCCCCTCCATACCCGACCAGCCACAGCGCGATCCTCGGACCCGTATCTCGTGCGCCGTTAATAGCGTATCCAGTCTGGTACCCGAGGCTTGCACCGATTCCAAGCAGCACGATGAACATTGCGAATGGCTGTGTGCCTTTCGGAGGCTTCAAGTTTGCGCTGTCGGCGAGAGCAAAGACGACAAACAGGAGGATGGCGGTTGCTAGGAATTCGCTGTAGAACGCCGAAGTGTAGGATAACTCGGGAGCGGGCTGGGTGAAGAAGAACCCCGCCGAGCTGGTGGGACCTTTGACGGTGCGTACACCTCCTCCGCCTTCGAAGCGATCGATGTTGGTGAAATTGTTGGCGTACACGAGTAGGCTAGCAGCCGTCGCGCCGAGGGTTTGGGCGATGATGAAGGGGATCACTTTACGCCACGGGAAGCCTCTGAACAGCGCCAACGTCACGGTGACGCTTGGATTGCAATGGCCCGCCACTGATACCACCGCTCACCCACACAGCCAGAGCCACGCCAGCCGCCCAAGCCAAGCGTCCCTGAAAGTAGCTACCGTACGCAGCCACCTCTCTGGTCGTTGAGGTGTAATGCATGTTGACCTGACATTCGACACCAGCGCCGAAGATGAGGATGAGGAAGGTGCCGAAGAATTCTGCTATCTCTTCGCGGTACAGATGACGCAGGCGAGCCCAGCTGTTGGGTGGGTACGAAGAAGAGGAGGACGAAAGCCATCGTGGAGGCTTGTGTAAGGGTGTCGGCTGGTGCGGAAGAGGCGCAGAGGCGGGGAGGAGTGGGGTGGTGGTGGAGGGTGAAGGGTGTACGTCGGATGCTGTGAGGTGGTTGCGGGTTGTTAGTCGCGACATCTCGAAGAGATGGGGAGGGGAAAAGATGATGGAGAAGGAGAAGAAGAAGAGGAGGGACGGAGAAAGGGGGAGGGTAGATAAGGGGAGGTGCAAACACACACACACGCTGTTGATGACGCAAGGGCAAGAGAGACCAACACTTGGACCCTGAAACGTTGCGTTTTCAACAACCCCTAATCGAGAGATCCCACCAAAAGAAACGCCGACGATGCGAAGTCGCCGCAACACGACCCCTCTGCAAGACTCGACAACCCACTCGCTCCCACTGAATGACGATTGATCCGCACACCCCTGCTTCACCACGCTCACGCCCCTCATCTCGAGGCGTCACAACCGTCAAAGCGTTGGTTCGTCGTTGGCAACAACAACACCTGCCGGCGATTTAAATCTTCGCAGCTGCAAAAGAAAAAACACGCGCGTTAAACGCCGATCGAGTGTCCTATCTCAGCTCACGATGTCAAGGGTGACGCCCTCGTTGTCAGAGGTGGGAAGAACAATCCCGATGCTCAGCCTCTCCAAAAATCCTTGAACATGTGCCATTGGTGTTCGAAGTCGCTCGCTACAGATGTCAGCAGCCCTTTGAAACGGTCCAGGCGGACCAGTGCACTTTGTTCAGACCTTCGCGACAGTCGCCGTGAAGACGTTTCAAAGAGACAGCGTCGCTTGTCGCTCTCCGTCTTCTCTCTGTCACATCCGCTTGAAAACACAGGCTTTGTCTATTCACTCGCTCCGGTCTCGTTTGACAGTCAATATGATTCGATTCTCTTTCACAGCCTCGGCACAATTCAATCACAGCGTGGCCCCAGCATCGCGAATCACCTTGGCCAACCCCAACAGCTCCTCGTCCTGCAACCTCTTGCCCACGACTTGGAGGTTGATCGGCTGACCCTTCCATTCTTCCGGCTCGTACCGATCCCAATACACCTTGTCAACATCACCCGGCAGGCCCGTGAACGGCTTCTCCAACTCCACCTTGGGATCTTTTACCGGATCCACGAACCCCACAGGGAACACCACACACGGACGGTCGAGCAGATTCCAGGCGGTGGTGTACGACACGTGGTCGTTCAGATCATGCTTGCAGCTCGCCCAGCTGCTGACGGGAGCGATGATGGCGTCTACCGGCCTACCTGTACCCGTTTGATCTTTCGTCGCTTGCCAGTGATCCAGGTATTCTTTTCGGTACTGTTGCTTCTCCCTGTTCAACTGCCACGACTCGTACGTCGAAAGATGCTTCTGCTCCTCGCCCGTGCTCATCAAATTGAACATGGTCGGCTCGCCACCTTCTTCGCAGCTTCGTCTGATGTCTTCCCCACCGTCAGCAGAGTAGATTCGACCAATAATATCATATCCCCGCAAATGTTCATACGGCACCCAGTCGATCACCTTGTGCCCCTTCGCAACCAGCTTCTCCTTCACCTCCCTCAACGCTCTCGTGATCGGTGGGTGTGGGTGCACCACCCCATCATCCCACTCGATCGCAAAGCACAACTTTCCTCCTTCCTCATACTCTTCAACCGCGTCCACACTCCCCTTCTTCAACTGTAGATCCTTCAACGCGAACGCATCCTCATTGAACGGCATACTCACCAACGCCGGATCCAGCTCCCACGGCCTTTGAGCGAGAACCGCGCGCATAAACGTCACCACGCCTTCCAGCGAATGCGTCAGAGGCCCGATGACGGACGAAATGCTCTCTTGACCGAGGAACGAGTTCGCCGCACCTTCGTACGGGATCCTATGCATACTAGGCCGCATACCCCAGAGCCCATTAAACGCAGAGGGGACCCTCACGCTTCCACCGATGTCCGTTCCCAACCCGAGCGGCGAACCGTGCATACCGACCAGCGCACCTTCGCCGCCTGAGCTTCCACCGCTCGTGAAAGCACGGTTGAACGGGCTCACGGTGCGGCCGTAAATGTGGTTGTGCGTCTCGCAACGCATCAGACTCTGCGGGATCGAGGTCCGGACGTACAACACGCCACCTGCATTCAGGATGACATCCGTGATAACGCTGTTTTGCTTTGCGACCGTGCCGATGTCTTTGACGTATCCCATGGTCATTTCGGTACCTTTGATGTGGAATTGGTCTTTGAGCGATACGGGCAGGCCGTGAAGTAGGCCGATCGGTTTGCCGTGCTGAGCGAGGTAGTCATCGCACTCTTTGGCCCTGGAAAGAGCCATATCGGGGAAGAAATCGGTAGCGCAGTTGGTCAGCTGATGAGCCAACACTGCTCGGCGTAGGAAAGCTTCTGTGCAGCGAACGGAAGAGAGTTTGCCCGTGGAAAGTAGAGCGAGCAGCTTGTCGATGGGCGTTTCCGTGATAGCGACGTCCTCGAGCGAGAGAGCTTTAGCAGGTACGGAAAGCACATTGTCGCGGGGGTAGATCGTGGTCGGTTCTGGACGATGCGGTTCGATTTTGGAGTAAGGAAGTGGTAGAGTTTCTTCGGGAAGAGGAGAGACGCCGATGGCGGCGAGATCGACAAGATACTCTTTGGGGATGGAGGCGTCGCGCTTGGCTCGGTGGGCTTTCGACTTGCTGATGTAATCGGTCATGTTTGCGTGTTGAGGGTGGTGTGAGAGATTGGGAGATGGTAGTAGTGATCATGCGGAAGGTCGAGGGGCAGAAAGAATGAAGGGCGAAGGGAGGCGACTTTATAAGTGTGAAATAGAGCACACACGGCTATATATCGAGTGCGATAAGGAGAGCGAGGTAGCGGCTATCAATCTCGCCAGCGTCTGAAACACGGCTCTGTGTTCTTTTTGCAATCGCTTGTGTCTCTGTGGGGCAAGGCTCTCTCCCGCAGTGCCTCACTATCTCAACGTCATCTATCCGCTCGTCACGAGACACAATCAAAACCGTACAACCTTGATCACAAAGACCGCGTTTCCCCGCATCGAAGGACACCGTTACGTACCTCATATCAGCCGAGTCGACAACACAGGCGAGGAAGACACGAGAGGACCGTGCGTATCTCGACAGCTCTACCGTAACTCCGCATTATCTCTCGGCGCAAGGTGGAGATCTCGGGCGATTTTCCGGCTTTTGGATTTTCTCTCTTTGTACGACCAGATGAGAGCCAGACCGGCTCCGTGACGTGGGCCGGACGAGCTCTGCGACGTGAGTCAACCGAGCTCGTAACGACGAGCTGGTGATGTGAGCCTCAACAATACAGCTGGCAATATGCATTGAGTGCAGTGCCCGAAACGGCCCATCACCGCTCACTACCGGTATCAGAATCGACTCGCACAGCATATCGAAAACGAAAGAGTGTATGGGGGTATCTAAAGAAAGTACATCAACGCATCTCTCGTCTACAGTCTAAGCTCTACATCTAGCGATTCGTATAACCACCAAACTTGCCCGTGCTACCCATATTCGAACTCGGCTTCAACGCCCGTCCCCTATCCAGCACACTGATACCCTTCAGCACTGCCGCTTCGTTGATGCTCTGCAGTCGGCGCTGTTCTGCACATCCACAGCCGCAGTACGGACAGTCCCCGACCGCTTTTTGCTCCTTCCGGTGCTCGCTGTCTTCCAAGAAGGTCGGTGCTGTGCCTTGACCTACGTGCTTGACGCGAAGCTCGGTGAGCTCGTTGCAGAGCTCCTGGATTTGAGCTTCGATCTCGCGTGCGCGCTGTCGGACTTCTTCTGGGATCTGTGGGCTTCCAGGCGGGGAAAGAGCGAGTGTCTCTTCGATCAACGGCGTGGTGGCGGTCTGAGACGATGCGGCTCCATGAGTCGTATGATGGAAGGATGGCGTGAGTGGCGAAGTGGCAGGTGAGTGGAATTGAGATTGCGTATCCGAGTTGCTTGCACCCGCATCGAGGCTAGGCAGGCGACTGGTGCCACTCGCCCCACCATGTCCGCTCCAGTTGCTGTCTGCCGAGCCAGGCACGATGGGGCCAGGCACAGCGGCTCCGTGCGGCGGAGGTCGAATCTCTGCCAACTTGGGCTTGTTGAAGCTCGAGCTCGACGTAAAACGACCTGCTTCGGAAAGCACAGGCGAAGGTGTCCGGAACGATTGCGCTGCCGGGCTATGAGGCGATAGCAAACCCGTTGAGCCGATCGATGAGCTGCTCGACGTTTCGCGAACATGTCCCTCTGCGATCGCAGAGGCGTCCAAGAAGTCAGCAGCAAAGCCGGAGAACATGGACGAGACGGGTCGAATCTGCAAAGCGGGCTTGTCGAACGAGCCCAGTGGCTTGAGCTCGTCATTCTCTTCGTCCAGACCCGTCACCGAGAACGAGGGCATGGGCGATTTACTGGAACGAGCCAACTCCCTGTTGCTTCCGCTCTGCGGGAAAGTAGACACGCCGTCAAAATCGACACTGACTCCCTTTTCCTTTTTGAGCTTGCGAAGGAGGAAGCCACTCTTCTTGTTCTTGAGCAGTCGCAGGCTGGACTGACCATCACTCGAAGGATCACGCGACATGGCCAGCTCGTCGTGAGCTCCATCGCCCGAAGTAAGGTACGGCGACGTCTTGTTGGTGGCTCCAGCAGCACCAGAAGAGGCGAGCCACTCGGACTGCTTCTGGCGCGCCTGCTCGCGAGCTTGTTCGAGCGAGATGAGCTTGTAAGGCACGCCTTCAATGTTGCCGGGCAAAGGAAGACTCCCCGATGTCTGGCTAGAAGAGGTGGACATCATTCCAGCTCGATGACCGGAAGGTGAGGTAGGACGAGCATGCGAAGCCAGCGCCTCTGCCGAGAACTTGCCAACGGGCGTGGACTCGCCCTCCGCCGGAATCGAGTCGATCGTCTCCTCGCCCATGATACTGCTGCTACGCGGTGCGCTGTCCTCCGTGGAAGCAGCCGAGCGAGAGGCGACGCTGACTTGGCGCGCGGGAGGTGTGCGCGAGCGAGCACGCTCCATCGAAGAGAGACTTTGCTCGCCCGCGAAGCTGGTGGTATCATTGGCACTCAGAGTGTCCTTCTTGTAGGCGAGAGATCGGACGCCGCCTAGACGGGGCGAAGCAACAGGTGCGCTGGCAGGTTGGGGAGATGGAATCGGTGGAGAACGTGCTTGATCGCGGTACTTGACGTTGCTCGACATGAGCATGTTGACGAGGTCGGCCTGACTCTTGGTCGTGGCCGATGGCATCGTAGCGACTCCGTTGATGTTGCGAGCCGAATGGCTGTGAGGCATCTCATTCGCGAATCCACTAAAGGGAGGAACGGGACTAGAACCGGCGTGGTTCACCTTGGCAGAAGTAGCGAGATCCGACAGCGGGGCTGAAGAGGATTGAGCGGACCGGCGCTCATCGTTGGCAGCCCCGCCGCCACCGCCGCCAACAAGACGCAGAGCTTTGGTGAGCTTTCCCTTCTTGGATGCCGGTGCGGCTGCTGCGGCTAGACCGAGACCCTTCAGCATGCCCACGGCGCTGCTGGAGACGCTCTTGGAACGAGATCGCTGCGTAGCAAACAAGGACTGTGCGTCGTCCTCCTTTTGCGCCTCTGCCTCGAGCGATGCAGCGTTGGACACAAAGGAGCCGCTAGAAGCAAGTCCAGATGGTCCGTGAACGGGATTGGGACTTCGCGGGTTTGGGCTTCGCGGAGCCGAGTGGGCGTCGTCGACGGAAGGCCTTGACTTGAATCGGGAGAAGGGCTTCTCGAAGGTCTCTGCGCTGGGACGCAAGGTTTCGCGTAGTGACGGTCGACCCGCTGTTGTTGCAGTGTCTTCTCCGCCCAACTCCCAGGGCGCCGGAGCATTCTTCTTGACCTTGGGACCGAGAGTGCTAATTCTGCGCGCATCGTCTGCGAGCTGGCCTTGAAGTTGCACGAGCAGCTTTTCCTCTTCGGCTACACCTCCGTCGAAGGACAAGATGGGCGATCGTTCGCGGCGAGACTTTGGCTTGAGGGAACGGACCAGGTCGCTTGTCTGAGGCACTGGGGGCATCTTGGGGATGATGGTGCCATCTGGCAACCTGTTCGGGCTCGACTTTGAAGCGCCAGAAGCACGGGTGGGGCTGTTGCCGGCGTCTGAAGACGAAGAGCCATCTCGACGTGGCGACTCGTGACTGCCCCTGGAAGCCGCTTTGGCGGGGAGAGGAGGCTTTGCCTTGGAGGAATTGCGAGACGGAACCGATTGTGTGACTGCATCCTCGTCGTAGCCTTGCGAAGGCTGCCGACTTGAGGTTTTCGAGGATGAAATTCTCTGGATGTCAAAGCCATCCGCCAGGTCGACGGTGACAGTAGGATTGGGTTTGCCATCGTAGTCGCTGTACTGGCTGCTGGTCTCGAAACCACTTGCGTCGCTTCGAGGACTGAGCATGCCCTGTCCTGAAGGGCTGAGTAGAGCGGGGGCATCGTTGCCGAGCGAGTGGTTTCCTTGCTGGAGATGGTGCGACGGTGGAAGAGTGGGAAGAGGCGGTGGAGCCTCTCTTCGCCTGCGTTCGGACCTGGCACCACGGCCGGCAAAGATGGAGCTCGCGATGCTGTTGGGACGGACATGACCATAGACGCTGGCAGTCGCATCGACGTCGGCGGTGCTGGCTCCGTTGGAGGCTGGGGGTGTATCACCATCCCAGCTCTCGGCATCAGAGAATTGATCGTCGTTCCCATCTAGCTCGCCAGTCCATACGACATCGTGGTGGCTGGAACGCTGCGTCCAGCTGCTCGGAGGACGGAAGGAAGGGACAAGACCTTCCCTTTCTCTGCCGATGGCACGAACGAGACCTGTGGTCTTGCTGGTTGAATCGATGAGGCGTGCATGATCGATGCTGGGACGACCGTCGGACTCGTAGAACGAGTTTGCTATCGAGGTGGGTCTGGACGCGACGGCAGACATTGTTGAGAGAAGATTTCGGGTGGATCTGCGTAGCTGTCGGAAGTTTGGATGGCTGATGTGATAGGGTATGCTATATGTGAATGTGAATCTGAAGTGCTCGATGTGGCTCGGTATGGGTATCAAAGGCCTGCCATGATCGGAGACGATGTGTTGCTGAACCGGTGTGATAGGACGGTGGTAGTCAAGAAGATTACCGCTATGGAAGGTGGCTCACGGACGATAGTGGAATACGTCGGTAGGGAGATGGTATAGGTGGCTCGACAAGAACGGTCAAGCGCACAGTGGTCCAAGGTGAGGATCCGAGGGTATGAGATGTGTTGAGGACGAAAGTGGTAGTGGTATCGACTGGTCTGAACCGGATATCGCGTTAGAGAAGACAAGGCGAGCTGGAAGCGATGTTGGATGAGGCGAGCAAGCAAGGGGGGAAGGAAGGGAGGGTATGGTACGCTGGCGAGAAAGACCGGAGAGCAGATAAAGTGTGCGCCGAGCAGCAACAAGGATCCAAATAAACGAGTGTGTGTGTGGTGTGTGTGTTTGCCTGGCTGAGCCGAGTCGGGTAAGGCATGCAGGTGGCAGAGAGGAACAGCGAACGGACAATGAGTGGAAAGAGAGCGGGAGAGAGAGAGCGGGAGCAAGTGAGCGTGTGGATTCGGAATGGAGAAAGGAAAGTGCGGAATGCAAAACTTGTCCGAAAAACACTCTGTTGCACGCAGCACAAAGCTGAGCTGAGTTGTGTTGGTCTTGACAACGTTTCAAGTGTGACAAAGTGAGACTTGAAAGCTGCAGGGTTTGGACACGCACAGCTGTCGCATAGCAAAGCAAAAGCACAGCAAAAGCAGGCACATATCCGTCGGAGAAGCAGCAAAGCAGCGCGATTCGCTTGGTCTCGCAACAGAGACAGAGGCAAGGAGGCAGCAAGGTCAATCTCCAACCGAGCCAGGAAAAACGGCAGTTCAGCCGTGTCGAGTGGGAAAAGACACAGCTTGGGAAAAAAAAGAAGTCGGACTCAGTCTCAGGAAAAGGACGCGTTTCCAACACCGACTTTGCTCCTTTTGCCTTGACAAGCTTTGCCTTTCCAACCTCGTGCGCAGCTGAGCATGAGCAAGCAGAGCATGCGCGCTCACACTATCTGCACAACGATCTGCGATAGGCGACTTGCATGGCCGAGATTGGCTCGAATCGCAGCTTAGACTCGGCTTCGATGCCGCTTTACCACTGAGCTAACTATCCTCAAGATCAAAGCGCACCTCCGCTCGAGTTTTGCTCTCCAAGTCGATCACAGAGTCTGCTTCATAGCTAAGCTAGCTTTGTGGGGACGCGATGAGCTCATGAGCAATCGACGGTCATAGCGCTCCAACTCTGTCGTCGAGCGTAAAAGCATGAGGCGAGCGGACCTTTGTCACTGACCTTTCCTTGTCCAAGTGAGAGAACCTTCTTCTGGTGAGACCTTGACCGATAAGTTAGTTATAGAGGAGCTGCAGTCGCATGACGAGCTCGCCGTGACAATCGAAATGGTCGTTTCGATTCGAGTCGCTCGACGCTCCCACGAACAAGGGGCTGGCTGCGATTGATGCACCGTAGCCGAAGTGCGGGATCTAGGCAGGGTCTTGATTTGATTGGATTGCCTTGCCTCCTGCCTACAGCGTTCTCATGCTCTCTCTGCCTCCCTACGCCATCTCGTTTCTTGTGTCTTGTGCAGCACTCGCTGGGTCAAGTGAGCTGCCTGCCTAGACCGAATCGGAGCCTCTCTCGATTGCAGCTCCGAAGCAACACAGCGCGCCAATGGACACAGGGTTCTCTCCTTTTGCTCTTTCTTATTTTGGGCTTTTGGATCGACGGTGCGTCCTTGTGTGTCTCAGAGTTGCATTTTTCTTCGTATTTTCTTTCTTTGGCCTCGCTGTGTTTCCCTTGCGCGTGTCCAAGATCAAAAGGATCGACGCGTCGCGTGTCTGGTCTCGACACAACACACGCTCGCCGGTCGCCTGCCGGTGCACTCGATCTCCTGTTTGCTGTGAATCGCTGTCTGGATCGATGTTCCTATACGCTGTGTCGAGATATGACGACTGCTCTGTGGCGTGAAGCACCATCATCGCACTTCCTGACAACAACGCCGAGCCGTGTGAAACGGGCTTGGTCGCTGCATGGTGTGGCTACCGATCCGAGCTGGGATTCGACGCCCTTCCTTTCGGGTGGCTTGCATGGGCGCTCGTGTCTCCAAGGTGTTGCCGTGCCCTGTGGCTTGAATAAACTTCGACGTTGTCACTCAATGCGATGCTGCGCAGATCATGCATCGGCGATGAGATCGACCGGCATGTGTGTTACGCCGTCGTACCCAAGCTTTGCGATTAAAATCGCCTTTTTAACGCCTCTTTTTTGGCTCTCCTTTATAGAATCTTGTATAATTTCGTCACAGAAAACGAGTAACAACGTACTGAACACGAGACCTTCGGTCATGCACCGTGCCCTTGGATGGGATCGTTTCGACTGACATCTACGCAGACATAGCAGCCCTCATACTAGGCGAACGTGCACGAACTTTCAGTCTCACGGAACCAGAGACCTATTATCAGATCGGGCAAGGAAGCGGATCACGAAGGGTCAACTTATCGCGCGAAATAAGTCGACTCGAGCCAGGGTCCCCGACTTCCGAATCCGGCCAACTCTCAGACTACGCAGCCGTGCATGTGCCGCACCGCCAACTCCACTCTGTCATCCGATACTCCCATCCACCTATCAGTAACGGCCACGACGCAAGCATCAACTCACACGGCGACGATATTTACATCCACCAACACTGGCCGTAGCGCAACTGTTATCGGATCGTGGTCTGGACACACGCATCAATTGACGCAGACTCTGACAGCGCCTATCTTTTTAGGCAAAAGCGACTCACAATGCAGGCGGTGTCCAAGTTCATCTTTGGACCGTCACAGGAGGGTAAGTATCCACAATCAGCCATACGGACATCGTCGAGGCTCACTGACTCATTCTCACACTTACTCACCCTCTTCCACCTATCACATATGTTCGACTATCGCAGAGAGAGTGAAGAAAGTGCAATCGCAGTTGCGGTCAGAGCAACGAGCACTCGACAGAGAGATGCGTCAGATCGACCAAGGATCCAGCAAGACAAAAGCAGAGATCAAGAAGCTCGCCAAAAAGGGCGACGTCAAGAATGCCAAGATTCTGGCCAGAGAAGTGGTACGAGCGCAAAAGCAAAAGAATCGACTGGCAGTGTCGAAGGCGAGACTCAATAGTATCCATATGCAGTTGCAGCATCAGCTCGGTAAGTGCGAATCGAAAGGGCGAGTTGGAGCAAGAGCGATGCTGACAAGAGTCGTTTCGATGGTATGGTCGATCTGTAGCGATGTACAAGGTGACAGGGAGCATGCAAAAGTCAACCGAGATCATGAAGCTTTCGAATCAGCTCGTCAAGTTGCCAGAAGTGTCGGCGGTGATGCGTCAGATGAGCGCAGAGATGACAAAGGTACGCCATCACCCACGCTCCTACCTCCCATTTCATCCTTTACTCACCCTCTATCCTCCTCATCTCCACACTGACAGGCCGGAATCATGGAAGAGCTCATGGACGACACACTAGACTCTGGCGTACTCGGCGAAGACGAAGACGAGATGGAAGAAGAAGCCCAAGAAGAAGTCGACAAGGTTCTGTACCAGCTCACAGATGGCAAATTGGGTCAAGCAAGCACCACCGACCACTTGCCAGATCTCGCCATCGAAGATCCAAAACTCAACGAAGAACAGGAACAGCAAGATATGCAGCGTATGCAGGCTGCTCTCGACGGTCTGCTTCGTGGCTAGATCGTCACCCCGTCGTAATGACTTCGTCAAAGTTTCAATGTCACGTCTCTTGTATTTGTACCCTTCTCAGCAGCGCTTGAATCCTAGCATCCGCATCAGCACAGACTTCGACTCGACAACCCGTCTGCGAATTCAACACCTCCTTCGCCGCTGACCGTGAAACGCGACCCCACCCACGCGACGGCCAGATCAACAGCATACAGAACGAACATTGCCCCCAAAGACACTCACATTTCAAGCTACAGAATCAGACGCGCACACTACGAGAAAACTTATGTTGAGACCGATATGCTCAGATTGCTGCTGGATATATCTGAGGGGTAGAGATGCTAGCGCTGGCGGTAAAAGTACAGAAGAGATACAAAGCGACCAAGAAAAAAAAAGAGGGGGGCCGGGAACAAAGAGGATGTGGGCTAGGCGAGCGACTGCGAGAGCGCAATGTCACCGCGAGGACACCACGACGCGCCGCACCGAACGCGTCGGGCCGAGAGTGATAAGAGGATACAACATGGAAAGTGCGACACGACGAACAAGCAGACCGCTAACCAGCAATTTACTTGGACGAGGAGAACTTGGTGACCGACTTGGTACCTTCCGAGATGGCGTGCTTGGAAAGCTCACCGGGGAGGATGAGGCGGACGGCGGTCTGGATCTCTCGCGACGAGATGGTCGACTTCTTGTTGTACGAAGCGAGCTTGGAAGCCTCGGTGGCGATGCGCTCGAAGATGTCCTGGACGAACGAGTTGAGGATAGCCATGGCCTTGTTCGAGATACCAGTGTCGGGGTGGACCTGCTTGAGGACACGGTAGATGTAGGTCGAGTAGGTCTCCTTGCGGACCTTGGTGGCCTTCTTCTTGTCGCCCGACTTGGCGGGAGCCTTGGAGGTCTTCTTGGCGGCCTCAGCGGGGGCCTTGCCAGCGGACGAGGCAGGGGCCTTGCCGGCGGTGGAGGAGGGCTTCTTCTCGGCGGGCTTGGGGGGCATGTTGAATAAAGTAAGAGGGTGTTGGGTTGGTAGAAGGTTGGGTGAGAGTGTTGAAAGACTTGACGGATGAGGAGGAAGGGAAAGAAGAAGAGGGTCCGGAGTGGAGAGAGGTGTTGGGATGGCTGGGTTATAAACCAATCTGAAGGCTCAAGCGAAGCGCAGCAGCAGAAGAGCAAGCAGCGCAGTGTGGAAGGGGCGGCGCGTCTCTGAATGCGAGGCGCATCGACGGAGAGCGACACTGCGCCTGCTGCACACAAAGCACACACGTCGACGCGCAGAGAGAGTCGAAAAGGCCGGAAAAACGCGTCTGCTGCTGTAGTGCGGCACACCGAGAGACAAAGCGTCGAAATTGAGGGTGCGGAATTTCTGACAGTCCAAAAAATCAAGGGCGCCGAGCCGCTGTTATTTTCCAGCAAAAAACGCTGGCTTCGCATCCAGAGGCGACGAAGGCCCTAATTTGCGTTGGTGGGTCTGCAAAGCTCGATCGTCGGCTGCTGGTGGGTCAACTTGAATCAAGTGCATTTGCGTTTATGCTTTTTCGTGTTTCGTCGCCCTTAATTTGCCAACACCACACTTTCTTCTATTCACCGCGATCTCCTTCCTGTTATTGAAGTTCTGCTCGACTCAAGCTTGAAGGTCCTGACAATCGTCGCTATTATCATTCGAGATGTGGCTTGACTAGCAGCGTGTGAACGAAGCCTACGAAGGCGATTCATCGTTTAGGAACGCTCTTCGAGGGAGACGGAATGTGACTTCTGAGGGTGACGGAAGATAGGGTCGGCTAACAGCGTTGATTCATTCGGGCCTTCGAAGGCCCAAATGTTTACGGCGCCACGGTCGTCCTACTTTTCGAAGGCTGTAATTTCGAAAGGTGGGCGGTTGTGGAGGACTGAGCCAAAAATATTCCGTTCTGGCTTGAGATGCGAGATCAACGCGTTTTTTGAGGCTGTTGCTGCGCAGTGGGAAATTACGAAAAATTGATGCAGCCCGCACAAAGCGAGAGAGAGAGAGAGTCCGCAATTCCATGTGCTTTGTTTCGTCACAGTGGACTTGAGCCCTGCCGCTGCTGCTGTTGCTGTCGCGTCGCGCCTTGAATGCAACACTCGCTGCTTGAAGCCTTCTGCGCTGCAACTCTGCTGCGTCTCGAGTAGCCGGCACGCCAGCGCCTGTCCAAAGACGATAAAACCCTTGCTCCGAATCGGCTGCATCACCGTTGGCTTTCCCCTTTCCTCTCTTCTTTCTTCCTCCCATCGTCTCTTCGCTCTTCAAGCTCAACCCCAACCTTCAACCCTTTTACCAACCCCCCTTTAATACTATCTTAACAATGTCTTCCGGTGGCAAGTCTGGTGGCAAGGCTGGTGACGCCTCTTCCAAGTCGCAGTCCCGTTCGGCCAAGGCTGGTCTTCAGTTCCCCGTTGGTCGTATCCACCGTCTCTTGCGAAAGGGCAACTACGCTCAGCGTGTCGGTGCCGGTGCTCCTGGTATGTATTCCTGCCTTCATCCTTCACGTCGTTCGCGCCTCTGGATCCCAGTCACAGTCGACTAACTTACCCTCTTCCTTCTTCCTCTCTGCTTTCATCGAACAGTCTACCTCGCTGCCGTCCTCGAGTACTTGGCTGCCGAGATCCTCGAGCTTGCTGGTAACGCCGCTCGTGACAACAAGAAGTCGCGTATCATTCCCCGTCACCTTCAGCTCGCCATCCGCAACGACGAGGAGCTCAACAAGCTCCTTGGTGGTGTCACCATCTCCCAGGGTGGTGTCCTTCCCTTCATCCAGTCCGAGCTCCTCCCCGCCAAGTCGGGCAAGCCCAAGAAGGCTGGTGGCTCGCAGGACATCTAAGCGTCTCGACTTTTCTCTCCAATTGTCGTCGCGCTCTCGTTGTTCCGCATTCACTGTACTACCATCTTATCTCCTGTCTCATGACTCGCGTCTGAGATTGTGCCGATAGACTATCAGCCTATCCCCCGCTTCTCCTCCCCCCCTTCACCTCCTTCGCAGTCGTGTCTTTTTTCTCGTATCTTTCTCTTCTTTGTGTTCATCCTTGTACTTCTACTACCACCATGGGCTCGGCGGTCAGAACAGGGCTCCGCCAGCTACGCAACATCAGGCATCATACCAACCTGTCTTTTCTTCGTGTGTCTTTGTGATTCGGTGTGAGTTTCGAGTTGCGATTTGCATTGCAGCTTGCCGAGCTTTTTTTTGCTTGCATCAGACTAGCGCTATTGAACGGTTCCTTCGTTCATGGCCGGCTCTGCTTGGCGTGCTTCTGACGCTACGTAGCTTTGTGCGAATCGAACGTATCGGTCTTCTGACTGCGAATGGAATCCACAAAACAATCCTCGAAAATATCAACCGAAATTGAGGTCGCAAAATTCAGTCTTGTTCCATACCGTCGGTAGCTTCCAGTGTTCAAGACGTGTGATTTCGATGACGATGGTATACTCAGACGACTGTCGCTCGTACGATCTTGATCTCTTCGCGAGGTCTGTCGATGAAAGAGACAAAGAGAAAGGAGGAGTTCGTTCAGAGGTCGTTACGGAAAGAGAGAAAAAAGCGGGCAAAGACGTACCTGTCGTTCTTGGTCTCAGCGGCGCCAATCTCGCGAACTGCCTGCATGCCCTCGGCGACACGGCCAAAGATTGTGTGCTTGCCGTCCAGGAATGGTGTCGGTGCTAATGTGACAAAGAACTGGCTGCGATTCGTGTTGGGTCCGGCGTTGGCCGAAGCAAGGATGCCAGCTCCAACGAAGCGGAGCTCGGGATGCAGCTCGTCCTCAAATGCGCCTCCGTAGATCGAAGCGCCACCGGATCCAGTACCCGTGGGATCGCCCGACTGGATCATGAAGTCGCTGATGACGCGGTGGAAGATGATGCCGTCGTAGAAGCCTTGCTTGGCGAGTTGGTAAAAGTTGGCGCATGTTCGTGGGGCGTGTTTCCAGTATAGTTCCAAAACGATGCGGCCCATCGAAGTGTCGAGCACTACCGCTCCGCTGTCTTTGCCCGGTATTGACATGATCTCTGCGGCTGTTGAAGCTGTTGACGAGCTGGTTTGGAAGAGAGCCAGAGTGGAGAAACGAGAAGAAGCATGCTCTTGGTTGCTTTGCAGCTCCAAACGCGCTTTTTGGTCAGGGTCCAGCACATCGGAGCCGAGTCCCGCACAGACGCTGTTCGACAATTCGAGCAGAGTGCAACACCATTCCTTCTTCTCGCCATCATCACCAGCACTGCACCCAATCCTCAACTCTCTTCGCCCTTCGCGTACTAGAATCACGGCTGCTGGCACGATGTCGGCCACTGCACAGCGTCATGCTGATGGTAGCAATAGCGCCGCTGCAGACGCAGCCTCGACATCATCCAGTCCAGCCAAACACGGTCGTGCCAGACATGCTCGGACGAATGCATCGCTCACTTCCAGCTCGGCCGGCACCAGCTTCGACACACCCTTCTCGCCAGATCGAATACCTCGACGCTCTTCGGTATCCAACGAAGCTACTCGCATCTTTCAGGCTACAGGCTTTGATCCATTCGGCACCGAGCCTGATACGCTTTTCCGCTCATTGACTGTCAAGGAGGTCGAAGCGTACGAACGAGCGGTCAGAAGCACCGCGCTTGGCAAGCAAGAGGAGCTCAGAAGTCTCGTCGGTCAGCGCTACGAGGACCTGCTTGGCACAGCCAACACGATCATAGACATGGCCGGCAGTTCCAAACAGCTCTCGCAGAGGCTCAACGAGCTTTCGGACGGTGTGCGTCTTGCGGCTGTCACTGAGGACAAGGGCGCTTCTTCCTCCAAGGCAAACCGACGCAAAAGCTACTTGCCCACTCAGCAACTCTCTACATCAGAAGGGGACGGCTCATCCCTGCATCAAGAGGCCATCTATGTGCTCGGCGCCTCTTTACGACTCATCATGGATGCACCAGAATACGTGTGGAAGTCAATAGAGAAGGGCAAGACGCTGCAGGCTGCCTGGGCGTTCATGCTAGCTCGAGCTATTTGGTGGGACTTGATCGAGTCGACATCTCATCAAGTCTCTCATTCGACTCTTGCAATGCACAGCGAATCAGGCATCACCTCCGTATCGGAAGCCGTCTCGCTGATAAAGGTCAATGTCAAGAAAGCTTTCCCCTTCATCGAGAAGCAATGGCAGACGATGCTGCCCATGCGCAAGCAGATCGTACATCGAGCCGTGTCGCTCCTTTCAGACGCAGAGATTGAATCGATGGCAGTGGTGGACCAGCTTGCTGCTCTCATGCTGCTCGACGGCACCAAACCGGATCAGGCCATTCACTTGTTGTTCTCGCAGAGATTGACTTCAATGCGTCGGATGGTGCAACGACGACAGGCCAAGCCAGCGTCACATCATCGTGGTCAATCTCGCCATGCAGCCACTCACAACGAGGGCGAACCAGCGACAAGCAAGGAACAAAGAGCGGCGCAAATGTCTCAGACAATATCTCAGCTTGTCATCCTCTTTGCTCGAACACTGCAACACGCCGTGCAGATCTTCATGCTCCCTCCAAAAGCAGAGGCAGCTTCGACATCTAGACCCTTACTGTTCGATCTGCTCAATACTATCACAGACCCCGCCAACTTCAATGCTGGAGCCCCCGCTGCTATGTCACCCACCTCGGAGCGTACATTCCTGCTCCCGCAAGCCTCTCCGAACGGTGACGCTCCCACAGCGAGACAGAGTGCCGCCGCTCTTCGTGCACAGCGACGACGATCGAGCTATGGCCTGCCAGTGGCTGAAGGTGAAAAGCAAGCCGAGTCGGCGGCGATCTCCGAGCACACACAAGCGGAACGCGGCCGGCCACTACGAGTGTCGACGGTGGGTGTGGTGGAAGCCTTGCCCAGCGGACGCATCCTCTCTCGCCTCCTCCCGCCTTCCTTTTGGAGGTTCACTCCTCACCTCGATTCGAACGTCAAGGAGGCTTACGCACCTACCCAGACGCTTGACGAGTTGTCTTCCTGGTCAACAAAAGCACGCGAGACTCTTGTCCGAGGTGCAGACAATGCGTCTCCCGTCAGCTTGCGCTCGTTGCTGTCCGAGCTGACGGATGTCAGCGAGCTTGCGCTGGTGCGAAGCTCTCTTCGCGTCGCTCTACACCGAGCACGCCGCATCGTGGCGAGAAAGCTGGGCGGATCACAAGGAACGACAGATGAGCGACACCAGGAGGCTGTGACCAAGATCCACACCGAGCTTCAGCAACTAGAAGAAGCCATCGACGCGATCTTGCAAGAGCGTCTGCTGCATCTGATGGAGCAAAAGCTCAGCATTGCTGCCAAGGAGCTGCTCACGGAGACAGAACAGATCGTTACGTCTCTCGGCAAGGGGCTGGACTCGCAAGACGATGCTTCGACTCAAGTCGATGCCCCACTGGACGCTCTTTTCCATCCCATCGAGGTCGACAGCGCATCAAAGCTGAATGCAGCCTCGAGCTCAAGTCGTGCGTTCACCGCTGCTCTGCAAGACCACGTATGCGGCCGTTCGAGGCAGGTGGATCGACTAGCAAGCTTGTACGAAGCGCCGTTGGCGACGCTGTCGGAAGAGTTGCAGCAGTATCAGTTCGAGTTGGAAGCCGACGAACGTTTCACTCAAGCCAGCAAGTCGATACGGGCCAAGTTTGATTCGATTCTTGCTTCCTCGCGAGCAGAGGTGGAGAACGGGCTGAACGAGTTGCTCGAAACGTCGCAATCGACGTCGGATGGGACTGATGGTCAAGCAGGAGTCTCGACATCGACCTCGCTGGTGATGCGGATCATCGCTGTGCTTTCCGGAGCGACGATCGCGGGGAAAGAGGTGCGAGAGCCAGTCCAGTCGGCGCTGGAGCGACACTGGAGACCTCAGCTGGAACGACGAGTTTTGGACTTGCTCAAGGTGGGCACCGCGCAGACCGGTCCCGCTTCAGACACGACCGATTCGCCCGTCTCAGTCTCGATGCTTCGCGCATTGGTCACGCTATCCGAGTCCATTGTTCAATTGGGACCTGCGCTGGCTGGGCCCGAGCTTGCCGAACAGGTCCGTAGCATTTTGGTCAGCTTGGTTGAGAGTGATGCAACATCGGCAAGTGACTCGAAAGCAGTCCGAGCGCTCTTGGCGTGCGATGCAGCCGGTTTGAGCAAGCACGTCGCAGGCGTTGAAAGCTTGCATCGTGTACGCTTGGCACTAGCGCCGCTGGTGTTGGCACTTGCTGCAACAGCGCCTGGTGAGCAGTCGGGGAGTGTGCTCGCACCTGCCGAGCCAGCGTCGGCAACTGGTGATGTAAGGCCGATCCTTACGGTATCGCGGAAGAAGGTGGGAAGGTTTTCGCTGCTTCCTGTTCGATGATAGTCACACCTTACTCAATGACTATGCATGCAATATCACCAAGTCTCATTAGGACCTCACATCGGGCTCCATGTGCAAATGTGTTGCAATTGATTGCTATGCAGACAATTGAGGAGGCAAGCAAACCAGCTTTGCTTCGGCGTGGAGCTCCTAGCTGTTGACGCCTGAAGACGCCTTTGTGGTGAAAAGGAGCTAAGCGAATCTTGCTGACGCTTTGCAGCTGATTCAAAAGTGGCTGCGTCCCTCGATCGTGTGTATGCTGTGGGTCAAAACCGCGCGTGCTCATGTCTGCTGACTCTGTCTCGTCTCTATACCCGAAAAGCCAAGCTGAGTTTCGCGTCTCGTGAAGCAACTTTTGGGTTACGGCGCGCTTTGGTGACTTTTTGGAATTCAGCTGCCGGAAATCGGAGTCCCTGAAACGCGAGAAAGAGAGACAGCTTGAGCAAGCGACTTGTTCTCGCACAGCCAACTTCGTACTGTCCAGCCTCCATATCAAAAGGTCAAGCTCGGCGCGATTCGCAACTTCCATCGACGCGATCCGTCTGCCCACATTCAAATCGAGGACCACTCGCTCTTTCTCTGCGATCGAGGACGATACACTATTCGAGGACGCACACGGCTCACGGAGAGTTTACACGCACTCTCAAGGCAAAGAGGCGCTGCCATTCGAACAAGGATCGAGAGCCTCGCACCGGTGAACCGCGAAATCAGGATCCACGATAGCACTCGGCGGTCTCGTTTCCAAAGCAGCATTGTTACGCACGAAGGCGTCCGCTTCCTCTCACATACCCGTCAAAGTACCTGATCAGGGCTGATCAACAGGCGAATCTTCACAAAGCATTGATCAAACTTGGCAACACTGCGGTTGTCTCGCATTCCCTTGACGCGCCTTCGAACCAAGCTCCTTGCCCTCAGGCTCCGTCGATAAAGGTAGCATCTCTGCATCACTCGACCATCGGAGAGCAACCACGTCTGGGCATTCTACGACTCGATTGCGAGGGTAATGCTACCTCATCCATTCGCGTCTCCTACAGATAGAGCAAGTGGAAACGAACAAAGCCCTGTTGCGGGCTGCACTGGAAGCAAGAAAGGGAACGCACCCACGCAGGATCGCGAGAACGAATGCCATACCGCCAACTCATCAGCTTCAGATCTCGTCGTCTCTCCTGACACCAAGCATCGACAGCGACCGCCACAGCACCACCGGGACGTGCTCGTCGAGAGCAATCACAATCCCATGACGCCGGCAAACCTTGCCTCAATGTCAGCTCCGTCTCTTCCGCCGAATTGGTACACGCTCGCTATCAAGGCCAAGACCGCAGCCTTGCGCGAACAGCAAAGAATGTCGACGCCTGCTTCGCTGCCGTCACAACCAGCCGCGGAGGAAGGTCAAAGTGCTTCCAGCACAAATTCCGAAACTGCGGCAGCGCAACAGAATGGCATACCTGGAGCTTCAGCGGCATCATCTTTATCATCATCGTCAATAGCAGCAGCAGCAGCGACAACACCTAGCTCGGCCGCAACAACAGAGCAGGCGACAGCTGTAAAGACGGAACCTGTGTCCGACTCTTTAGCATCGACAGAGATCCAACCCAGCACTTTAGCGGAACCAACTCAGCCAAGCCAACCGTTGGCTGGCGGGCTGGTCAGCGCTTCCAGCATCGCTGATTCCAAACTAACGCCAGCCCAGGCCGTCGCTTCCGGTGCATCGACTGCTCAACAGCCGATCATTCCAGCACTAACCAATCCTGTCATCACTAGTCGCGAGACGTTGCCCGAGGGTGACGCGTTACGGACAGAAGTCATGGGTCCACCGCCATCATTGCCGACAGATCTGGGCTATCCACCTCTCAACCCAGTACTCACTGACGTGCCTGTACCAGCACCGAATCCCAAAAGACGAGGTGCTGCATCCAGCGTCAACGGCACGCAACGAAAACCCGGACCATCGCAGCCACCGCCCGACTTTGTCGCTCCAAGCAACCTCAACGGCAAAATGCCTTTCGCACTCTACCAGACCGTCAAGAAGGAGTCGCCCACAGACTCGACCTCGAAATCGGACACGATTCCCGCACACGCAGAGAGAACACAGAGGTACGTACCGCTCCGCAGAATCACTAAGACTTGGTCGTTTCATTCGGCACACGCATGCTGGTCGAGGACAACATGACGGCTCCAGAGAGACCAAGTGGGTTTAGTCCCAGCATCATGCAGCGACGCCGAACCTCTCACATCGAAGAGAAGGGAAAGAGATGGTGGACCCGTCTAGTGGGTGATTCAATAAGATGCAACTCACGCAGCTTTTCATCAGGGCACCTGCAAGCAACGCGATGGGCGCGGAACGGGGACAATGGGGCATCAAATGACGGACGACGAGGAGACAGACACAGCCGCTTTCTGCACAGAAAATGAGGAAAGTCGGTCGGGCTTGGAGTTCAGCCATCGAAGCGGATGGAGCCGAGAGAATCGCCCAAATTTCGCTCGTTTTCAGCGACGACGCGTGCAATTACTTGCTCTGTTCTGCTCTGTGCGCGCAATGCTGCAAAGCCTTGACCAAACCTTGTCTCCCATCTCCCGTCATGCAATAACTCAGCCTCGACAATCGATGGAATCATCGTTCTTTTCCCTTTCCTTCCCTTCCCTTCCCTTTCCGCATTTGCGCTTGATTCGGATCCGATCACTCACTGACTCGCATTTTGCGCTTCCCCTTCATTTCCGCACATTGCTTGCCTTTGCCATTGTCGCTGTCGGTGATCCTCGCTCAAACAACCACAGCGAATCGACATCTGGCGATGCAGCAGTCGCATCCACTGAAGCGGATGCACCACACTCAGAGCCGTCGACGACATTGGCTGAAAGCAACATTGTTGATCCACTTCTCGCCGACGTCTTGACGGACGCAGACTCTGTCGCCACGGCGACAGCCACTCGCGAAACCAGTCCCGACGCCACCATTGCACAGGACAACGCCAGCTCGGTCGCTCCGCAGGTTAGCGAAGAGGCACAGTCATCTGCGACGGACAAAGCAGCAGCAACAGCGATGTTGTCCACACCGACTGCAGTCGATACCGTCAGCCCCATGCCAGCTGTGAGTACCGCTGTCGCCGACATGGACGACGTTTCCTCTCCGTCGGTCGCCTTGCGCCGCAATCCCAGCAATCGAGGCGCATCCTTGCAAGCGGCACAATCCATCACGAGTGCCTACGCCGATCCTTTGGGCCTCAAGAAGTACCGAGAATCGCTCTTGCAAGAAGAAGCACGGGCTCGCAGGTCTCCTTCCGTGAGCAGCGCCGGTGCGGGTCCTGTCACTACTCCCGCAGCAGCTGCTTCAGCAGCCGCAAAGAAGAGCGCGGCGGCTCGCGCTATCGTGCCTCCCCCGGTTGTAGAACCTCCTCCAGGGATGATGCACACGCCCGAAGGCAAGTTCCGTACCATTCCCGGCATCGCAGGCGCACTCGTTCCACCCGCGCCAAGCTCGACTTCGACCGACACAAACCTGACACCCAGGCTCGAGGACAAGGGCGGCGCAAACAACGACTTTTGCGAGACTTGTGGCGGGCACGGTCGATTCGTGTGCTGCGACGGCTGTCCACGCAGCTTCCACTTTTTCTGCATGAGCCCGCCGCTCGACATCGACGAAATGCCACCCTCGAATGCCGCCGAAGTCCTTGGACCCGCCAAAGCGACTTCGATGCAGAAGGGCAAGGCGAAAGCGGATGCACCCGGCTCCAGCACCGACCTCAACATGGACGAAATGTGGTTCTGCAACGTTTGCGTGGCAGAGCGCAAACCCAAAGCAGCACAGAAACCGAAAGGCTTGGGCCCCTTTGGCTACTTGCTACCGGTGCTTTCCCAACACAACCCAAAGAGCTTCCAGCTGCCTGCCGACGTACGCACCTATTTCAAAGATGTAGCGACTGCTCTCGACGGAGACTACATCAACGGAGCCATGGTGAGGCAGGTCAAGCCCAATCGTCTTGGACAGATCGAGGTTAGGGATCCGTACCGACTCAAGGACAAGAATGGCGACGCGGTGCTCTGCTATCGCTGCGGAGGCACTGCGCTTCCAGCCGAGTCTCAGCAACAGGTCAGCGCTGGGAATGGAAAGGGCGCTAAGTCACGGAAAGCTGGTATCAACAAGGCGCGTTCCAGCAGCGTCTTTGGCGATGTTGCTCCGTCAACGCCTGCCGATCATACAGTCAGGGAAGGCACCGGCTGGCGCAAGATCGTCAGCTGCGACTTTTGCCCTCTGCATTGGCACATTGACTGCGTGGACCCACCGATGCTCGGAATGCCGAGCAATCTGCGCAAGTGGATGTGTCCAGCACACAGCGATCACGTCAACGACCGTCGCAGGGTCGCACGTATCGGCGCTGCTGTGCCCAGAACCGAGGATCTGCCCCTTCCTACGGCGAACAACATCGGCCCTGGCAAGCACTTCCGAACGCGCGTTCTTAACAATGGCGATATCGACATCATCCCGGATCCGAAGGACGAACTCGAGGGTCTCGCCGGATGGACTGCCAGCCATCAGAACGGTATCAAGGAGGTGCCGCTGCTGCCTGGTGTGGCCGATGCGCCTGCCATCACAAACGGAGGATCCAAGCTTGCGTCCAAGATTCGGTACCGTTTGCCGGAGAAGGTGATTCGCACCGATTTCTGGAGCAAACTGCGTGCGGATGACTCGAGCAAGATCGGTGATGTCTTCTATATCGCTGCTGGGGAGATTGCGCACCGGGCGCCGGTCAGGTTGGTAGCTGCGGAGGATGGAGTGAGTCCCGCCGATGATTCGCGATTCAGGCCGTTCGGCAGGAGAGAGAATGCGCTTAGCGGGCTGGATGCGTTGGCGGACATCGCTGCTTCGCGCTTGAAGGCGGACAACCTCGTTGGCGATGCAAGTGTTGATTCGGGCTTCAAGAGACCTTCCAGGACGAGGCAGCTGATTGCCACTGCTCTGGGGATCGATCTCAAGAACGACGATGTGCCGGAGTCGAACATGCGGTCGTCTCTGGATGATGTGGCAGATGCTGCATCGAGCAGCTCTTCGGATTCGCCGCTGTCAAGCTTGTCGGAGAGCGAGAGCGATGTTGCGGAGGTGTCGACACCAGCAGTCAAAGCGCCAGTAGCTCAGCCTGCAGCTGCGGCGGCCGCTCCTGTACCTGCACCTGCAGTCCCGCTATCAGAAGAAGAGCTCATCAAGCGCATCGCACTGGAAGCAGCCACTGGTGTTAGCAGCGGGGATCCGATCCGTCTTTCGAAGCGCAAAGCTGCAGTTGCAGCCGAATCTGCCATCGCGGGATCTCCTTCGACACCAGCCAAGAAGCTTCGATCCGCTTCGCCCGCTATCACGCCTACACCGACTCGCTCTTCCGGCTCTGCAGCAGCTGCGACTCCGACCGTCACTGTGCCTGTCGAAATCCGACCCGCGTCTACGATCAAGAAGATTACGCTCAAGAGTAATGGCTCCGCAAAGGAAAACCTCTCAGAAAGCCAGGTAGCCCTCAGAACGGCGTACCATCTATCAGATCAGTATGCCGAGGAGAGGAAGGAGATCGAGCAATTGAGAGCGATCAGGGAGTTGATGAAGCTCAAAGGGCCAGATAGGATGTTGGAGTTCTTGCTTTCGCCTAATGAGCCTGGGAAGGGCGGTGAAGCGGCAAAGGCGGATGCGGATGTGGAGATGGGAGGTGTGTAGAGGTCACGCAAGTAGCACAGATCAAATCGGAAGCCTTTCAAACACTCACAAGAGACCTTGGATGCATTGAATCATTTCTGAGTGCTGTGAGAGATTGAACAATTCATCATGCTTAGTACTCATGCAACAGAACCTCGGGATTCGTCGCTTCGACATGCCTGATACTCTCTCCAAAAAGCCCATTGACCCAACCGAACCAGGGCCTCGTAAAGTCGGTCGCGTTCCTGACGTTGATGGATTCGTGAATCAACCCGGTCCCTGCGGTTGTGTTTCTCAACAGACTCAGCGCAGCCAGCTGCTCGTCTGCGTTGTCCGTGGTGAGGATCTGCATAGCCAGCGACATGGGCCATGCGTAACCCGTACCCACATGGGGGCCACCGATACCGCTGAATTCGGGGCCGCAGAAGAACCACTTGTTGGTGGACGGCGAGAGTACGAATTCCCGCGTGCGCTGGTAGACGGGATCGCTGGCGTCGAGGTAGCCGAGGTAGGGGAGGGAGAGCAGGCTCGGAACGTTGGCATCGTCCATAAAGTACGTGCTGCCGTATCCGTCGATCTCGTAGGCGTAGATGGGGCCGGATGGCGAGAGGTGGTTGGGGCGGATCGCGTATTCGTCGATCGCGGATCGGAGTTCGGCGGCGAAGCCGCGGGCGTTGGAGGCGACGTCCTTCATCGATTCGGTTCGATCGAGGAGCGGATAGAGCTTCTCCAAAGCGACCGCGAGCTGCGCATTCGCCGGGATGAGGTGGGGGAGGGTCGTAGCGTCATCCGACGGTCGGAACGCGCTCTTGACCAGTCCGTTGCGTTTCGCTGGCTCACCCCAACCATGGTCGGCTTTGGTTTCTGTTGCGGACCTGTCGAGGCGTTGGAAGCGGTAGACTCCGCCTTGCAAGCTACCGAATCGCTCCGCCCATTCCGAGTTCTCGGTCAAGTTGGACGGTAGGATCGTGGTGGTGTTCGACGCTTCGTACGCTGCATGCTCCTCCTTCGACCCGCGTTGCTGCGAGCGCAGCGCGTCGATCGCCATCCTGACCGCTCTCTGCCACGTCTTGTTCTCCAAGAAGTCCGTTCTGCCAGAATACTCTGCGATGAGCGAGGGCAACCGCAGATGCGCAGCGAGCGAATCGACTTCCCATTTCGTCTCCCAGAGGTAGGTCCCGTCGGTGCCGTCCACGTCTGTATAGTTTTTCGGCGGTTGCGGTGGGTAATGAGCCTTCTGACCGGGTACAGGCGGCTGCATCCAATCCGCATCATCACCATCCCCCACAGCTGGGTTCTTCTTGTTGGTGATAGCGGCACTTTTCGGCGGACCAAAACTGTTCGCCAACGGATAGGTGATCACCTGCTGCGACTGCTGGTACAACAACCCGAGCGAAAGACGGTAGAGCTTGAGCCAGTCGTCGTCGCCCACCTTGTAGGGCGAGGGAGGATCCTGGAGGAGCGGAAGATAGGTGAAGAGCTGGTTGCTCGAGTCGCGCAACCAGGCGGCCAGAATGTCACCAGTGATGATGAAAGCGCGTGGGAAAGCGGTGGCGGAGTCGGGATTGTCGAGCTGCAAATCGGTCCACGCGACGGTGGTGTCGAGCGAGTTCGGGTAGGCGTTGGTAAAGATCCGTTTGAGAGCAGGGTCGGTGATGCGCGATGTGATGCGGCGGATCTCGGCTTCGACGAGGCGCGAGCGGAAGCGGCGTGCGGAGGGAGCGGGGCGCGCGTCGGGGAGGCTGTCGAGCGGCAGGGATGGGTTCGGGGAGGGAGGGTCGTAGGTGGGGTCGCCGGTGGCGTCTTCTGTTGTCCATGTGTGAGCGGCGTTGCGGGAGGAGAGGTTGGGCGGGGTGAAGGCGGTTTGTTGAGGGGTGTTTGGGGAGGCCGAGGCTAGGGTGAGGGCGAGCGTGGTGAATACGATGAGGGCGGTGAGCTTCATCTTAGTGGTATCAGGGGGCGTGGTTGATGATGGTGCGAGATGCTGAGGGTAGGATGAGCGTCGAGTTTTATATATACGCCGTCGAAGAAGGACGAGAGCAACAGCGAGGGTTGGGCGAAGGGCCGAGTCGGACCGATGACTTTTGCTCGGCTGTGTCGGCGTTCTTGCTTTGAGTCCTGGCCGTAGATTACTGGGAGAGGAGAAGGTGTTCTCACGTTGAGGTAGCTGATGGTGTACAAGACGTGGGGGAAACGAAGAAAGGAGAAAGGAACGCTGAAGGTGTCGCCTCCAAAAGTCGCTCGCCTTCCACCGACGTCGGCCAACAATCCACCGACGCTGCTGTTTCGTCTGGTGACCGACTGAGATCCAAGCTTCGGCTAGCAAAGACGATGCAGCCGAAAAGCCAACCGAATGGTGCGATTCACGACCCTCTGTGCAAGTTCGGTCGCACTATTGGTCACCGCTGCGAAATGCGGGGGATCTGCAGTCAAGAGAGATTTGCGAGAAATTGCCCGATGCTGTCGGTCAACTTTCTGCACGGTGACGCCCTCGAAAAATCTGACAGCGAATTTAATTTTCTTTATTTGGAGGTGTTTGATCGTGGAAAGCGGACAACCTCATCCGCTGAGCTCGCGGATCCGAAGCTGTATTACAAATCCTTATGCTAGCAGGTTGAGGAAGCTGGAATTGCCGCAGCAACTTTCGAATTTGGCAGGGAGCGAAATGCGAGCGCGCTTTCCAAGCCTGAGAATCTTTCGAGGCAGCAGGCGGTTTGGAGGAGCGGAGTGGGCGAGCGAGGCAAACTGGAATCCAAAATCGAGCACAGCAGAGCGCAGTCAACGCTAGACTGTGCCCAAGTGAGTGAGAGCGTGAGCGCAGGGCTGGCTGAAGAACGTCGACACGATCGCTGAACCGCCTTTCTGACCACCAAGTCTCTTCACCCATATCATAATTCGTCAAGATGTAAGTTTTCGAACAGCACGATTCAGCCAGCAGGACAACCAGGATGGAACAAGGGCGGGCCAGCATTGTCTCTCAGGGACCGGAATGGAAGCAGTTAGAAGACGTGTCAGTGAGGACAGATTCGCGTTCTAAGTGAAGATGTGACTGTTGCTGGGTCAGCGTTGGTATGGAACGACGTCGTCACCTCGAATGGTTGTTCTGGCCGGATCATTGGCACGGAGATAAATGACGAATAGAATGCTGACTGTAGACGTTATGAATCCTTCGACCATCCTAATCGCACTACCGCCCAATATCGACCACTCCGCCTGATATCGACACTCAACCATCTTCACCATCTACATTATCGACACATCTCACTAACTCGCCTTTGCATCGCATTCCTCGCCTCCCCGACTCTCACCAACCACACCACACCACCCCGACCACCCTCTCACAATCACTCTTGACACATCGCCAACCCAACAGGGCCAAGTCAAAGAACTCGTCTCAGCACAACCAGGTGCGCAAGGCTCACCGTAACGGAATCAAGAAGCCCAAGACCAACAAGTACCCTTCGCTCCGCGGTGTTGACCCCAAGTTCGTCCGCAACCAGCGTTACGCCAAGCACGGCACCGAGAAGGCTCTCAAGGCTGCTCGTGCCGAGGCATAAATCACCTCCCAACACAATGCGTTGATGAACCGCTTGACGGTTTCATCTGTAACATCACCACACACACACACACATGCCAACACAGCATTAAAAACGACACCACCGTAGCACACATTCACAGCTGCGGTTCGGATAGTCAACCTTCACTACGCACCCTCAAAACTTTTTCTCTCTCCTACTACAATGCATTTCATTTCCGAGATCTAGATTCGCGGAGTGTGCAGACAGACAAAACGAATCGACACACGGCCAGACGCAACCTTTTGCTGCGATGTTAAGAAGGAATGTAGAAGCACAAGGAGGGCGAAAGTCCCATCACAGCCAGCCCTACAAAGACGATGGACAGGAGGTTCTTGCTCCACGCGCAGTCTTGGGTGGTGACTCTCGTCGAACCTCAGCAAGGAACTTGTAGCTTCTGATGGCATCATCCAACGTCGCTGCACCACGTCATGGGCAGTCACGACGATGCTCTGGAGTCGCGGATCCCTCCTGAGCATGATCTCTCGCCCGCTCCTTCCTTTTGAGATCCGAGCGGATCGTCGTCAGCTTGTTGTGGGCCTCTGCATCAGCCCCTCCCGACGACTTCCTAAAAATCCGACTCGCTTCGCCCATCACACTTGAGACATTGAGAACTGAAAACGATCAACATTGCGAAAAGTGACAAAGCAAAACAATACTAACAGGAGAGAAGACAAAGAGAAGATACAAGTACAATGCAACAAACGAAAAAGACTAACGTGACTGGGGTGACGACTAAACGGTGAGTATGGTTGGCGGCGACGAAGGCCGTACTTTTCGCGAAAGCGAAAAGAACCGGTGAAAGAGACATAGTCCAAGATCGAAAGCCTAGACCCGATCGTAAAGCGGAGGAGCTTCCCAAGTAGCCCTTCTCCAATCCATACCGTCGTGCTGAAAGATATCCTCGATCTCTGGCGTCTCGTTGGTGCTCGGTATTGATGGCAATACTAGAGTCTGTGTACGCCTGCGAATGGAGAAAGCGCCATTGTCAAGCGCATGGAAGGTGGATACTGCTAGATCGTCATTGCGCGCTTCCCTCTGGGCTCGCGTTGTGTTGAGAAGTGGAGCCGACATGGTGCTTGCTGATCTGGGTCTGATGGGTGCTTGGGATGTCGCTGTTGTTGTCGCTGCGACGAGGTCTGACGACGATGTCGGTATTGACGGCGTCGACGCTTCACCACCACTGACATCCCTGAACCCAGACGTGGAGCTTCTCCCCGAAGCCGGAGCGGTGCTTGGTCGACGCAGGGATTGAATGATAGCTTCATTGTCCGTCTCGGCATACGCAGGTAGACGCTCTCCTTTGGCCCGCCATTCTCGTTCTGCAGTGCGGATCCGTTCGATCTCCTTGTTGTGCGCAACTAGCGCTCTGGCTTCGTTCTTGGACAGACGCTTGCCATCGTCCGATATAGGCCGGCCTAGCGAGTCGGTGCGGAGAGAAGCATAGCCGTGCTTTTTGGACTTGCGCTTGTGGAAGAAGCGCGAGGATGCTTTGAAGCTCTCGACAGAGAGGACGACCAAGAGGCCAACGGCTGCTACGGGCATCGACGCTGCGAGGTACGAATGAGATGTGCTTCGATGCGGGGTGGGCGGCAGTGGGTGGTCGAGATGAATCGAAGCTGTATGCTTTCGTTTGAAAGGAGGGTCGTTAAATGTCGTGACTGATCCAAGAGTTGGTGCTGAGGATGGCGTTGCAGTGTGTGATTGGACGGTAGCAGCTGCTATATAGGATCAGGAACGGATGTTGCGAGCAACGAAGAATGTGATGTGAAAGGACCAAGAGATTAGAGTCGAGGCTCGAGAGCGAGGTAGTGCAATGCAGCAGCTGGTTTAGTGTCTTGGCAGCGCCGTTATGAGTGCTCCACGAGGTACTGCTGTGGTCGCGAGTCGCTAGGGCCGCTGCTGTGCTGAGATGGTAAGGAACACGGAAGGGAGGGGGGAAGGAGGCGCAATAGGTGGGGTAGTGATGGTTGCGGAGAGGTGAAGCTTGGCTCTATACTGCATTGCGCTGTCCGGCGGCAGGGCCGGAGTTTCAATGCCAAGGCAAAGCAGAGCAGAGAAAAGCAAAGGCGAAAAGCCTGGGCCGAGAGACGGCAAGAGCGAAGTAGCGAAACTATCAGCAGCAGCAGCGGAAGCAAAGACGGCAGCGCAGGAACAGGATGATGATCGTAAGAGAGAACCGCTGCGAATTGAAAGCTGAGACAGCTGACTGACCTCTCCGATCTCGCTGCCGCACCCTTTCCGAAATCACACTTTATGACTGCGCTTTTCCTTTCCTTTCATCTTTGCAAAAGTCACATCCCCTGCGCCACTTTATGACTGCGCTGCAGGCACAGCCTTTTCCCACGTTGACGATGTGGGCTGCATTTCACTTGAGAAGTTCTCGTTGTGATGTGCCAAAAAAGAAAAGTTGTTGCCGAGAATGCGGATCGCCCGTCAGTCAGTCATATCACGGGCTAGTGTAGCCCGGCATCGGATCGTGGTCCGACACCACGAACTGAGCCACTTCGAAAGCTGTTTTTGGTTGCCGCGAACCCTGGCAAATTGCTCTGTTTTCCGTCACGGATCGACAGCTCCGGCATGCGCGTGCACAACACGAGAGGTGGAGGAATTGGGGCGAAAAAGGAAACAAGAGACGCGTGCCGGCTCTGCTTTCGCTTACCTCGCATGTGATGAGCAGGAACAATCACACTTTGGCACAGGTGATGGAGCAGAAGAGCTTTTCCCAAAATGCTTTGCCGGGACATGCCGAAACGAGTCAAGATAGCGAGCAACAGAGGGCTTGCCAAGCAGCTTTGCTCTCGCCTCCTTTGCTTGAAGATCGTGACTGAAAAGCGAATGCAGAGGTCAGGTCCCTTTCGCATTCCTGCCAAGAAGAGGTCCCATACAGCGCCGAATGCTTGGCTTCTTTGTCGAGCTTGGTTACGCAGGCGGGCAGAACCCTAGCCCACGTCAACCGCATGTACTGTGATCGCCGATTCGATGTCATCAAAGCATTGGACATATCGGTAGATCCGTCTCCTCATCTTGCCGATGGCATGGCAACAGTAGCTCCCGCTTCTTCCCCTCTGCTGAGCCTAGTGGGTACAAACGTTGAGGTGGGACGTTGCTGCTTTGGTGTTGGTTATTCATCTCGGTGTCGTTTTTTCATGTGGGGCGTGGTGATGCTGTCAGGCTGTGCCATTCAACTGATGATGAGGAAGTAGGCTATCATCTGAGGGCAAAGCCAACTTGACAGCTTCCGACACTTCCGTCTACGCGCGTGAGTCAGTCCAATGGACAAGTGAAGGATATGAGCAAGTCTAACGAGCGGATGATTGGCCAAGTAGCTTGCTGTAACTTAGAGACATCCTTGCGCCGGGTCCTCTTGCCGCACTCCGCGGACAATCCGAAGTCAAGCTCACAAACAGAGACTCGAGTTTGAGTTGAATGTCGGCAATACCGTTCGCTCATCACTCATCTTCAAACCTCCTTGCAACAACACACGCAGATACGCATGCACGCACGCACAGTGTACGCACCGAGCTCGGCTATCGAAGCTATCGGACGTATCGAACCTTCTTTGGTGTCTTTTGCCGTGCTGCTCACGACTTGAATTCCCACCGACGGAACAGGATGCGAGAGACGCGTTGGCCGTGCGCATCTTTGAAAGACCGCATGCTCGCCATGTTTTTGCCCTTGCTTTTGCTGTCAGCCGTCGGTCTTCTATTGTTCACGTTTTTCATTTTGCACTTTTCTTCCTAGACTCTGCCCCTGTTCTGCCTGTGTCTCGTCGATCCGCCTCGTCGCGTCAGAGATCATTCGATTTTCAACCCGCAGATGCACCTTGTTGATCTTTTCTTCTTCTGCTTCTTCTTCTTCCTCCTCCTCACCATCCACATATAAACAGCTATACGCGTCGTTGTCTCCTTCCGACGGCTCCGTCATCGCTGTTCCCTCAATCATGGCCGACTCAGCTGGTCTCCGCACAAGGAGCGCAGCCGCAAAGGCTGCTGCCACTCCCAACGGCAAGTCAAAGGCTCCCACCGACGCTCAAAAGCGCGCCGCCGTCCAAGACGAACAGGACTTCGAGGAGAAGAAGAACTACAAGCCCAAGCACTCCTACCTCAACGTCGACCTCAACGATGATCGCATCATGGGCGGAGGCAAGCAACAGACCCTCATCAAGTACTCACCAGGTATCGTCATCTCCGAACAAGGTCGCGAGACCGACAAGAAGCTCGACGAGCACTCGGACTGGGAGTTCGGTGGTCCTTGGGGTGTCACCGCCATGATGACCCTTTTCCCCGTCCTCATGTACTACCTCTGGATCTGCCTCTGGTTCTACGACGGCAAACTCGTCATCCCCACCTCGCTCGATGACGTCTGGCCTTTCCTCCAGCGCATGGGTGCCCACATCCGCGACGACGCCTTCCCCACCAAGCGCGCTTTCGCTGGCTACGGTGGTCTCATGGTCTTCCAGTTCTTCCTCGCTGTCGTCATGCCGGGCTACTCTCAAGAGGGTCTCCCCGTTCCTTCGCTCGGTTACAAGACCCTCACCTACAAGTGCAACGCCCTCTCGTCCTTCTATGCTACCCTCGTCACCTGCGCCGTCCTCCACGTCTCGGGTCTCTACCGTCTCACCACCATCATCGAGCACTTTGGCGAGTACATGACCGTCTCCATGATCGCCGGTTACGCCGTCTCCGCCGCCACCTACTTCCACGCCGTGTTCACCAACACCACCCACCGCATGTCCGGCAACTTTGCTTACGACTTTTTCATGGGTGCAGCCCTCAACCCTCGTATCGGCTCCGTCGATCTCAAGATGTGGGCCGAAGTGCGTATTCCGTGGGTCTTGCTGTTCTTGATCAGCGTCAGCGGTGCCTGCAAGCAGTACGAGGTCTACGGCTACGTTACCCCCAACATGGCTTTCATGGTTCTGGCTACCGGTCTCTACATCAACGCCTGCGGTAAAGGTGAAGAGTGCATCCCCCAGACTTGGGACATGTTCCACGAGAAGTGGGGCTTCATGGTCATCTTCTGGAACTTTGCCGGCGTGCCCTTCACCTACTGCTACAGCATCGTCTACATGGCTGCCCATCCTCCTTCGTACTACAAGTTCAGCACGCCCACCTACGTCTTCTTGTTTTCGCTTCTCATCTTTTCCCACTATGTTTTCGACTCTTCGATGGCCCAAAAATCGCGCTTCCGAATGCAGCTTCAAGGCACCTACAAATACCGATACACTTTCCCTCAATGGCCGTGGTCCACGCTCAAGGATCCTCGTTACATCCAGACCGAGCATGGCAATGCGCTGCTCATCGACGGATGGTGGCAGTACCTACGCAAGGTCAACTACACAGCCGACTGGATCCAGAGTCTCAGCTGGGGATTGATCGCAGGTTTCTCTTCCCCCATTGTTTACTTCTATCCGCTCTTCTTCCTATTTGTCCTCACTCACAGGTGCGGCAGAGATTTCGAGCGATGCAGCAAGAAGTACGGAAAGGACTGGGAATTGTATGAAAAACTGGTCCCCTATGCTTTCATTCCCGGCATCATCTGATGGCGACCATCGTCTCGGCGACATCGACCTCCTTCAACTTGCCCTCGGACATTGGTTTCCTTGTACAACACGCTCGGCGGTCCTCTGTCACTTTTCAACGGCTGTCTTCCGCGACACAGCCGCACTACATTCATTCCCTGTAATCAGCGTCTCCTGCTTCGCCGCTCGAGACCACCTACGGAACACCAACGACCTCCTCTTGTCTCGTTGCTCGAGGTAGGAGCGAGAATCGCGAAATGTAAAATTGTACAACACGACCTTCAAAAATGTGTCAATGTGTGAGCCACGTGTGTCATACCGATTCGGCGGTTCATTGTTCGCTCAATGAGAATTGCGCTGATCGAGTGAGATCGGACAACACCGCATCTGCAAATGACACCAATGAGCAAATAAGAAGACCAGCGCGGGCCGAGGAAGGGTCGTAAAAAATTCCAAAAGCCGGAAAATCGCCCGAAATCTTCACTTTTCCTAAGCGCCGAGAGGTAATGCGGAATTGCAGGAGAGCTGTCGAGATATGCACGGTCCTCCTTCTTCGTGATCAATGTCGGACGATTTGATTGTGTCTCGTGACAAGCGGAAAAGTAAGGTGACGTTGAGATCGTGGGGTATGACGGGAGAGAAGCTTTCCCCGCTCACGAGCAGACGCAAGCGATTGCAAAAAAGAACGCAGAGCGGTATTCAGACAGTGCTGGCGAGATTGATAGCCGCTACTTCGCTGTCCTTATCGCACTCGACGAGCAGAATTCATTCGTTAGAGGCAACAATCTGGCAGTGGTGTGGATGAGCGTCGCCTTGCTAATGAATGCCAAAATGAGTGACACCATTCACTCTGGCCGTGATGGTGTTGGTGGGCGAATCCTTGCGGCATTTTGTGGTGGCGATGATTCGAGGCTTCTCTCTCTGACACGATGATCCATCCGGCCTCTACGCAGCAAGTTTGACACCCTCATTTGGGAAACCTTTCGGTTGTGGTCATGCGTCTCATCAACTCATCAAGATGCCGAATCAGGTAGCGGTTGAAGAGATCAGGGATTTGGATCCGAGCCACGAAAATCAGCTACGGCAGAGGTTTGTCAGGATGACGCACATATGTCAGCTCACCAAGGGCGAAGGACAGGTGCGGACCAGTCGTGACACTGAGGTTAGTGTGGAACAAATTTCCGAGCCTCTGGTGGAGACCAGCCTCGAACTTCTTGGCGAGGCCGTCTTACACCTAATTAGCTCCGAGCGGGATGATCTTACTGATCTACAAGGACAAAGGCTTTCAGACAGAAATTGATTATGCTTCAGATCTGAACGCTGTTGACCATCTGCCGTGACGAAGCATCTCAAAAACGCAGCTGTACGGAACGATCTTGGCCTTTGGCTCACCTGTGAGGAAGTCCTGGACAAGTTCCTTGGTTTTGTCTTCATCCAGCTCGGCAAGATAGTTGGCTAGCTTCTCTGAATGGTTGAGTCGACTTCCAATCCCATGCTGGGTGAGCGCAACAAGGTCATTAAGGTGGCTCGCCTGATCCAGGTCTGTTCTAGAGACAGGCAGCCAATGCATGTAGCATGGGCAAAGTTGACCCGGATTGACACAGACGTCACAACATCACCGCGACAAATCCTCAACAGCTATCGCAGCACAGAATTCCAGCAAAGAACCCGACCGCATCATTGTCGATCATGCCGACAGAAGCTTCTTGGCGGTGATGACTTCGCACGCAAGCAGGAAATGGGCAGCAACGACACTTCGACTTCCTCTCCCTCCGCCAACACCTACTACTCTTCCTCTTCTTTGACTCTTGGGCAGCGAACCCGTTGAATTCATTTCCTTTTGTATATTACTTGTGAATCACGCAGTCATCGTTGACTGCAATGCGATCGGCTTGAAGCAAGCTGGTCTCAAGAGTAATCAGCTGGTTCGTGCAAGATCGATGTTAGCACCAGATGGCTGAAAATCAGACGGCCAGGACTTTGGTATGCTTTTGATCAGGCGATGAATGGCGATTGTCCTGTCGAAAATGTTGCGGAGGCGGTACATCAGGTGAAGCAAGGATCGAGGGACATGCTCGACAAAAAGGTGATATTCGCGGTGTCAAGGAGGCTTTCGTGCTGTCAAAGTTGACGCTCGTGTTGTCAAGCATGACATTCGGTGCTGTCAGAGTTTGAACCGACTGAAAATGGCCTTGTCAGAAATCCTTGTCATCGTGTCATGCATTGGTTTGCGGCCAAAGACGATTCTTTCACTCATAGTCTTTCTGATGCTTAAATTGTGGACTTCGGCCTTCCTTTGCTATTCTTTGGCAGAGATGCCGCACAGTCTTTTGGTTGTGTGACGGAAACGCGTGACGAACATGCACATTCTGAAACCACAAAGTTGAAAGACCCGAGACTTTGCTTCTCTCTCGACCGTCACACACCGATCGACCGTATGCTTTTGTCTGTTGCAATTGCAAATTGCGTGGAAAATAGCTCTAGGATATCTATCCGCCATCCTCGCCTGCTCCCTGTCATTCTCCATCCGCTCCGCTCTCTACTCCTCCTCCTGCTCTTGCTGTTGATGCGTCAAATGCTGCATGATCAGTTCGTACGTCAAGATGGTCAATGCCGAACTCGGTATCGTCCTAACCAAGTTGACGCCGAGCCCTTTGTAGTACCCCCGAAATCCTTCTTCCCTTGCTATCGTCTTGCACGCTTGCAGCACCCCCGTATACCTTTTTCCATCCCCCGTATTTTTCGGCTGCATCTGCAGCCTCGTCCTCACCACTTCGTGAGGATACGTCGTTACGCTGGCGATCATCTTGGCCGTACTACTGCACAGCAATATCGTGCTAGCCTCCAACTCCCCGTCTTCTCCGTTTTCCGCAAGAGATTTGAAACTTTCGTAGAGCGGAAATTGAACCGCTACATGACTGACTCCAAACAGCGAGGGCAGCAGACCTTTATAAAACCCTCTCAGCCCTTCTGAGCGATAAATCTGCACGAAGGCGTCGGCGGTGTGTTTGTACGGCTTGACACTTGTATCTTTGACCGATTGCAACATGAACCGTGTCTTGACGACCCACAGTGGAGATGTGCAGACGGTAGACGCTGCTCCTGCGGTCATGGCTGAGACTATGTGGATGGGCAAATCTTTACCTGCAGTGAGGTCGTTCTGCGCCATCGTCGTCTTACACACATCGTAAAAGTAGAAAAAACAGCCCCAAGTCGGAATATAGCCAAAGATGGTAGGACCCAGACCTCGATAAAAGCCCCGCAGCCCGTCATCGCGCCAGATCTTGCGAAGCGTACCTGAGAGACCGAGGTACCGTGGTGGCTCGCCGGCGGGAGGTATTGAGGGAACGGGCGAGGCGGAAAGTGCGTCGGGTGCGATGGGTCGTCGTCGACCTTCTTGCGCTTGTAAGCGAGTCTTGACGACGTCTAGAGGACAGGTCACGACGGAGCTAACGAGACCTGCACATGCGCCGGCTATCGCTGAAGAGTTGAGCATTTTGAAAGCGACGATGCGAGGATGACGCCTCTGTCCCTCTCTCGCTACTGATGCGAATGTGTCGTTGAGAAGATGCGGAGCCAGGTGGGATGCGATGGATCGTGTCGTTGCAGGTTCGTGATGGCGTGGTTACTGCTTGCTGCTGAAAGGAGGAAGGGCAGCTTTGACGCGCTGCAGCAGCTAGGGGAGTGTCGCAGACCGGTAAGTCGAATCTGTGGCTGATTTACGACGCCATGGGCTTAGAGTTTCTGTAATGGATCGCAATGTGGCGAAGAGTAGCGCCTCTCGACGTGAAATCGATGATCTTGCACCCGCTGACCGGCGCGACTATGTCAAGGACGTGACCAGGCAGTCGGAAGAGCGTGCACGCCTCGTCAGAGCTGAGCGCAGAATAATACGTGTGGATCGGAGTGAGGTGCAGCCTTGTTCGACTCGTGAAGATTCCGTTTTGAGAGTGTGCGATGTCGGATCGAAAAGTGAGAAGTGTCGAAGATTGGTTTTTGAGTGGTTGTCGAGGCTGCACGAGGTGCGAAGGATTCCTTGCTTTGTTTGCGCTGACGATTCGAGCCCGCGACAGCTCTCTACTATGCGTCGAGATTTGAGATAGAGTGGGAAGGACGGAATGCTGCAGAAAGATAGTGATGGAATTGAGAAGGGAACGGAGCGATAAGTGTGATGGTGGAGGTCGCGCACTCCCCACTCACAGACTCCGCCGCCGCATTACGCGCGAGCACGGACACACCTTTTGCCGAGCGTATTCGCACGCAAAGGAATTTTTCGGGCTGTCACAAATTGTTTGATCTTGATTGAGGACAGCGAATATTTGTTTGCGGGGTCACCTCGTGTGAGCATGCTAATGGCGACGTCAGTTACACACCAACACAGATCTCTATGTGGCGTCGACTTGAAGCTCTCGTAGGAGGTTTGATTGCCTCACACAATGTGACAGACAGTAACAGAATGACTACGAAAGTGCTTGGCGGTTTGACTACAGCGTACCGTTTGCATTTGCAACATCACAATCACAGTTGATTGCGATGTGGCGGGACAGCGAGTGTGATCTTCTTTGCATAATCCCAACTCTGCGATCTCTCAGCTTCGACAGTCACACATTACTCAAACACCGCACACATCCGCACATTTTGCCTGTATCTTTGCCATTTGCTACAATTCCAGTGTCGCTCGGGCCCCTTCCGATCCGTTGCGACAGTGCCAAAAAAAAGTCTCGGCTCTTCCGACTCTGTGACTTTAGAATGTGTATGTTTGTCACACGATTCCATGGCAACCGACAGACTGTTCGGCATCTCTGGCGATTCGCGAAGGCTGAGTTCCATTAGTCACTTTTCGGACCTTCCGAAGGGCAGTCACTTGAGCACTCTGCGTGATTGCCACCGTGAGGCGAGGCGAGAGACCAACAAAGTCTTTGGCTACTTTGCTCGTCTGAATGTGAACACTGAGCGTCTGCCGAAGAACAGACATAGAAGGCAGGGTAACCACGAACTGAGCATTTGCGAGTCTTTGGGCGAAAGAGACATATATATTCGGAGTCGACATGAGTATCTCCTTCCGTCCTTGCTTCCTTGCTTAACCGCATCGCCGCGACGACCCCTCCCAAACATTCAACATGTCGGACCGCATCGACAATCTCGACAAAATCAATCAGCTCATCGCAACCACCCCTCCGCCCTGGCCGTCGGCTTTTCAACCTTCGGGCGCTCTTTGGGGTGACCTACCAATCACGCTTCCAGTACGCTCAGAGGACTCTCCCATCATCACACTTATTTCCAGGTGGAACGGTGTTACTCGTGGCACCGCTAAAAAAGGCAACGACAGCTCGATCCCATTCCTCATTGATACCGCTAACGAATGGATGCTAACGCAGGGCTTGGCAATCAACAGCAACTACTTCACTATCGGCACCGTGGCTCTTTCACGATTGATCGCCGCCCAGAACCCCAGCCCTCATCCAGACCGCATTTACGTGGATCATGCTAATCGAGACACCTTCGACAACAGAGCAGCGAATCTCCACTGGGTAAACCCCTCCTTCAATCGGTTCAACATTGAAAGGCGTGGCAACAACAAGTATTTCGGGGTCTCTTGGTTGAACTCCAAGTATTGTGTATACGCCCGCGGTATCTATCAAGGTGGTTATGACATGGAGGAAACCGCCGCTCAAGTCTATGATCTGGTATGCTATCTCACTTACGGCGACCAGCTGGAAAAGACCCCCCATCTACTCAACAACGTTGGTGAAGGTGCGATCGAGGTGGCTGCACAGCCTGACGGCGTGCAGGTCTTTAAAGTGGACGACGTCTTCGTGGTCACTTATGATGCTCGGGTTCGTAGCAGACACGACAGTAAGAGCCAGGCACTGAAGGCTGCAAAGGCTGTAGTCGAGGACTTGCAGAAGGAGGAAGTACAGAAGAAGCGGACTCGTGAGGAGTTGCGAGAAACCCTGCAGATTACCCGCAACAAAGACAAGATCGCCTACGTACCGGTTACTACAAAGGAAGGCAAGACTGTCGAGGTGCTCCTTAGCGACGATAGCTGGCTCGACGTCCACGCTGCACAGGCAAAGATCGTCACACAGTTGGGCAGGGCGCGCGTGCGTATCGCTGCGTATGAATACGAGCTTGCTCGGTGGCTGCTTCCATCGGTGCGGGCGGAGGATGTGGTCGACCACATCAACAAGGATCCGCTTGACAATCGACTCGTAAACCTGCGCATCACGGACCGTGCTGCGAATTGTCAGAACAGGCGCATCAAGAAGGCTAGTGGCTTGATTGGCGTCAGACCGCTTGGCACTTATTGGGTGGTCCAAGCCCATCACAAAGATCGTCATGAGGGCCGGAGACGATACCTCAAAGACTTGGAAGAGGCAATCGAGTTATACGATCTGGTCACACTCTTTCAGCATGGCGTCGGATCTCAGCTCAACCGACCAGAGAATTTGACGGAATATCTCAGCAAGCTGGATGAGGAAGAGACGAAGAAGCGCGTCCAAGACTTTCTGGATGGCCATTTCGTCAAGAGCTGTAAGTACATGGGAGTTTCGAGACAGGATTATCACGGGCTCAACGGGGATAAGGTCGTACACATAGCCAACAAGCCAAAGAAGGGCTGCCCCGGAAGAAAGATTAGGGGGCTGGGGGGTGATGTTCGTTGCGCGATCCATTACGATCTTTGGAAGCTGAAAGTGAACGGAGAAGGGTATCGCGTCAACTTCGAGCAACTTCGCCCATGCTATCTGCATTGGTTGCCGCTGCTCAGCAGATCATCGCAACAGCCCTTCACCGAGAAAGGATATCAGCTTCTGGGCGGTGACGACTTTGCACGAGCGGAAGGTTCCGAAGGAAGCCCCGCTTCCAGTTCCTCCTCTTCCTCCGCTTCCTCCGTCTCCTCCTCTTCGGTCCTTGGCAAACGCTCCCGTTGATTCTTCCACTCAATTGTACCGAACTCGCACTCGCACTCGCACATGAAATGAACGCAATGTAATTTGTCTTGATTCCACAAAGCAGCGAAGCAGGATGGCGATGCAGCAGTGCGCAAACAGCAGAGTGAGGAAGGCAACGAAGATTAAGTGCTGAGAATGACCGAGGATGATGCTGCGGTGCGTGACTGCGTGATTGCAAAGTCGCAAAGTTGCGGAGGTGCGAGACTGAAGTCGCAAAAGGGAAAAGTTGCGAGACTAAAGTCGCAAAGTCGTTGCGCTGCGGTGCGGCATTGCAGGGACAGTGAATGATTGCGTGTGTGCAAGTGAGAACACGGGAGAGCGACAGAGCCGCTCTGGAGTGTGTGCGGGGGAGAGGACGGGAGAGCGACAGAGAGACACTGCGCGCGCGTGGGGGCGAGAAGGCGAGAGAGCGACAGCGAGCCTCTGCATTGTGGGCGGGGGAAGGACTAGACACAAGCTACAAGGAGTCGCTGCAGTGTGTGTCGAAGAGAGAGTTAGGTTGAATCTGGGCCACTGCGGGACGGGCGAGCTTGCGGCTGCGTGCGTACAGCGGCTCAGGATCGCTCAGACAAAGTTCAGACAAAGGGCGATGCACAGCGGCTCAGATTCGTGAGGGCGGGTGAACGAGCGCTGAAGAGTACAGCGGCCCAGGATCGCGAAGACGTAGCTCAGACGCGCGAAAGTTTACAACGGCCAACTGTAATCTTAACCAACGCTGCAAAGTTACACGAACAATACTGGCCCGTTGTCGAGCGTGTGGGCGAAACTGCATTCAAGGAGAAACTGGCGCACTGTCGCAGTTGCCAAGTTGCCAGCTTGCCAAGTCGCCATGTTGCGAAGTTGCCAACTTGCGAAGTTGCCAAGTTGCCAACTTACGAAGCTGCCAAGTTGCGAGGCTACCAGGATTGTGGTTCTACGATCTATGTGGCGACGACGTTTCGGCCCCTCTGATAAGAAAAGAAGCCGGCATGACAAGCGATGGTCTCGTTTCTGCCTCACACATTTCGCGAGTCGACACATGTAACATGTAACAAACGCAATTTCACCACGACAGGCGTACAGTAAATCCGCTCAACAGCAATCTCAACAGTCGCTTCACATTCAACAGTCACACATCACTCAAATCATCATCCAAACATCACACGCACAAACCGCTACCAAATCTATCCGTCAACGCAATGTATTATCAAAAGGAAAATGTCCGCCACACTCACTTCTCTCTCCTATCCGCCTCGCTCTGCCTGCCATCCTCATACGGCGGCGGCGCACTCATCAAGGGCTGGTGCTCCCTCCTCTCTGCGTCCCACTCTTCGTCGTCACCCTGACTGCCCAGACTCTCGAGATCGACGTCCTGGCTCATTCTCGACCTCCTCGAGCCGTGACTCGGTGCCGGGCTCGGCCCCCTCCAGTTGGCAGGAAGCAAATTCGACGCCCACTGGCCCAAGCTCGCCGCGCCTCCTCCTCCTGCCGCTCCAAACTGCTGACTCAACGGACTCAACCCGTTCCCTTGCAGCTGCTGCGAGCTCGCGCTGCTAGACGGACTGAGCTGGGTCGACGAACTGTCGTCACCACGCACAAAGTACGCGGGCAGGTACAGAACGCCTTTCTTCTTACTCGGACTGTCCGAGGCGCCGTTGGACTCCATCTCGCTGATGGCGTCGCTCCTCGACGAAGGGCGGGAGAGCGTCTGACCCATCCACGCCAACACCGACTGCGGGGCGGGATCGACCGGTCCCGGATCTTGCAGTTGGAAGAGCGGCAGACTCAACCGAGTCGGTCTTGGAGCAGGCATGGATAGTCTCGAGGGGTTCGCAGCCGAAGTGCTACCGACCGTGTCGTGCCGCGAAACATCGTTGAGCGGTACACTCTGATCCTCATCCGCCGTCGATCTCCTTTTCGACCTGCGCCTGGATAACGACCTGGCGCCCGTCGAGCCAATGGGCAAACTGATCCACCTGCCCGATTCCCTCCTCGCCCCCCTCGACGCTCCTCCCCTGCCCAGCCCCCTATACCCCATCACCTTCCACAGCACGCCCGGAAGCACCGTCCTGAACAACCCATAACACACCACACAAACCCCGACAAAGATCAAAAACCTGCCATACTTGCGCAAAAAGATCAAGAACCCAGCATCGTTGGCATGCCAACTCGAGCCGTAGAAATGCGAGAAGAACGCATCTGGCGCATCCACCGGCTTGACGTTCTTGCCGTACAGACTCTTGGGCAGCACCCTGATCCCCTTGAACCCGGCATCCGGCTGCTTAGGCGTGCTCGGAAACGCTGGCCCATGCACATCGACATACAAGCCGTACGATGCCGAAACGAACATGGGTCCCGTCGAAAACATCACGGTCGGATAATTGGTCAGATACTGATGGTTGAACGTGACCAGGTTATGAATCAACTGATCCATAAACGGATGAGCTTTGGCCGAAAGCATGACATCGTTGGAAACACCCACGGGGATGGTCTTGGGCAAGATGACCTCGAACCTCAACAACGGATCGAACCTCCTGAGACAACCGATATCGAGATCCATGTAGATGCCTCCGTGGTGGTGGAGCACAAAGTACCTGATCGCATCGGCTCTCTGAATGGGGTAGGGGTAGTTGTCAAAGACGTGGAGAAACCACTCGTAATGCTGGGCGATGAACTTGCGTGAATCGGCGTCGGTCCAGAGCATGTATTGGTAGTCGGGATGCATGGCAGCGCACTCGTCGCGAATCGCCTGCCATCTCGGGGGAAGATGCTCGTCCTTCCACGTCTGATGGATGATGCGTGGGATCTTTTCGGCTGGATTGCTGGGATCCCACTTCTTGGGCGTATTGTCGCGCCACGGTTGAGGTCTCGCGACCATGTCGTCGGGGTCGACAACCGTTGCTGGATGTGACGCAGTCGCATTTGCTGCTGAACTGGTTGAAGTCGAGTGATGAGTGAGCTTGTTGAGCCAAGGGATGCGTGCAGCCCAACCATCAGGACCATCGGGAGAAGCACCGGATTGGATCTGCTCCCATGTACCGAGTTCTTCGGGCAAGATGTATGCCGAAGTGTCGATGGAAAAGTAGGCGTTGGCGGTGGTGAGTACGACGATGGTGCCTGCTAGGAAAAGCCCGAGAAGGATGAGGAGGATATGCGAGGCACGCCTCGAGAGGAGGGAGGCCATTGTGGGTAGAAAGGGCGTAGCGAGGTGGATGCGCGACCGCTTCTACGACGAGGGTGATGGGTTGAGGATGTGTTCAGTAGGTGGACGACATGAGAGTTGATTGGTATGGAGGGGGAGTGAGATTGTGACTGCGTTTGGTCGAGAAGAGATGGTCGTATGAATCAAGACCGTCTGGAATCTGGGCGCGCGCGCTTGCAAATGAGGTCGTCGAAGCGTTCAGGTGGGAGAGGGGGAGTGAGTGAGGCAGCGAGCAAGTCGTGCACGCTTTTCGACTGCTTTGCGAGGATGACGGTGGGTGGTGATGGTGGAGAAAGGCAAAGGGTGACGATGTTGTAGAGTTGACCGACCGAAAGAAAGCTCTTTTTCTCTGTGTCTGCCATGCGCAAGCCAAACAGACAGACAGACAGACACACACGTTTTGGTCGGGCGCAGAGACAGGCAGAGAGAGACACACACACACGCTTTTCGTGCGGCGAGCTGCGCTGCAGCAGGCGAATTCCGAGAAAAGGATTTGTGTGCATTTTTGCATTTTTTAATATTTTTGATTTCGTGTGCGCTTGGCTTCAGGCACCAAATTGGGCGCGGCGCGGTGCAAGCGAGGGCCGAGCCTCTCTCAGAGTGTCTGCTGCCTCGTCGAAAGGAAGCTGCGCGGCTCGCGGCTTGCCCAGTGTCTGAGTATTTGAGATGCCGCTGTATCGCGTCGCCAAGCCCATGCTCCATGCTATCGTATGCTACTCGGCAAGCCACCTTTTTCTGAACAAGAGAGCATCATCGATGGCTGAATTACCCAAGCTTGCGCTCTTCCAAACCGGCATGAAAAACGGTTCCAGGAATCGCTTTGACCTTTCCTCAATTGTCATGTACATAGGATGAGTTGCGAGAAACGAGCCGAACGAGGTGCCGTTTTTTCGAAGCGCAAAATGATAACAGCTGCTGACCATCTGGTGCTTTCTTTCTCCAGCGCCGCGCGGCGCTTTGATCCGTCCGCGGCGGTCTTGACACTTTACGGAAACTGGATTCCGAGCACGCTCCTTCCTTCCTTCCAATCAGAACTGCCTTTCCCGCCCTCCGAACCATCGACACCTCGTGCTACGGTAAGACAGGGTCCTCGTTCATGACAAGGACCCTCGGGTTCTTGCTTGTCTTGTCCTTTTGACCCTTGCTTGGCATCAAGGGTGGCAAACGAAGCATTCAATGTCAACGTTGGACCAAATCGGGGCCGATCTGGCAGCATCTCTAAAACAAATCCCCGCTCTTTTCCCCCGCCTCGCTCGTCATTTCAACCCTCTTCAAGCCTAGAATCTCGCTCCGATCAAAGCCTCGACGTCATCTTGTCCCCCTCTATCTCCGCATTGATTCTCCGCCTTGCTCTCCAACACCTCGCGATCTCGTCCACATGGTCCTCTCTCCATCCTTCCTCCACGCGGTCGGCAACACTCTCAATTCCACAGGAATACTGTACAGTTCCCTTCTTACACAGCCCACCGCACTTGAATGCGAAACATGCAATTGCAACAAGTCTGCCAACAAAACAATAGAACAAAACACAAAAACAAAACATTGATATCCAATCCCACTCGGCTCGCACACCTGTCTACGAAAGCGAAAGCTTCTCTGCCACCTTGCTCAGCGTCTCGGCTGTCTCCACGTCCCTCTGCTTCCGAGTCCGCTCTTCGTCGGCGGCGTCAACTCCTCGCTCAGAATGCGTCAATGGATGAGGTCCTGTCAGATGCGACATGAGTGTCTTGGACGGCTGCTGCGACTGAGGCTGCTGCTGCTGCTGAGGCGTCTCAAAGTGTCGCGAAGTCAGCACTGAACTGCCCAACGGCGACGAAGAGTACGGCGTGTGGTGAGGCGATGTCCCACTTCCGAGTGGAGGTGTGCTGGCTCGAGCAATGCTCGCACCAACGCCCATCGGCTGCGACGGCGTCTTGCGCGCTAAGGTCGACTTTCTCGACAGCGGACGCGAGTCGGGCGGCGCACTCGTCGTACCTGATGCTGAGCCTGACGACAACGCTGTACCCTCTAGTGCCTGCTGTGCGGCATTGGCTGTCGTTGCCGTCGCGTCAGCGTTGGCGCTCACCTGCGTCGGCGTGAACCCGAGCTGCGACAGAGTAGCGCACACATCCATCTTCTCCAGAGGCTTGGCCAGAACCGCATCGAACAGCGACCCGGCAGCGTCGATCGGCTCGCCACGATCAAACGAAGCAAGAGCAACGATGGGCGTGGTCGAATTGACGTTGCGTGTCGACTTGACCATCCGCGTCACATCCTGTCCTCCAACGATGGGCAGCGTCACGTCGATAAACATGACCGCAAACTTGTGATCTCCCATCGCCAGTCGAACCGCCTCGGCACCGTCGCGCACTGCTGTGCATCGACATCCCAGCTTGACCAGCATCGTCTCGAGCATGCGCAGCGCAATCGGATTGTCTTCTGCAATCAGACATGCGATCTCGTCCGAGTTGCCTGCAACGCCAGCAGCGACAGGAGCCAAAGGCGCAAAGGCGTTTGTCGGCGAGGAAGAGGCTGTTGCTGACGTCGTCGCTGTAACAGCCGCAGTAGCAGCGGCATTTGCTGTGAAGCGAGACGACTTCTTCGAGCCTTCTTGCGGCTGCGGCTGCTGAGATTGTGCCTGGGCTTGTTGCTGCCAATGAGACGGAAGCGCCGGTCGATCAGCCAGACTCGCCGACTTGGTACGCAACCGCGACGGCATCGAATTGCGTCGTTCTCCAGCACCCGAAGCCTCCACCAGCTGCTGCCGGCGTCGATCCGCAATACCGATCGGCATAGCCGCCGAAGGCGAGGGGAACGATCGACCGGCGTTGCCACTTGCAGCCGCACCGCCATCTGGTGTCGTTGCCGGCATTGTCGTCGTAGCAGACGATGCCGGCAGCTCAGAAGTGCGTCGACGATGCGCTGACGAGATGACTTGGGCTGCTGGTGATGTAGGCGCCGTCGAGCGCGATGGTGTCGACCCTTGCGACGATGCGCTCTGTGCTGGTGAAGGAGGTCCAGCCAGCGTCTGCGAATGAACTCGCTGTGCCGGCCTGCCTTTGGCCGAGAAACTGCGATGGCGCGTGTAGATGGCCGACTGCTCCAGCGCCTTGGCCAGCGCCGGCATCTGTTCCTCCCTCATCTTACGAATCACCTCGTCGTTGGCCTGCTTGAGTACGGGCAAGTTCTTGTAACTAAAGTTACCGAAATCCTCGTTCTGCGTCAGACTCTGCGATGCCAGCGCCTTTTCCAGCCGCGACCGCATCCTCGAAGGAGGCAGACCTGTCTGGACAAACTTGTTGCCCTCGATCGCCCTCGCAAACTCGCTCGTGTTGTGAGCAGGCTCGTCGTCAAAGTCCTGGTGGCTGGCTCCGCGAAGGTCGAAATAGTCGGTCGACTCGGGATCCGTGACCTGCGGTACAAACGGACCAGGCTCGGCTGTGACGTTGTCCCAGTCGATACCTTTGAAGAAGGGATGGTTCTTGATCTCTTCCGGTCCGCCGGAGCCGAGTCGCCGCTTGGGATCCGTACACATGAGCGACTCCATCAGGTCTCGCGCTTCGGGCGACACCTCGACCGAATCCTCCTCCCAATCGATGCGACGCGACAGGATGTTGTCAAACACCTTTTCGGGCGTCTCGTCGTGGAAAGGGGGAACGCCGTACAGAAACTCGTAGAGAATGACACCAAGCGCCCACCAATCGACCGCAAAGTCGTCCATGCCGATACCCAGAATGCTCTCTGGTGCCAGGTAGTCTGGTGTGCCGACGAAGCGTGGGGGCACGCTCGAAGCTCCCTCTCCGGAAGATGGACCCAGACTGTCGCTGAGCAGTGGATGAGCGCCAAAGAGATTGCCTGGGCTGTCGATGCGTGCAGAGGGCAGAGGCTTGGGAACACCGCGCTGAGAGTCGGACTCGCCCGAGTCGCTGGCGTCGGTGGACGAGCTGACGATGCGGCCACGCTGAGGACCGGCAAAGAACGATTGATTGCGCATCATGCCTCCGAGACCGGGTGTTCTGGGCGAGAAGGAAGCGGCCGTGTCGCCGGCGGTGGTGCCTGCTGGAGTCGAAAGAGCCTGATGGCGTGCTTCCGATGCAAACGAGTTGGCCGAGCTGGGCAAAGATCCGCTGTTGGAATCCGTCCTGGAAGCATGGGCACCAAATCCTCCACCAGGTGCCGAAGAAGAAGCCGCTGCGGCCGCGACCGCTTGACGAGTTTGACGACCGAGCAGACCGATCTTGGACAGACCAAAGTCGGTGAGCTTGAGATGACCCTTTTGATCGATGAGCAGATTGTCCGGCTTGAGATCTCGATGCACCACACCTTTCGAGTGCAGGTGCTGCAAACCAATCACCACCTCCGCGATATATTGACGAGCCCACTCTTCTGACAACCCTCCCAGAACCTTGCAGAGCGATGCGCAATCTCCACCGGGAAGATATTCCATGACGAGGTACAGGAACTCTGCACTCTGGAAGGTGAAGAAGAGCTTGACCACGAACGGCGACTGGTTCTGCGTCATGAGGATCATGCGCTCTGCTTTGACGTTGGTGATCTGGTTCTTGGCAATCATGTCCGACTTTTTCAGCACCTTGATCGCGTAGTAGTCACCGGTGGTGCGTTTCTTGGCGAGGAAGACGCTGCCGAAGGCACCCTTGCTGATGGGCTTGAGGATGTCAAAGTCTTTGATGGAGGAAGCTGTCGGTCGCGACGAGGGTGCTGCAGGTGGGATTCTTGGCGACAAGGGCATTGAGCCGACCATGGGGCTCTTGTGCGATACGCTGAACTTGCGACTGTGACGATGCGAAACGCCGAGCGATTCACCGTAGAGGTGTGGTGAGAGTGGAGGTGTACCTGACAAGCCATCGGTGACGGAAGGCAGATGCGAGGATCGTCGGGGACGGCTGACGGAGCGTCTTTGCGATGGACCGGCGGCAGCCGAAATGGAGAGCGCTCCAGCATGTGTACCGCTGACAGATCTCGGAGCAAGCAAGTCCGACGACGAAGGCGGTGCCAGGCTTGAACTGCCACCACGAGGGATCGGGATGGGTGCTAGATGCGTCGAGCCGCCCATCTTGTCATCGACAGCGGGAATGTCGTCCTCATCCGGTGTTGGCCCACCCACCGCCGAAAAGACAGCAGAAGGGGGAGCCGGCAAGTCTCGGTCGTCTTGTTCCATCAGCATGGACCCCGAGAGCAAGCCATCTTCTTCGGCATCATCATCCTCGTCCTCTCCTGTCTCGGCTTCGTCGTCAGCGTGGGAAGCAAGACGACTGTGTGAACCTTTAGCACGGACGAGCGAGTCTGGTGTGTGAGCAGAGAGATGCGAAGACAGGCCCAAAGAGGAAGAACCACGAAGACCATCCGCAGACAGGCCCCTTGACGAGCTGGATCCTCGATGCTTCGGGACGGATGTGGCCATGGCCACGGATGGCATGTTGGGCTCGTTGCTTGCCTGTGGCGATGCGCTCTGATCAGCAGCAGCATCCAGTGCCGATCCTGATCGTGGCGACGGCTGTGCGACAACGAGCCCAAGTCCATCACCTTTGTCGCTGACTTGATCGACGTCGACTGCATCTTCCGAGCCAGCATCTGATCTGGACGCCGACGAGCCACGCGAGCTGCCTGACCCTTCTTCGGCTTCCGACAGCGCAGAAAGCGCAGCCTCGACACGCTCCTCCCATTCTTGTCGCACGGTCTCGACATAGACGATGGTGTTGAGCATGCGGTTGACGGCGCTGAGCTTGCTTCGCATGGCGTTTTCGACATCCGCCATCAGCAGATCCAAAGCAGTATCATCGAGGGCTGGACGTCGCCATTGCTGCACCGTCACCACCTTGTTCTCCGAAGTGGGAGAGAGCAGGCGTTGCTTCTCGATGGGCTCGTTTGCAAACTCGTCCTTGATGGCTGGTGTCGAAATGTCGCAGGCGGACTGCAATACCTCGACAGCTGCATCGAGAGCGCGAAGATGCTGCTTGCGCACAAAGGCTGGAGCAGGCTGGCGCTGCGAGATGGATCGATTGAGGCCCTCGAGGGCCGAAGGCGGCTGATTCGAGGCTGGAGGGGTGGTGATGGCGACACCGCGGTACTCCAACGGCTGCTCTGCGTTCTGCCCGGTGAAGCTCTCGAGGCGGTTATGCAGATCCTGAATCGCCCTGCGCAGCTCGCGAAGACCCTCGTTGCATTCGCCGATCTCCATGTCGAGTCGATGCGTCTCGTTGCAGATCTCGCTGTGCTTTTCGAAGAACCATGCAGGAATGTCTCGCTCGCAGATGCGGCACAGCACCGGCTCGACCGAGATGGAAGCGACGTGGGCAAGTGCTGCGGTGGGCTCGTCCAGTACAGCGCCAATCGCACGCCCGCCTTTGCCGAGACCTGCATCCGGCAGCTGGTCTTCGCGTTCAGGAGGTCCGGTCGCCTTGAAGACCCACATCGAGTGCGAGGGAGTGCCGGTCTGTCGATCGATCATGAGCATTCCCTTGCCCTCCATTTCCTGGAAGTAGACCGCATCGCTGCCGTCGCTCTGATCGTTCGATGAGGACGACGACGACGACGAGGAAGACGAGCTCGCAAGCGTCTTTTCGACTCGAAGTCGGAAGACGGCTTCCACGGTATGCGACTGATCGGCGGCAAGATGCCTCGAAGCTTCTGCAAAGACGTCGCCGTCGCCAGGGGCGAGCAGGTCTTCGATCGGAGTGTCGTACAGCTCGGCAGGGTCTGAGCCGAGCACCGTCTTCCAGGCAGGACTCAGATAAAGAAGACGCTGGTCGTCCATGCTGAGCTCCATGAGCACATTGATGCCAGCTGATCGGAAGTTCTGCGGCACCTGCGGCACCTGCGGCACCTGCTGCTGCGATGCTTGCTGGAGATGGTCTGCGGTGACATCGACTTGGTCGGAACCGTCCTGCGCTTGCTCCTCCGTCGGCTGCTCCTGCACAGCTCCCGGGGCACTGCCGACCACAGACCTAGAGTCCGAACCGATGCTGATCTGGCGTTGCGGGATCTGACGAGCGCGATCGACGATGGTCATGTCACCATCTGCATCAGCATCAGCATCGGCATCCGCGTCTTCGCCGTCTTGATCGTCACGAGCGGAAGCTGCAAGCACGTCCTTGGCTGGCGATACCGTCCCCTGCGCAGTGTCTTGGCTTGGCTCCAACTCTCGTCTCATCAGACCGGAAGCCGGCGAATTCGTGCCGCTGGTCGAGCCACGAGGGACAGCATGGGCGTCGACGGGCGCGACAGAGAAGGCGCGCGCTCGAGTAGGACTGCTTGCTGTCGATGGCAGCCAGAAGCCAGAAGTCTTGCCAGACTCTGGATCAGCTGCTTCGCCATGGGCGTTGTCGCCGTGACCGCCAAGGATGAAGCGGATCGGCTCGGCATCCTGCTCGTCATCGTCGTTGAAGTTCCAGAACCCTTTCTCGGCCTCCCACCATTCGACGACACGGCTGAGACCGGCGACAGCGAGCAGAACTTGGATGAACCAGCCGCGGCCGGCCCATTCGGGATGCTCGTCCCAGAAGCGGCCGATGCTTTGGATGCGAGAGATGAGCTCCGAGCAAGAACCAGGTCGCGCGATCAGCGAGTTGATCGAAAAGTCGAGCACCTCCATGGCGACCGCCACCAGCTCTTCCAATGGCTGCATCCACGGTTGGGGCCCAAGCTCTTCGGTCGGCAACGCCCGCGTCCTGCGCGAAGGAGACAGACGAGGAGATCCGGAGGAAGCCGAGATGGCCGAGTTGAGCATCGCTCCGGGCATCGGTGAGTGTGATCTCGAAGTGGATCGCGAGTTGGACACCGAGCGAGCTCCCGCACGACTGAGCGACTGGGCACGGCTGAGCGGGTTCAGGTTGGAAGGCTTTGCCGGGTTCGCCGAAGCGGTGCTGACGGTGCGCGGCGATGTGGCGGTAGCAGCTGCAAGGTTGACGGGCGGCGGAGCGGGCAGCTTGTACTCGCGGGCTGATCGCACCGCGGCTGCTTCTCGCAATCCACCAAGCGTGGGCGAAGTGAACAGCGAGCCTGAAGGCGAACGCGCGTGCGACTCTGGCATGGGAGCGTCTGCATTGGCATTGGCACCCGCGTCTTGAGCCTCTCTGTGATGCGTAGCGCTGGTTCCACTGCCTGTGATGGCAGCTGCAGCGGCGGCAGCACCGGCCGAGAACGAAGATGAATTGCTCCCACCTCGCGACATGGGCACGGGCTTTGACAACGCCGAGGAAGTCGCTGGTGCCTGAGCCTCGCCGCCCTCTTCGACTGCCAAGGAACTCGGCGTGTCAGCTGCTGCATCGTCTGCGTCATTGGCAAACACTTCTTCCAGCTCTTCCACGTCGCGATCATCGTCCATGACGCTGTTGCGGCCTTCATCCTCCTGTCGTTCCAACTCCAGCTCGACGTAGTTGTTGATGGCACCAACGATGCGACGCAACTCTCGATCGCAACCCTCCTTGGATGCGAGAAGACGATGACGAATGTGCTGGCGGATCGAATTGATGGTGATGGCCTTGGACGCTGCTCTGGCTCTAGCTGCAGCACGACCCTCATTGTCGGATTCGCCGTCAGCATCGCGGTCGCCGAGTTGGCCCCGGGAGGGCTTTTGCGAGACGCGTGGGCTTGGATCCCACGCTTTGGACAGCTGCATCGAGGATTCGCGTGGCGAGACGGCGCCGAGCTGCTCTGCAGGCTGAGGTTGAGCTTGAGCTTGAAGCGAGTTGCTCACCTCCTTTGCGCTGCCCGTGCTGTCGTCGGATCGTGCAGAGACCGGCTGCTTTGTTGGACTGCTTTGCTTTGACGAAGACGACGACGTCGACTTGCCTTTGCCAATCTTGTCGAATTCCTCGGCGTCGAAGGCGCTGAGACCCTTCTCGAGCTGCAACGACAGCTTGGGCTGGTGACGTCGTTTGCTGCCGCCGCCGCTGCTCACGGTGAGATGGGTCTCTTGACTTTGCGCTGAAGATGCAGACTTGGGTGGTTCCAAGCTGGCTGGATCCTCTTGCACCGTGACGAAGCTGGCGTCTGCTGCTGGCGAGACGGATCTGCGGTCGCTGCGGTCGCCGGCTTCTTCGGTGTCACCCCGCTGCTCCTGCTTGCCGGTGTCCTTGTCCTTGTCCTTGTTCAGATTCTGCGCCGAAGTGCTTGGACGCAGCGTTCTGACCGAGTCGGTGCCGCTCATCGCGGTGTTGGCCGTCTGTGAGCGCACATGTCGACCGAAACCGCTCTGGACTTGAGTGACGAGCGTAGGAGAGGGCATGGCGATGGCAGGGTTGGCCATCGACGATGCCGACAAGGGCGGTGGACGAGGACCATCTCGACGACTCGAACTGAAACCAGCGTGGCGAGCCGAAGAAGCGGACGGGCTCTGGTACAGCGATTGAGAGAGCGCAGCCACCGAGCCGCTGCGAGAAGCGCCGTCGTTGTTTCGCGGAGATGCTGTGTTTGTCGGTGTCGGCTTGGACCAGCCTTCGCCGGCGGGAGCGGTGAAGCCCGACTTGACGGCGCTCCACCAAGCCTCGATCTTGCCACCGAGATGCTTTCGACGCCCGCGTCCAGCCGCGTGCGCTTGAGCGTGCGCCGCATCGGGCCCTGCTGCGCCGCTGCTGTAGGATGCCGAAGGCGTGACGCGGCTCGTGATGGGTGAGAGCGAGAGGTTCTTGTTCTTGTCCGTGCCCAGTCGCTTGACGGGCGAGAACTGCGTCTTGGAGGGGCCAGAGGGAGAGGACAGCGTGGCCATGGCGGTGGAGCTGGAGCCGGATGCGGCCTGACGCCGAGCGAGCTCGGCACTCGCGAGCGAGAAGCTACGTTGCTGGTTCAAGCCTGGTCGCGTCGATGGACGCGAGGATGGTTCCGGTCTGCGAGCAGGACCAAGCTGCGCCGACTTCGGTGCACGTGTTGTACTCTTGCCTGCATCTTTGTCGTCGTCGTTGAGGCTGAGTGCAGCAAGAGAGGCTTCCACCTCCTCTGCGTCGATGGCATCTTGCTCCGAGTCGGCAGGCTCGGCGGTCTGCAGCCTTTGACGAGACAGCGGGTCCGACACGGAGCGATGACCATCGGCTGGCTGCTTCTGCAGAGCAGAGACACGTCCGTTGTCCACCGCCTCGCTGCCAGACCTGCGCGCAGGAGAAGATACGGTATCGTCTGACGCATCCTTCGCCATCGCAGAGCTTGTGCTGGCAGCGGCGGTGGCAGCGGCAGTGTCAGAGTCTGCGCCTGCTCCTGTGTCGACGGCTGCCTGTGCCTCGGCCTCCTCGCGCTCGGACTGCAGTTTGGCCTCCTTCATCTTGCGATACTCGTCGAGCCAGTCGACCCATTCGAATTCAGCAAACGCAGACGATTCAAGTCCTCGCTGAGAGTCCTCTTCTTCGTCCAGTTGCGATTCGATGCTGTCGTTCGAGTCGACTGCGGATCCTCGACGCGTCGGCATCGGAGCTCCAAGGATGCTCGAATCCCTTTGCAGCCCGATCGTTGTGCCTCTACGAGCCAGAGTCGTTTGTCCCGAGGCCAGCGGAACATCGGCCTGGTTCTGCCGTGGTGGCCATGCTGCGTCGAGAGCTGCCGCGTCGTTGCGACGCCCTGCTTGCTGCGGCCCGAGACGAGATGGATTCTGTGCTCTCCACTTTTGCATCTTGGCGTTACGACTTTGCACGATGATGCGAGCATACTCGTCCGTTCCGGACATGGATGGGTGCGCAGTTGCCGGCGAGATAGCGCCAGGTGCGAAGAGCGCTGCGTCGCTGGGTCGGTGAACGCGCCGAGCGGACGTAGGGATGGCCAGCAGAGCGTTCGATCCTATCGACGTGGAAAGGTTGCCCTGCGTCAGTCTTCTTCGACTTGACGAGCCAGCTTCCGGTGCAAGAGAGGCTTTTGCGCGTTCGTCCTGCGTCGAGGCGATCCAAGGTGCTGGCTTGTCGTTGGTCGCCCGCGCGTTGTCGCGCTCCTCATCTGCATCGTCCAACGACTCTTGCAAGCTGTCAAAGAGCTCCTGGACTCCCCACGACATGCGCTGGTGAGCCGAGCGACTGGGCGAGAGTCGAGGGCGTCGCTCCACCGTAGGACTCGTTCTGGCCGACGATGTGCTGAGAGAAAGCAGAGGCGAGTATGCGCTCGTGCTTGCGGGCAGACCAGCATGGCGCGGTGCGCTGGTGGGCACATCCAGCAGATCCGAGGGCGGCGGTACGATGGTGGGAGACCTCGAGCCAAGAATCGCCGAGCTGGGCAGACTAGCTGTGGGTCCATAGTTGCGACCAACGGGAATCGAGACCGACAAGGGCTGACCACGGCTGTCGTGGCCGGGCATGGCGATGTCGTCGGTTCGGAGTCGCTCCATGGCGGGCGAGTGGCGGCCGGAAGCAGAGGCCGAATCTTCTGCGCCGGACGAGTATTCGTAGGCTAGCGGCGAGTTGCTGCGTGGAGCACTGGGCGTCTGCGGCACGTTGAGGCGGCTGCTGGGTGTCGACGCCGGAGCAGCATCCGACGTGAGTCCAAGACCGAGTCCATGACCTTGGCCGGCACCACCCATGGTCAATGGGCTTGGCTGCTGAGCGTTTGCGCCGGCTGCGGTCCATTTGCTCAAGGGCGACTCGATCGACATGGTGGATGCGCTCTTGGGCATGTTGCGAGGCGAGGGCGAAGGCGGCACAAAGAGGTCGCCGGCCAAGCGCACTGCGGTCGGTACACGCTGCAGGCGGATCGCGTCGGCGAGACCTGCACCGCCGGCGTTCTTACCAGATGGGCTCGGTCCCGTCGAGCTGCTAGACTGTGCCTCAAGTGCAGCCATCTGTGCAGAGGCAGGTGTGCCGGAAGAAGGAGGCAGGCCCAATGTCTGACTACGAACGCGCGATCGCGTGTGTCCAGGTGATGAACTGGCCGCACTCGCCGCGTCGTTCTTGGACAAGTGGTCATCATCCTCGATGACTTGAGAGTCTCGCCTGCGGTGCGAAGACGTTCGGGCAGCAAGCGATGAGCTAAAGGGCACAGACGAAGCACCAACGCCCGAGCTCGAAAGCGACGAAGCAGCGCCTCCTTGCGTGCCTGACGAGCTGACGCTGCTCGAACGATGTGACCCGGACGTAGCTGGGATCGGAACGGGCAACGGGATGCTGGGGCTGCCGGATTCGATCGCAGCCACCAAATTTGGATCCACACCGTCAGGGCCTCCGACGGGTGAGATGGCACCTTCACCTAACAAGACGCCGCCGAGGGAGCGAGCACGTCGATGCATGCTGGAGCTGAGGGACGACGACGTCATGCGCCTGCGTCGCGCTGAATGCATGATGGCGCTGCCTCCGCCTGTGATGGTCGTCGGTGTGTTGTTGGCGGATCCGCTGTAGCTAGAAGGAGCAAAGGCGCCTGAGCCGCTGCGGCTGCCGCGTGTCTCCCAACCGATGGTGGGCGAACCAGAGTGGAAGGAACTCGAGGCTGGCAGACCTGATGTCATGGACGACGACGACGACGAGCCGAACGAGAGTGGAGAAGGGTTGGGAGGGACGCCGAGTCCCAAGGATGAATCCTCCTTGCGCTTGCCCATGGCAATGGTCGAAGCGGGACGGTCAGCAGGCTCGAGGGCAGGTGATCCCGTTGCGCCTCCTCCGATGCGGCGTGGGATGGCAGGTGGACCCATGGAGCCGCTCGAGCTGGTGACGGACGACTTGCGCGTCAAGTTGGAGCCTGTGGTCGCAAAATCATCCGAGGCCACTGAGGATGCATCGTCGTCGGCTGCTGCTGTGCTGGTGCTCTGGAATGGAGAGTTGCGTGAAGGTGTTCGATTGAGCTTGGAAGCGCCTGTGACAGCTCTGTGGAGCGGATTGGACGTGGATCGATCGCGGTCGAGTCTGAGTGATGTTCTGGCGAGAGGCGATGCAGCAGCAGCAGCAGCAGCGAGGTCGGCGGCCGAGAGGGTGCCGATGGGAGTGTCTTTGTCTTTGCGAGAGGCCGAGCGCTGTTCCAAACTCATCCGATGAAAAGTTTCGTCGATGGTGTCGGATGCGGCCGAGTCAGATCCAGCCTGCCTGCGTTCTCGACGACCAGGCTGAGAAGAGGTAGACGAGACGGAGGAAGGAGATGTAGGCGAAAGAGGCTGGTTGTGACTTCCTTGCGAGGACGATGTGGAGCCGTGTGCGCGACGAGTTGCGGAATCTGCTGCTGCTGCTGGCGGACTCGAGTTGGAATGGGCCCAGCCAGTGGACGAGGCAGCAGTTTTTGCGCCATCATCGTTGAGCGTCTCGTCGTCATTGATGTCGTCGTCGTTGGGTAGGATGGATGCAAAGGCGAGCGGACTCGAGAACGAGGGAGCCGTGTCGAACGACATTCTCTTGGACGAGCTGCGACTAAGCGCCTTGAGAGCGGAAGAAGGTGGACTGAGGGAGAAGCCAACCTGCGCAGGGCTGCTCAAGGATGAAGCTTGTGGAGGCGAAGTGCTAGCATGGGCGGCAGAGGTCGAAGGCGGCTGGTGCGATTGAGAAGTTGGAGGCGAGCTCTTGCCCTCGATGGAAGAGGAGGGCGATACCGATGGAGCTGTATGCGCCGCTGCTGTACCTGGTGTTCTGGAGGCTGTGGCAGAGGTTGGTGCAGGCGATGAACGAGGCTCGTTGGATGCGATGCGCGAATGCTTGAAGGAGCGAGTTGGCGATTGATCTGGGCGAGGATGCTTGCCCGCTGCTGAGGCTGAGGCCGAAGCTGAAGCTGAGGAGGATGAAGGAGAAGGAAGTGAACCTAGCTCGATGATGCTATGCAAGCTACTGCTTCGATCCGATGTGGATCTCGCGGCTGCACTTAGCGGAGATGAAGTTGAAGGGCTGAGATTGGACGGAGAAGGCGAAGATTTGGGATCGAGCGTGTCGTCGTCGCCGAGAAAAGAGGATGGAGGCCCGCCTCTGCGCGTGTAGGAGTCGCTGCCGGGACTGGTTCTGTTTCGAGCTGCTGGGCTGAAAGGGTCTGTGAACTGCGTCGCCGAGACTGTTTTTGGAGTCAAAGCAGCGTTGTTGTATGGATGAAGGAAAGGCGATCAAGTGATGGAGTTGGGGATGCGATGCGATGCGAAAGTGTCGATGAGAAGGGTTGTTGAAGCGATTGATGGGTGGGAATGTCGATTCGAGGGTCAGAATCGAGAAAGTCGTGTCAGTTGACAGGGTCGGCAACGGGGCAAGGCACAAATTAAGAAAGGCGGAGCGCAGTGTCCAGTTGCGATTTTGTCCAAGCGAGGTTGGTTGGTTGGGTCGAGACCGCCGCCGCCAGCCAAAATGGAGAAAAAGGGTTCGTTGGTCGACAGGTGCAGCGTAGTTAGCGTGGTGTGAGAGAGGGGAAAAACGCGCGTGGATCATGTGGGTCAAATTCGGAAACGTGGAAAGGAGCGTTCGGAGTTGAAGCCGATAGTTGGCCATCAGCAGTCAGTCACCAACAGAGCAGCGGCGTGTGAAATCGACACGGTCAATGAGCGGAATCGTGTCGTTCGAGCACCCAAGATGTGAGAACGAACGATGAGAGCCAAAGTGGCCGGTCCGTGGCGCATCAAAAGTTTCACACCAAGAAAGCCAAACAGCCCACACAAATGGCGGCACGAGTCCGACAAATAATCGCGGGACGCCAGCCAGCCAAATGTGATTTAGCGGAGTTCCAAACCAAGCCCATTCGACCAGAGCAACCAAGGTGGACCAAACATGAAAAGCGTTGTCAGGGTCCATACAGATAGATGGACGGGGCGTTGCATACCAAAGCAATCAATCGACCGTCATTGTCGTCCGTCAACCCAGTTGAGATTCGGAGCAGAGCGAAGGGCGAGTGACCCGTGACCAGTTGCCAACATCAAAGTTGCAGGGTGGAGCCGCAAGCCACGCGAGGGAAGTGAGAGAGTTGTCGGAAGTCGAAAGCCAAAGCCAAAGGCAAAGAGTCGCAACGTTGTCGGAAGCAGTGTTTCCCGCCGGTGCACAATCACGATGTTCGGGACAGCCGATGAGGTTGTGATGCGAGGCGTGTGAGTCGGGTTGTGACAGATCAATGCAACCAAGTAAGGAGGTCACGATCGGGCGTCGATGAACGAGAAAAAGCCGTCGGAAGCAAGACCGATGTGACACGGGAGTGAGTGTCCGATAGCGAACGATGGGCGAGGAGGGAAGCAGCAGCGCATCGTCGTTGCGAGTGTCGGAAGAGTAAGTAAGAGGGAAAGTGTGAAACGGAAAGATAGAGTTCGAGTTTGGTTAGTGATCTGTGACTTTGTGATGTGAACCATGTGTCGCCGTCGATCTGCCGACGGCCAAAGCGCAACCAATGCTGAGTTCCTTTTGCTTCTCCGACGCCTTCCTCTTCAGCACTTCGTGTAGCCTCTGCTTCCACCTCATCTTGGTGGCTTGTCTGCTTGACAAGCGACTCCGCAACTCTCTTTCTTGCTTTCGACATCCAACATTGACGGCGAAAGGATGGTCAACTTACCGAAAGTATCTACGCTGAGCTGACTTCGAGCAGCAGCTTTGCTAGAAGAACTCAAGGCCGACCGAGGTGGGGATGAAGACGTCGCTGTTGGGTTGGCATCCTCTTCCTGCACATCGAACAGATTGCGGCTTCCCCGGTCGGCCACGGAGCCGCGATGCGAGCCGCTGCCGAGCGATGAGACGCGCGCGTTGCTGGCTCTTCGACCGCTGCTGCTGCTGATGGAGCCACCGTCGATGCTGGCGTCATCGTCGAGGTCAAAGATGCCGGCTGTGCTGGAAAGGCGCGAAGTTCTGCGAAGGTCTGCCGAGGACGCCTGCGAGCTGGCCGATAGCGAAGGATTGCGACTGTCTTGGCCTCCTGTGCCATCGCCTGGAGCAGAGCTGAACGAGGTCATGGTCGCTGAGGTGCTGCTGAAGGTGCCGCTAAGCCCTCTCGGCGTAAAGTGCTGCGCGGTGCAGCTCGCCCAAGGCTGTGTCTATGGCAACAGCATTCACGGAGAGGATGCGAGTCGATGACTGTTGTGCAGGTGCTGATGTCCGAAGGCGGTCTGGGCTGGATTCGGCGTCGAGATCAGATGAGCGGACGAGTCGATGTCGTTTTGCGGTCAAGTAGTGGAGGTGCGCTAGGTTGATTTGAGAGAGAGAGTGGACGACTGATGCGATGCTGTACTAGCCGGTAACCAGATATGCAAATGAGGGAGGGATCGATAGCGAACGATGATTCCGAATGTAGGTGAGTGAGGGGATGGGATAGGATGGAGATGAGGTGTGTAGAGAAAGCAACACCAACACGACGATGGCGACGACTAAGCTTCGTCACTCACGCTCAAAGCAAATTCCGGCTACAGGACGGCGATCTGGTCTCTGCAAAGCGTGAGTAGTGTGTACCGTGGATGGAAAAGGCGGCTTGTGCTTTTCGGGCAATCAAAGAGGGTTGGGCTTGAAATTTTAGGCTTCCAGAAGCCTTGTGCCGGAATCTGCAAATGGGATGAAGCGGACTCAGCAGACAGAGAAGCGCGGGTGGGATTCTGCGATTCACTTGACAAGGTTGCTTTTGCTGCAGCTAGGCAAGAGCGGCATCTTGGACTTGTTACTCTTGCAAGCGAGAGAGAGCCAGAGAGGCAAAGTGAGATGCGAGAAAATTATGCACGCTCGCCAGCCACAGAGTCGAGTTTTCCGCGACCGAACAGAAACGGCTCCACGCAGCCGAGAAGGCTGAATTTGAACCGCAAAAGCATTCCCATTTTGAGTTCGCGCTAAGCCTTTCACCCCACCATTCTCTCCCCCATCCCACAATAGAGCTTCTTCATCGCCTGACATCACCGGCGCCCACGAATGAACAGCTCTGACGATGCATCGCAAGGGTACAGTAACTAGGCGAGCCATTGACGCACTTGCTACTTAAGTTGACTTAGCTCGAGCCAGTCGGTGAACGTAGCCTCGCTTTTCGCGCTTTGCATTTCGCAATGCATAAGATAGGCTTGGATGTCGGTTTTTGAAACTCCGCATAGACGGACCCTTGAGAACGGAGAACGAAGAGGAGGATGAGAGGGTCTCTCTTCTCTTCTCTTGGCTTTTGGCGAGCCTCGGACCATGCAAGGCTTCTTTCTGCCCCTCGCTCTCTGTCTCATCCTCGGTTCTGCTGGCCGCTCTCGCTTTCGGCGAATGTCTCTCTGCCCAATCGACGCGATGATGCATCTGCTGAAGCTAGGACAGCTTCCAACGCCTCGGTGACGATTCTTTTTGCCGCCAGGCTCCGCGTCCAGAGATCTGCTACAAACGATACGCGCTCGTTAGCTTCGATTCTGAGCTTGCTTAAACCTGCTTTCCGGTGATGCGGGGTAATCTACCGAGCCTAGCTTGGCCATTGTCACCAGCCTCAGCATTGTCCTCATCGCTTCCAAGCACCTCGCATGCCGACTCGAAGCGAAGCTAGCTCCTCTTTCAAGTGCGATGCTGTCGACTCGACTCAAGGTCGAACCACGCGACCAGGCTTTTCCCACCTTGCAGTACGGCATGAAAAAAGCCACCCCTTTCGGACCGTTCTGCTGTCCGACTTCCCACGTTTGCGCCTCTCTGCGTGCAAAAAGGGTGCGGCTCCAGCGGAGAATTGGTGGCGCAGAAGCGTGATGTGGGTGGCTGTACCGGACGCCCATAAGGTTTAAAGCTTTCCGCGCTGTTCAAGGGTGATACAGTGTGCCGAGAATCACACGAGGTCGCCGCGCTCCCTGCAGCTGGAATCCTGCGCACCAAGGCGGCGCGGACAAGAACGCGGATGAGAATAGCATGGATCGGGTCGCTGCCAAAGGATCGAATCGGCGATACCGCACAAGCCTCCACCGATCCCCCACGTTCAAGAATTCTTGAGGAGCACAAGCAACATCGTCTTGAAAGCGACCACACCACTCTCCTTACCAAACAGACCACAGTCCATAAAACAGCAGCAGCCCCAGCCTCTCTTGAACCGAGAGCTGCAGCTCTGCTCTGAACCCGCCAAGCAGCCCCCAGAAAGCGTTTCGTCCCCCACCATGGTCCGCCAAGAAGTCCTCCTCCTCGACATAGCCCCCGACCCCACCCTCATTGCACAGTACATCGACTACCATGCACCCGGCAACGTTCCACGTGCCATCCTCGACTCGATCCGATATCCTGGGTCGGGAGTCCTCAACATGCGCATCTTCCACTTTGCCGATCGCCTTGTGATGATCATGGACGTCGAAGATGATTTCTCGTTTGAAATGAAGGCGGCGAGCGATGCGGGCAATCCTGAAGTTGATCGATGGGAGAAGTTGATGGAGCAGTTTCAAAGAGAGATCAAGGATCCGGAGGGCAAACAGCGGGGGAAGTGGAAGAGGGCGGAATTGTGTTTTGATCTGAATCATCATTAGGGTCGTCGATGGTAGTAGTCACGGGTAAGCGGAAAGCGACGTCTTCAAGCTCTGCTCGCTAGCGTAGCTCACTTCAGAATATGGTTTCGACGAGTTGTGATGGATGGCATTATCTCTATTACTAGCAACAGTGAAAAAAAAGCACTTTCTCTCTACTTGGCCCGCTTAATCACCTGCTCATTCAACCTGATCAACGCCTGCTTCGCCTCCGACTCCGGTAGCACATCTAGATGCCTCGTCGCCCTCCTCGCATGCTCCTTTGCCAGCTCCGCAGTCCTCTTCAACCCTTCACTTCTCTCGACCAACCTCAGCATCTTCTCGACATCGCCCTCACCTTCGAACCTCCTCGCTACCAGCTCGTGGATACGTTCGCCGGGCAACTCCTGCCACGCATAAAGCACCGGTGCTGTCGCCAGACCGAGTCGGAGATCTGCTCCACCCGAAGGCTTGCCGAAGGCAGCTGAAGTCGACTGGAAGTCGAGCAGATCGTCGACGAGTTGGAAAGCAATACCCAGGTTGCGTCCATAGCCGTAGGCTGCGTCTCGAATCTGTCGCATGTAGTCGGCGTCAGCGGAGGAGAGGTTGGCTTTCGAGACGGCGTCAGCTCCACAGCCTGCGAGAATGACCGAAGCGCGCGTCGACTTGGCGATGAGTGCAGCTGTCTTGAGGTACGTTTTCTGCAAGTAGAGCGAGAAGTGGACTGGAGTCGGCTGGTTCTGAGTCGAAGCTGCATGGTCGATCGCCTTCTTGGCTTCAGAGTCGGACAAGCCCATCGTGTGCGCGAGGAGTCCCTCCGACTCCCAAATGTTGGCATGCGTAGGTCGCGACGAAGAAGCAGTGGCAGCCTCACCGGCTTCCGCAGCAGCTTGGGACTTGAGCTGCATCACTTCTCCCTCGACCAAGTTGGCGATGACGGTGGCGAGCAACTCGACCACTTCGGCATCACGAAGACGAGCGAGCGCAACGGAAGCACGACCGAGCAAAAAGTCACCGCCGAGGATGCTCAGCTTGTTGCCGAAGGCAGAGGGAGCCGAGGGAGCACCGCGACGCAGAGGCGATGCGTCGATGACGTCGTCGTGAAGCAATGAAGCGACGTGGATCATTTCGGTGATCTCTGCGAGTCTGCGCTGGGTGGGCAGGATGGCTCCGGAGGCAGACGAGAGCGCTGCTGCTGCGCTACCGTCTTCTGTTGCTGTTGAGCTCGAGAGGGATCCTTCGATGCTCTCCATGTGTGGGTTAAAGTCGTTGAGCACGCTTCCTGGAGATAGAGGCTCGTTGATGCCCATATCGCGTTCGATCGACTTGCCTGTATCGCTGCGCTGTGTCGAGTTCTGTGCCTGAGAGAGCAAGTCTGGATAGAGAGGCGAAAGACCATTGACCGCTTTGCTCATAAGCAAGACGATGAGGGGTCGGACATGCTTGCCTTCTGCCTGGAAATAGTACTTTGCTATTGTGTCCAAGCTGGGGTGACCGGAGCCGAGCAGAGACGAAACGTTGGAACGGAGAGAGGAGAGTTCGGAAGAGACGAGCGAGAGCGGGTCTTGGATGATGGGTGTTGCTGGTGCAGCAGTGCTTGACGAGGACGAGGCGGGATCCGAAGCGCCAAAGAAGGAAGCTGCCGACGAAGCGGTAGAGCCTGATGCAGTTCGTGACGACGACGATGACAAAGACGAAGAGGGAAACTGAGCAAGTTGATCCTGCACCAAGTTCTTGGCTTGGTCTATCGCAGAGGCCCAGCTAGATTGAGCACGAGTGGCTGGTGTTGCGGTCAGTGTTCGAGCTGCTAGAGAGCGGTTCAGCCCTCGCGCTACGGGTGTGAGCGCGTGTCTAGATAACCTCGGTGGCATGGCGATAAGGCAGACTCGCTGAATCTTGATTCTGCCTTGCGTCCGTGCGTAAGAAGATGAGACTGGTTGCGCGAACGAGACCTCGACCAGACGAAGACGAAGGAGGACCGAGGGTGAGGAGATTCGCAGCGGATGAGGTCCGTATCCTTTGAGTGCGAGATACTGGCTGAACGATGAAAGATGATTGTGATTAGGTTGGTGACAAGAACCTGAGCTCCCGAAGATGTGGAGATCGACGTCCGACACACTCACGAGCGCCAACTTGAGAAGAAAGTGAATGGACAAGCTGGATGATGCGCAGATCGCCGTGTGCTGCCTCTCAGATTTCTCATTCCGCAGAGTGACTTTTTTTCTTCCAAATCGGGCCCAAACGGTCAACCACGCAACCGTCTTCGGAGGATTTTAGTCAGCGCCAAAAAATCGCATCGGAATGCTGTCGAGTCTAACATCACCACAAAAAATCGACCCTTCTTCTCGCGCGACACGACTTTTGGCAGAGCAAAAAAAAGGAAGAATCGTCTTTATCGCTCTCTCGCTCCATCAAAATCAAGCTTGCTGATCACCACCACCCCCATTACCATCCTCGCCGATCCCTACTGCCTGCACATCACCTTCTGGCATAGACAGAAGTCGAATCGTGCGGCATCTTTCCACGGAACGAGATGAGATCTACAGCCATCTCCAACTTTTCACACACTGTAAGTGCCAGCCGCCCCCAATCTTGACCCTTTTCGAAAGCCGACCCTGACTGACCTCTCTCTCTCTCTCTTTCGCCCTTCCCGAAACAGGCCCGCACACTCTCACAAAGGAGACTCGTACGTGTTCAACTCAAAACGACAGTCCCAGGTCTCGGCAGCGCAGGTAGCATCGTCCTCGTCCAGCCCGGGCGCATGCGCAACGAGCTGCTCCCATCTCGAAAAGCCATCTACCAACCTCTCCCAACTCCCTTCCAAGTATCCAGCGAGAAGCTCAACGCTTCGCTCGTCGAATCGCAACTCGAAAACGCTCAAGCCGCACTCGAACTTCAACAAGCCAGAGACGCCCTCTCGAAGGAACTCGGTCCCGTCCAGCTGTTGAGTCTGCGAAGGAAGCTCGAAGTTGCACCTCCGGTTGTGTTCTCCCGACAGACGACGACCAAGTTCAAGCCCACCGCGAGTGGTGAAGAGATTGAGCTGCCGAAACCTGCTCTTGGTATCCAGGGAAGCATCTCGGTTAGCGACGTTGTCAGCTTTTTGAGGCAAAACGGAGCCTTCGATCTCGAAACGGATTACAGCGAAGAGGGGAAACCGGTGCAGCTCAACAGGCTCACCCTCGCTCAAATCAACACCGCCTGCGAGTTCACGCTTCAACAGTCAGCTCACGACAGCGAGGCCATCGACAAGCTCGGACGCATCAAGAAGACCGGTCGATACACGCTCGTTGCTCATATCTTGCCGTCCAACATCCGCGCTCGTATTCCCGTCGTCGTTCGACCCAACGCTGCTTCGACGGTAGCCTCCACTTCTGCCCTCCCCGCTTCTGCCTCATCACCTGCTAGCACTGCTTCCAGCATGTCCGGCCAAACGCGCGGCTACGCCACGTCCGCCTCGAAGCCGACCTCCATGGAGGCCTCGATGCGCACCAAGCTGCAAGCCGAATTCGGACCGCAGGTCGAGATCAACATCCGCAACGACTCGAGCAAGCACGCGCACCACGCCGCCATGGCCGCGCAAGGCGGTGGCAACGGCGAGACGCATTTCTACGTGCACGTCATCTCGGACAAGTTTGGTGGGATGACGCAGATCAAGCGTCATCGTGCGGTGAATGCGTTGTTGCAGCCAGAGTTTGAACGCGGGTTGCACGCGCTCAGTCTGAGGACCAAGACGTGGGCCGAGGAGAACAGGGCGCCGGCAGAAGAGGCGGCGAAGCAAGATCCATCTGTGAGCATCTGATGAGATGAGAGGAAAGACCATGCGCATGGCAGGAGGGGGAGTATGTATTGTAGTTTGCGATCAGAATATAGTTGTTGAAAAACAGAGTGGTCATGCGCATGGTTGTAGGAGAGAGAGAGAGAGAGGTACATTTGGATGTAAATGCTGACGATTTGCTCTTCTTACGCCGTGTGTGATACACAGGTTGACGATCCGACAACGTGTCCTCAAGAAGAGCCCGCTCACGACAGCGGATCGCTGTGGCAGGCTCCTCAATCGCACCTCCACCCAACCTCGCCTCTCGCCACTCCACCTCCGGCTACGTCCAACACGACATCATCAGCCGACGACATCCTATCCGCATTCTACACCCGTCCGCCCACCATTCCCACTGTGCCGCCTCGCAGCGCCGCCGCAACACCGCGTCAACGCGAAAAGTTCTTCCGACGAGTCACCAAGGACGAAGCCGTCGAACCTACACCTCGTCAGAACTTGCTCAATGTGTTGGGTGGGGTCCTGGCGACGGGCTGTGCTGGGTATATGGTGCTGTTCGCGGATTTCGGACAGCCGGAAGGGACCGAGAACTGTTTCACGGACATCAGGCGGTTGGTGTGGGGTAAAGAGGGGCCGCCGAAGCTGTTCTAGGCATAGATTGAAATGGAAATTCTTGAGACGGTTCATGCAGCGTGTGTATTGAGATGGTGTACAGAAGAAGTATGATCTATTGCTGCAGTGACCTGCGCAAACACTTCAAACGATACGCCCAAAACCTCCTCCTGACAGGATCGGCGACGGTCAACCTCGCCACCAACGCTTCTGCCTCTTTCAACCTCTCCTCGCCCCTCTCCTCCGCAAGGCAATCCAACCACCACTCGAGCGCCCCGACCGGGCTCCTACCCATCGTGTCGACGCTCGCGTCGCGCTCCGCTTCCACGTTGGTCGAGACGAGCGTCTTGACCCACCCCAGCTCGTCGCTCACCTTGGTCTGGAGCGGCGCGGGCAGCGCCGTGTGCAGCGCGCGCAGGTAGGTCCACGCCGAAGCGTTGTTGGGAACGTTTGCGAGCGATGCTTTTGTGTACGCCTTTTCGTACCTGATCTTGCTTCGCATCTCGTCGAGGTCGAGGTGCGAGAGGTCGGTGGGAGTGGTGGAGGAGGATCCGGTGAGGCCGTATCGGGAGAAATGGATGAACCAGCGGTGGTTCCAGGCCGAATTGTTTCGGACGTCTTTGTGCAGGAGTCCGTCGATGTAGTCTGCTTCGCCGTCCCACAGCTCTGCGAACTGCGCTGCTCCTCTGCTGCCCTCGCCCGAGCCGCTTTGGGGTAGGGTTAAGCCGCCAAAGTGAGCCAACACCCACTGCCTGTACCCCCAAGTATGGTAGTTCTTCGAATCCCTGTCCAAGTTTTCCGCTACAAACTTCAACTCGCCACTCGGGTCCCCCAGCGCCGCCACCACCAGCCGTCGGTGCTGCCAGACCTGATAGCTCTTCATATGCTTATGCGCCAACTCGTCCAACCAGCCTAGCTCCGACTTCAACACTTGATCGCGCTTCCCCTCCAGCTCGGGAGAATGCAAGAGGATGTTGGCCCGGTACTGCCAGACGCTGAAATGGCTCGCGTTGAGCTTGATCAGATGCGACGTGAGAGCAAGCGCACGCGGGCTGAGCTCGATCTGTGTGGACGTGTTGGAGACGGTGAGCGTCCGATAGAGGTCCATCGCGGACGAGTAGTCCGGGTGGTATAGGATGGGACACATGGGGGAGCTCGAGTCGAGTTGAGGGGTGGGTGTGAGGTCGGACCATGCTGGAGAGGTGGGAGAGAAGGGGAGGTAGGGGGAGCAGAGGTCGTCGATGATGTTGGAAGAAGTTGAGGCGGACATGGTGGGAAGTGCGGTTTTTGGGTTGGTGGTGGTGGTGGTCGAGATGGGGGGAAGGTTGTGATGCTGCAAGGTGCTTTTATAGCTAGGGCCGTATCCTAAGCTGCCACTGCGTTGGTCCCTTTGTATCGATGCGTGGGAAAGCAGCGCAGGAAGATGCAAAGACGACGACGAGGAAGAACAAAGGGAAGGTGTCGAAATGCGCACAAAGGGGAACACGGAACCCTTTATTTGACGGTCAAAGCGTTTTATTTATCTTTTTTTATCTTTCTAAAATCGCGCGTCGTCGAGATCAACACTTGCCGCTCATCCTCACACTCGATCAACACCACCACCATCACCTGCATCACCTCTTCACAATGTCGGCCACAACAGCAGCACCCACCACATCAGCTCCCACGCTCACCGCGCCAGCTCCTACATCTTCAGCAACCAGCACATCCTCCCACACCGACGCGCCAAAAGAAACCCTCACACAACAACCACCAGACATCTCGTCCCCGCATCAACTCATCGACTGGGTAGACACGGTGTTGGGACAGCTCGAGTCGCGATTCGATGACATGAATGGCCAAGTCAGCGCAAGGAGTGAGTTGTCGCCGATCTACAATCGAAATGTCCGTACAAGCAAGGGGATCGTCGCACTGACACTTTGATTGGGGGGGAAACGGCAAAACAGTGAACGAGATGAGCAACCGCATCGATGCGCTGGAAAACTCGATACAGGGTGAGTATTGCGAACGACGTGAGAGATGGAGGATGATCAACGCTGACATGCTTGCTCAAACAGACCTCATCCACGGCACCCTAGCACCCGTCAGCTCAACCGACGCCTGATCCTCGTTTCAAGATACCACTTCACCTTCTCGTCTCTCTGTACAACACATGCGCAACCACTTTTCTTTTCTCTCTCGCACGCGCTCACGCACTGCCCTAGTTCGTGAAGACCATGACTGTGACATTCAACTCCTACACGACCGCCCCCGCACCCGCCGCCGGCGGAGGCGGAGGGACCCTCCTCGCCCCCGCCGCCCCAACAGCAGCCTTTCTACTGCTCGCCCTCAGCCGTCTCGCCTGGGTGCGCTGTTTGCGCCTCTCCAGCTCCGCATCGATCCCTGCCATTGCCCGGACAAAGCTTTCCTTCTCGACACCTCCTCCCGTAGGAGTCACAGCTTGATCCCACACTTGTGCCAAGAACGAGGTCGGTAGGTGAGACCGCCTCCAGATCTTGCGTATTGTTTTGGCTGATAGTGTCGGGTCTACGCCTTCTACTGCGGGTACCGAAGGTGTAGATGGAGCAGGAGGGGGATGGGTCGAGGGCGCACTGTCGCTCTCGAACCATCCTTTGAGCGCCTGTACACCGCTCGTCTTGCGCTCGCCGCTTTCCCGGACAGTAGACGCGTTGCTCCCCATCCCGCCTTTGCTCTCCTGCTTGGCGACCAACCCATCGAACAAAACCTCATACCTCCTCCTCGCCTCTCCATCCCTCGGCTCCTTTAGCAACACCTTCCTCGCCCCGTCATCCGCCAACTTGACCGCCCCCCCGCTCCACAGCATCCCCTCGCCGATCGAATGCACACTCGCACTCCTACTCACCGCATAGTAGGGCTGCTTGGACGGCGCACCATCGGCCAACCTCCCTCCTCCTGTGGCCGGCTTGAACAACGGTAGCGCTGAAGCTGCGCCGATGAGCGAGCTCACCATCCCTCCCGCTCCTCCTCCTCCTCCTGATGCTGCTGCTGCTGCCCCCGTCGGTGCGCGGGCTGACGCCGGAGCAGCCCTACCCCGAGTAGGGGGAGGCTTGGACAGGTGATCCGCGTGCAGATCGCTCTCGAGACTGCGCTTGAGCTCGCCACTCGCATCGTCACTTAGGCTGATACTTGTGAAGACGTTGCTGCCGGTCTTTCTGTGTGTTGCGGTGTTGAGACTGCTACTGCTTCCCGTTAGGCTGCGCTGATGCTGCCCGCCCGCGACCATCGTACGCTGCCTTGGCGGCGGTGGTTGCTGTTCGCCTAGGCTCGTAGCGCCAAACTTGAACCCTCCAGCTGCACCGTCCAGCGTCGTCTTGGCCGGTCTCGGCGGCGGGGTTGGTTTACCAGCAGTCGGCTTCTTAGGCACAACCGGCGCCGCCGTCGCCGCCCCCATCCTCGTCTTGTACGGCGTATCCTTGCCACCCACCGTGGCACTCCTCGGCGGTAGCGCAGGCGGAGTCATGGTTCCATCCCCCCTCTCCCCCCTCTTCGCCGCTGCTGGCGTGTACGTCGCATACGTCGTCTTTGCTCTCCCCGTACCCGCGTTCGGCAGCTGTCCAAACTCGCTGATCGTCGGACTCGGCGCCAACCCTGCTCCTGCTCCTCCTCCTCCTGCTGGTCTCGGCGGCAGCCTAGGCGTCGAGGCAGAAAGACCCGACGACGCGCTTCCCTTCCTATCCGGCACCTGCGGGGGAGGCACTCTCGGACTGCCAGGAGCGCTCTCCATCACAGCATGGGCCAACATCGCATCATCATCTGCACTCGTATCGAGCATGTTTTGTTGCGACGCTGGGCTATCTGCTCTCACCACACCCTCCGGAACGAATAGAGTGCCCTTCGAAGAGGGGTATGGACTAGACCGACCGCTCGCAGGCGCCGAACCACCCGCGTTCCTCTCCGAGTCCTTGTCGACCACCGACCTGCTCCTGGACCGCAGCGAGAGCGGACTGGCTGCACCACTGCTCGGACCCGGACCGGATCGTGGCGAGCTTTGCGCCATAAGCTCGTTCAGGCTCACTCCGCTTCCACTCTTGCGTAGCGGTCGGGGAAAAGCGCTCGCAAAGGCCGGCGCAGGCGGTGCGCTGAGCATGCCCGATGCCGAAGTGGCCGGCACACCCGCTGCTGCTGCTGCTGCTGCCGATGGAGACGTCGAAGCGAAAGGGTTGTTGCTGGCTGAAGGAGGCATGAGCGTGTCCGAGTTGTTCCGGATGCGCGGGGTTGAGGAAGAGCGTGGGACAGGGTCGATGCCTGACGAAGGCCGGGCTGGGGTTTGCGGAGGTGGTTGTCGAGTCGATTGCGGTGGCCGCGGTTTGGGAGAGTGCAGAGTGGTTGGGGTCGAAGCGTTCTGCTCGAAAGCCGCGAGCGCGGCTCGGAAGTTGATGGGCTCCGAGCCTTCGTTGGTGCTGGTCGTTGACGACATGGTGAAGTAGGGCTGACTCGCTTCGTGCGGCGACCCGAGATGGAGCAGGTGGTGATGTGAAGGGGAAGCGATTCAAAAGTGTCGTAGCATGGCGTCAAAAGTCGTTGTGGTGGTACGACCTTCTGAATAGCTGGTGAAGGATGGTGATGATGGTGAAAGACAAAAAGGATCGATGTCGGTGCGATTGTTCGACATGCGTCGTGTGAGACTCGGTATAATGAAATGTGAATGACACTGCTCACGCGCCTCTTCTTTTCCCCCTCAACCGTGTGTGTGTGTGTGTGGAGGCCGAGAAGAGCCAAATTCAGCTATGTACTCCTTCTCTCCATACTCTCATGCTCTTCTGGATCACATGCAACCATCTTTCCAGCTCACACTGACAACACCATGGCGTAGACGGGGTATACATTGAGCCCTACACTCATATCAAGAAAACAACCAACAGCAGCAAAAACAAGATCACAATCAAAATCCAAACGCACCACCCGCCCAACCTCTCGTCGCTGATCCGAACCACTTCGTCCATCTTGCGCATCGCCTTGCTCAGTCTGCCCTGACTCTGGTCGACTTCGCTATCGAATGCGTCGATGATCTCGATCTGCTCGCCGATCTCCTGTCCCATCATGCCGGCTTGGTTGCGGAGCGAAGTGAGCGTGGTGCCGATTTTGTCGAGCGTCGAGTCTTGGCGTGATATGAGGATCTGTGCGGGTTGCAAAGCGGCGGATGTGAGTTACTGAAGATATGAGGAGAGGATGGAGGAGAAAGGGCAAGAAAATAGGGGGCTCACCTGCTGCTGCTCGCGCTCAAACGCCTCGGTAGCATCTTCGTCCTCCTCTACGTCGATCTTGACCGAGTCAAATTCTCTTCCTGGTGGAGATTGTTTGACCACTTTCGACAGCGCCTGCATACAAGCCCACAACAGAGGGTCAGCACAATCACTTTCTCTAATCACGTTTTCCGGTCGGCGCAAAACATACCTTGACCTCCGCCTCGCACTCGGCAACAAACGCCTTCCTACTCTTCAGCTCTTCCGGCGCCACCCCAAACCTCTCCGGTCCACTTCGCTCAACGACGAGCACGCTCTGCTTGACATCCTCGACATCCTGCCGCAAGCCCTCTATCGCATCCGAGAGTCGGTCGTAGGCGGATTCGAGTTCGCCCGAGTTGTGTGTGGATGACGAGGCGGCGCCCGTTGACCGTGAGAGCAACTGGCGGTAGGATTGTGAAAGTGATCGTGCCGAAGAGAGCGAGGATTTGAGATCGGACGCAAAGTCGTGGTATGGGTCTCTGGACATGGTGTGTTGACCACGATCGATGGGTGTGAGCTGATGGATGCTGGGACGGTGTTGGTGGAGAAGGAGGGAGAGAGAGAGAGTGGGAAGTTGGGGCGAGCACGGACCCTGCTTTTTCGCCCCGGCAAGAATTTCCCGAGAGCCGCGATTTTTAAAACCTTCTCGAAGCATACACTACACCTTGCTTTGCCTCCTCAACACAGCCATCTTGATCCGACAGCAACCATGCCAGTCACACTCCCCATCATCCACTTCAACGACGTCTACCGCGTTCGTCAAAAGGACAAAGCCACCGGTGGGACCATCGGAGCAGACCAGTTCGCAGCCAAAATCCAATCCATTCGCGAGTCATGGGGGGAACCTTCCGACCTGTCCAACGATGCTCCACCACCACCACCTTCCTCCTCCAACCCCTCTGGGTCACGGGACTGGTCCTCTCACTCAACCTCTCGCGATCGAAACGGCCTCGTGCTCTTCAGCGGCGACCTCTACTCACCCTCCGTCGAAAGTAGCGTCACACGCGGCACCCACCTCATCCCCGTAATCAACGCCATGAACCTCGACTGCGCCTGCCTCGGCAATCACGATTGGGACTTTGGCTATCCGCACCTGCAAACGCTCATGGCGCAGAACAACTTCCCCTGGCTCTTCTCCAACGTCGTCGACCGCTCGGGCAAGAGCGCAGAGCAGAACAAGGACTGCAGCAACTGGGACGAGGATTTCCAAGATGACGACGCCCAGGTCGACGGTACGCTCAGGTACTGGACTACAACGGTGCAGGGAGTCAAGGTGGGATGCATCGGCATCGTGGAAAAGGAATGGATCGCGACGGTTCCAAGTTTCCCAGAAGGCTTCGTGTATAGGAACATGGTCAAGACAGCGACGAGGTTGAGCCGCACGTTGCGCGATCCGCAAGGCGAAGCGTGCGAGTTGGTCATCGCCATCACGCACAGCCGGTTGCCGAACGACATCGACTTTGCGAATGCGGTAGGTGCGGTTCGCGATCCGGACGCAAACTCGCACGGCGTCGATCTGGTGCTCGGAGGGCACGATCACATCTACTACGTCGGCAACGGCGCATCCAGCTTCACCGGCGACGATTTCCCCCGAGGCGAACCAGGTACCGAGCAGGACAAAGCTGCGATGGTCGTCAAGTCCGGCACTGATTTCCGCGATCTTTCGGAGCTGCGCCTCGAATTGTCGGACAAGGACGATTCGGCGGTGCGCAAGAGGACCATCCGCTCGCTCAGCGTCCAACGCTACCGCGCTTCGCCCGACGATCCTACTTCGCCAGCGTTGAAGGGCATGCTGGACGATCTCCTCGCCAAAATCTCCAAATCCACCTCGCAATCCGTCGCCTACACCCTCACACCCTGGGACGTACGCTCCGAAAAGGTACGCACGGACGAATCTGCATTCGGCAACTTTGTCGCCGACGTCCTCATGAACTCGTACGAAGAAGTTCTGCGGGAGCGCGACAACCGAGGCGAGCTCAGCGAACCCCGACCGCCCAACGTACGCGAGGTCGACTGCTGCCTCATCTGCGGCGGCAGTCTGCGAGGCGATCAGACGTACGGTCCCGGTAAGATTGCGCTATCCGACGTGCTCGAGATCATGCCGTTCGAGGACGCCGTGGTGTGCAAGGAGTTGAAGGGCCAAGATATCTGGGATGCGTTGGAGAACGGCTTGTCGATGTATCCGAAGCAAGAGGGGAGGTTCCCGCAGGTGGCGGGGATGATGGTCAAGTGGGACTCGAGGAAGCCCCCCGGCCAACGGCTGGTGAGCGTCGAACTGCTCGACAACCCGTTGGACACGCCTGCGGCGCACAACGAAGACGCGATGGACGTCGACGACCCCTCCCACCACGACGATGCCGAGGTAGGCAAGCTCCGCCGCTTCTCCGTCACCAAGCTCCCCGGCGGCGGGTACGACGTCGAAGTCCACCGGCCCGCGCTCGTCAGTCGCGGTCCGCTCGAGATGGACAGGACCTACCGCGTCGTCACCCGCGAATACCTCGCCGAAGGCTACGACGGCTTCGAAGCGCTCAAGCGCGGTACCTTTGTCGTCGACCACGAGAACGGGCAGCTCATGTCGGCGATCGTGCGCAAGTTCCTGCTCGGAGCCAGCTACCTGTGGCGGATGAAGCAGATGCGTCGTCTGCAGGCGCAGCAGAACGAGCCTCTTCCGCAAACCAAGACCGACGGGCAGGAAGATACGCTCAGCAAGCGTACGCGCATCGCCATCACCCGAGCGCGGTCGTTGAACCTGCTCAAGCGCGCCGTGAAGCAGAGTGCCGCTGAAGAGGCGCCGAGCACGCCGGTCAAGCGAAGAGGACGAGCCGGATCCGACGAGCTTTGGCGGATGGTCGTCGATCAGTCTCCCGGCGGGTTCCGGGATGCTTTGCACGTCGGGGGCAGCGAACACCATTCCAAGTTCGATTCGGTCAGCAAGCAGTTCAACCAGCCGCTTGCACCCGGTTCCGCTTTGGCGGAGACGAGCTCGACCGCTGCCACGCGGACGTTTGACGGCGAGGGCAGTACCGAGAGCGGCGTACCCGCAGCCAAGCGGACAAAGACCGAACAACCCCCGGATAATCCTTTGTTCGATCCTGCACTCGCCTCAGGATTGCTGGACCAGATCAAGGAGCTACTCAAGCTCGTCGTGCGCGCAGCTCAGCCGGATGGAGCGCTGTACACCGCCTCCTCCTCCTCCTCCACCTCCAACGGCGACCGAGCGGTCGAGGCCGACGAAGAACACGCCGACCGAGGCGCCAACATCGCACTCGGCAGCATGGCCGTCGACGAAGGCGATGCGGACGCGACGCTCGCCTTCCTCACCGCCGGCAGCGCCAACAAGGGCGGTGCTAGAGGGACACCCACGCCGCTCTCGCAGGAAATCGTCGCGAAAGCCTCCGCCCTCCGAGCGACGTTCGCCAAGCTCGAACAGGCCGCAAGGGACCTTCCCGGTGGAACGGATGTGGGGCTGTCCGAGCAAAAGCGACTGCTGGCTGCGCTGGAAGGGTTCATCGCTAAGCAGGACGAGTCGCTGGCAAAGTTGCGCCCGCAGCAGAAGCAGCAAGGTGAAGGCGAAAGTGCATTCGGAGCAGAGGGAAAGTTGGTATCCAACAAGTTTAAGCACGGAGCCGTTGCCTCGACCAGCTTCCATCTCGATCAGAAGCAGATGGATCAGTTGAGGGACGATATCAAGGCGTCAGCGGGTTCCGGGGATAAAGCCGGGGGAAGCGTTGGGAAGGGGGAGGGCGAGGAGCGTGGCAAGGATGAGGAGGATGCAAAAGGAAAGCCAGGTGAGGGACAGGATGACACGTCGAACCTCGCGTTCGTCTCACCGCTGGTCGATGGACGCTTGGTCGATGTCGCTCGTCAATCATAGCTCACACAACAATCACACTTGAGACTTCACACAGTCAACACCCTCACACCGTCACACTTGACACGAATTCAACACCATGACAACAACGCCACCCATGCGATTTACCTCGCTCGCTCGCATTACAAATAAAGCGAAGGACTGAAAATGATGCTCCCCTCCCTCTCCAGCATCTGCAGCGTCTTCTCAAACTTCTCCGCCAGCCCTTCATTTCCTATCGCCTTGGCAGCATTCACCAGCTGTCGGATCAACTCCTGCAGCCTCCTGAAACACCTGATGATGCTCCCCTCAAAGACATCCGTCAACTTGCAGATCTCTGCAAACTTGGCGCCGTTGCACCACTGCATAACCAGATCCATCAGCTCCACCTTGAAGCCCGACACGTACTCCTCTTCCACCAGCGGGAGTTTCGACTCGATCGAGACCTTGGCGATTCGACGTGCGGTTTCCTGCATGATGCGCAGCGGCGCGGCGAGCGTCTCGTTGAGGCGCGTCTGGGTGGTGGATTTCTCGCCGAACACAAAACACGAAAGGAGCGCAGCACACTGCGGCGGCGAGAGGTCGTTGAAGACGCCGTTGAAGATCATCTCGGTGAGCAGGAGCTCGTCGCCGGTGGAGATCTCGCAGGCGACACGGCCCTTTTTCTCGACCACGTCGTCCGAGGTGGTGAACCCCAGTCGTCGCAGCACACGCTTGCGGCATTTCAGCTCGTCGAGCTGCAGCACAGAGTGGGCGGCGGCGATCTTCTTGGCGATGCCCGAGACGATCTCTTGCGCTTCCTGCTTCTTGGCGTATGCAGCGTAGAGGCGCGGCAGGTCTTTGTCCTTGCGAAGCGGTGAGGAGGAAAGCTTCTCGTCGAGGATCTTGATCTTTTCGACGAGGTGTGCGAACGACTCGTCTGTGATCTTCATATCCTTGATCGGGTCGAGGAGGGGTACGCCTTTGGGGAAGCGTCGGCGCACTTCGCCGAGGTTCTTGCGCACCGTCTCGCGGGGTTCGGTGGGTCGCAGATCTTTGGCGAGGAAGATTCGAATGCCGGACAACGATTGGATGGTCGAGAGCAGAACCGGCACCACAACCATCTCGCCCTTCTTGCCCTCGGGACAGGGGACAAAGTTTCCTGCGCTCTCCGCTTTATTCGACGACTTCTTTTCCGAGCTAGAGCTAGCACCCGAGCCCGAAGCGCAGTGCAGCAGTACATCCACGACGTAGTGGTTCTGCGGGGGTGCGTTGGGATCCATCGAGGGCCCACGCTTGCCCGGTGTATTAGGCAGACGCTTCTCATACGACACGACCACGCCCCAGCCAAAGTCCAGATCATCGTGGCACACCTGGACCAGTCGTCCCGGCTGCAAGAACGGCAACACGTAGGACGGATGGGTGATCACCGTCTGCACATCTTTACGCAGCGTCTCGAGCTGGTGCTTGACGTCGTAGTATTCAGCCACCTCCTCCTCTCGCTCGACCTTGATCAGATCCCTCTGTTCCTCCGCCGCCTTCTGCTCCGCCTCGAGCGCAGGCACCGACGCCGCGTTCTGGAACTGGAAGAAGCAACGCTCCAGCATGTACTCTGGCGAGATACCTTCGACGCGCATGAGGTTCAAGATCATGTTGTATCCCAAATGGAACGCCGAGTTGAGACGGTCGGCTTCACCTTTGACCATGGTCTTGGCAGCACTGGGTTCGAGCTTCTCGTCGAACATCATGATGACGATACCTCGGTCGTCGAGACCACGTCGACCGGCGCGGCCGGACATCTGGATGAATTCACCTGACGTCAAATTGCGGAACTCTTTGCCGTCCCACTTGTTGACGGCGGTGAAGACGACGGTCTTGGCGGGCATGTTGAGACCGATCGAGAAGGTTTCGGTAGCAAAGAGGACCTTGATGAGACCTTCCTGGAACAAGATCTCGATCACCTCTTTGAGGATAGGCAGGAGACCACCGTGATGAATACCGATACCTCGACGAAGCAGCGGCAGAATATGCTCGATCTGCGGCAACCCTCTGTCCTCCTCCGAAAGAGCATTGATGGCGTTGGTGAAGACCGTCGAGACCATCTCCTTTTCGTCGTCCGTGTTGAACTCGAGCTTGCTCATCTGCAATGCGAGCGCCTCGCATTCGCGTTTTGAGAACGCAAACACGATGACTGGATTATAGTTCTTGACCATGATCATCTTGACGATCTTGTAGATGTCTGAAGGACCTTTCTTGCCTCCATTGCCGCCCTTCTTGACCTGACCACGACGCTTTCCCCCTCCGGCATTGGGATCGGCCACGTCTTCGCCTTTCGAGTCTGCGAGCGCACCCATTGCTTTCTGAAAGTTGTCTTCGCGGAACGTGCCTCGCTCGTCGACGACAAGGTGGATACCCTCACCCCCCTGCGGGAAAAGGTAGTGCTGGAGAGGCGTCGGTCGGAAATCCGTATACACGACGTGGCACGGCTGCGCATGCGTATGGGCGATCCACTCGGCAAACTGCATCGCGTTCGGAATCGTAGCCGAGAGGAAGACGTACCTCACCTTGCGTGGAAGCAAGATGATCGTTTCTTCCCACACCACACCACGCTCCTTGTCGCGCATATAGTGGATCTCGTCGAACACGACCCAAGCCACCTCCCGCATGATCTCGGATCCACGGTAGAGCATCGAGCGCAGAATCTCTGTCGTCATGACGAGACACGACGCTGAAGGGTTGATGGTGACATCACCCGTCATGAGGCCGACATCGCCGAATTCCGCCGTGAGCTCGCGGAACTTTTGGTTGGAGAGCGCCTTGATGGGCGAAGTGTAGACGACACGTTGGCCGTTCTTGAGACATTGGGCGATGGCGTATTCGGCGACGACGGTTTTACCTGCTGACGTGTGGGCGGACACGAGGACGGATTCGTTGCGTTCGATGCACGAGACGGAATTGCGCTGGAAAGGGTCGAGGGTGAACTTGTACTCCTTCGCTGGAGGGTCGTTGGGTACATGCTGAGAGAGCGGGACGTAGGGGTAGTCGGGCGGAAGGGCAACCTGATGGCGGACCGAGTGGGTGACGTGCATCTTCTTGGCGTCAGCAGCAGCAGCACCATCAGCGGCGGTAGCGGACCCACCAGCACCTTGGTTCGCATCTGCAGAATTAGGAGGCGCAAGACCGGCATCGACTGGGATAGATTGTGTTGCCTGGTCAGTGAATTCGTCCGTGACTACGGTTGGAACAGGCGCTGGTTTGTCTTTCGCAGCGTCAACCTTTTGACGTTTGGAGGGGCCAGGTGCGGCATCAGCGTCGTCCGAAGCAGCGTCGTCGTTGCCTGCCTTTGGCGAAGTGGCTTTGCCATTCTGTGAGTCGGCCTTCTTGGCCTTTGACGAAGATTCGTCAGCTTGCTTCGAGGAGGAAGAACCACTCGCCGCAGCTTTGGATCGTTTCCTTTGCTTTTTGGATGGGGACGATCCTGAAGAAGTGGCTGGGCTTGGAGCCGCCTCTGCGGGAGCGAGAAAGTCAAAGAGACCGTCTGGATCCATCGTGGCTTTCAAGCGGTATAGACTAGGTTGTGATGGTGGTGGTGGCGAGTGGAGAGTTGAGTTGAATGCCAGTCCTCCTCGTCCTCATGTGTGTGCTGATTGAGTTGCTGAATGAGAAAGCGCTCAGCTTGGGCCTTTCCCTTTTTTCTCGTTCCAAAATCTTAGATATTCGCAGGGGCTGCAACGCGAAATTTTTGACGCGAAACTCCACCCAGAGCTTCTTGCTTTGTCATGCTTATAGCTTGGTCAGATCTAACACCTTGAAAGTTGCGCGCCGTGATCGACCTCAGGCGTAGAATCGTGCTTGGCCACGCACTTCTCTCTCACGCAGAGAGCCTCCTGCGGCTGAGCAACGCTCTCGACACACGGACCCGCTTTCTTAACCGCTCCACTTTCCCCAACACACATCTCTCTTCTCTCTTCAACGTTCACCACCACCCCATCCACCCTTCACCCTTTTCTACACACCGCAACCATGAGCGCATCTGCATCACAACCCAAAGCTCCGGAGCCGAGTTACGTCCTCGTGCCTCCCCAATATGCATCGCACACGTCGACCTCTTCCAACTCGACCACTTCGCACCCCGTCTATGCGGGAGTGCACGATACCATGCGATTCGGACCCAAAAATGTGCTCCACGAGGTGTCTACACAGTCGCACCACCCGGTACAGAACAGGTTGGAGAATTGGGAGGCCACGAGGGACAACTTGAAGTTGAACATGCAGCGAAATCTGTTGGGAATCGGCGCTCCGGCTCATACGTTGATGGAGAGGAGGATCGTCAGTTATGTAAGTACACAGAGTTTGAGTGCGGGGGTTAGAGGGGAAGAGTAAAGCTGACGATACGGTGTTGATGTGGCTGCAGGATCCGGCATTCGACCCGATCAAGGGCGTGAGTTCGCTTTCCAAGGTTCATTTGGATATTCTCAACGGTGACGATGAGAGGATCGAACCGCGGGACTTTTTGCCTTGTAAGCTCACCATTCCCTTTCCTGAAAGTAGGGGCCATAAGCATATACTGATGTTCTCGATACCACCACCGCGCTCCTCTCGCAGCTGAAATCTCGGCAAACGTCCCCGACATGCATACCGCTATGGAGAGACGCCACGGTCTCTAAGCCGTCGACCTCGCCAACGTTTCGCTTTTCTCTGTACTTCTAGATCCTACTTGCAATCGACCGCCTTACTAAGCACTTTCGGTAGCGATGAGGAATGACCTGTTGAATTCAACAAAGACCAGACCTCGAAGGAACAGGAGACGCGGTTCAAACGTTAGTGAGACAAGTTGGGACCAACTCAATGAGCACTTCCTCAAGCGACGCCTTCACACCGATACATTCGCACACAAAACCCGTTCATAAAGGTATATAAATTAATCCCATAACCACGCCTACCTCCTCTTACTGAGGATTCGGCATACTCAGCAACCCGCTCGGCGGTTGCTGATACCGTTTCGCCCAATTCCACCTCTCCTGTCTATACCTCAGCGTCGATTCTTCGTTGCTCCTCGCGTGCGTACTGCCCATCTTCGCCATCGCCTCCAACAATTCCAAAAACGCATCCCCCGTATCCCATAACCCACTCTCGATGTGTTCGTTGTTGAACTCTGGCAGCAAGTCGAACGATGCTGGGTTTTTCCAGCCGGGGTTTTCGTCGCCGTACGTGTCTAGCCAGGAAGCGCCAGCGACGTGCGCTTCCGCCGCCATGGCGTAGGCGTGCTGTGCGAAGAGTCGGAGGTGTCGGGGCCAACGAACGGCGCGGAGAGAGGCGTCCATGGTCTTGCCAATGTCGTTGCCCGTCTTTTCGCCTTCGCCGGTCTTCCAGGAGTCGGAGGAGGTGCCTTCGATCGGTTCGAGAGCTGCGTCGCGGGCTCGATGCAGCGACAGTAATCGCTTGGCTACTGCACCCGTCTCCCATAGGACAGCCATCGACGCCTTCATCGGGTGTCGAGAGAACTGTGGACGGGGCAGCAGCTTCCTGCCCTGGAAATCGCGCCCAGCCGCGCTGTCGTCTTCGCTCTCCGACTCGGGAGCCATGTTGCCTCCTCCGGCAATCATCTCGAAATTGGATCGCTGCTCGTCCTTGGGCATCAGCGTCGATGCGATTCGAAGCGACTTGTCCGTCTTGGCTGTAGTGCGTTCGGGGAAGAGGAAGAAGAATGCCTGGATCGAGATGAACAGTCGGTACATGAGCAGCGCGCACATACGCGAATGCACAAAGGCGGCAACGCGCAACGGCATCTCGGGTCCATCGTAGGTGACCGAACCGATGCGCTCGACAAGCCAGTCCAGCGTCGTCTCCATTTCCGTGATAGCATGCTGCAGATCCGGCTCGGGCGAGTGGCCGGTGCAAATGTCGGCGAGAGGCGTGTGCAAAAGACGCGTGAGACGGCCGTAGGTGCGGAAGATCAAGTCTCGCGTCTGCGTCAGATATCCGTTGGAGGCAGGGTGCACCTTGGGCGTCCAGTTGGAGCCGTGATGGATGTAGTCGTCGGCATTGGCAGGCTCAAGTTCCATCGTGTAGATGTCGAACTTGGGCACCTGCAGCTCTGCCGTCTGCACCCAGTAGGCTGCTGTGACGATGAGCGAGACTTGCCTTCGGATGGCTTCGAGCTCGATGGGATCCTTGATCATGCTTCGCGTGTCTGCAGCGCGTGGCAGCGGCGCTCGTGGGTCTTCTGTGGTAGACCCGCCCGAAATGTCGAGTGCTTTTTGCAGCACCTCGGGACCGTCCCAGGGCGTAGTCCAGCTTTCCGAGTCGGGTTTGGCGTCGAGTTGGTGGAGTCGCCAGCAATAGGCCAGTCTAAAGAGCCACATTTTGCGCTGCACAAGCCCTTTACTGCTCAGACCGTCCTCACCGGCGCCCATCTCGAGAAGCATGCCCGTGATGATGAGCCTTGGATCAACATCGCCGCTGCGAATCTTTTGAAGCATGAGATCATTGGCCAGCGACCAGCTGCGACGTGCAAACGACAGCATCTGCTTGCGATCCTCACCTTCGAGTCGGCCGTAGTTGTTGGCACAGCGCATCACGACGTCACCAGCCTGCAGGTCGAGATCCTCGATGTTCATACTGTCTGGCAGCAACAACGCACGATGCGCCAAGAAAGCGAGCAGAGCCAGCAACACGTGCGCCGGTGGATCGCGTCCGCCCGAGCCTGGTGCAGATCCAAACAGGTACCGCGACGGGATCATCTTTTCGAACGAGTCGAGCGCCTCGAATTGTGAAATGGCAAGCGCCACAAAGGGACGGTCTTTTTCGCTGTAGTACGGCTTGAGTCGATTGATGAGCATCGACTGGTCGTGATAGCGCGAGTCGCCATTGTCGCCGCCCGCAGGTGACAGCTTGGCAGCGGCGCTGAAGTAATTGAAATTGCCGTCAGATTGGGGCGACGCACCAGGAAATCCTGCAGAGCCAGAGCCCTGCGAATGGGCGGGCGATCCGCCGTGGCGGTTGAACTCGGTGGGCGAGGTGCCTGCCGAGTTTTGCGAGCGGCGTAGGCTAGAAACGCTGTCGGAGCGTGGATGGCTTGCGCTTTCGGCGAGAGCGTCCCATGCGCTGAGTGAGGATTTGTTGATGCGGTCCTCGATGCCGCGGTACTCGTATGCAGTGCGTTTGAAAGGACGTTCGTCGGTGCCCATCGGTCTCGAGGAAGGTCCCGAGAGGATGGGCGGTGAGAAAGTGGAGACCGAAGTGTTCGAGTCCGTCGGTCGGCCGCTTAAGGTGTATGAGCTGTACTCGGACGAGGAAAAGTTGCTGCTGTCGTTGGAGCCGCTGTGATGAAGCTCTGGTCTGCCGTTTGACGGGGTGGTAGAAGGATGTGACGCATTGCTGGAACTGGGCGCTGCGGGCGGCATGTTTGAACTCGAAGATGAATAGTGCTGATAGTGCGGCGCTCCGTTTGTGTAAGCGGGCGGTGCCGCTTGTTCTGGCCAACTGGGACCTGCCGCGGACGAGAAGGTGAAACTCGATTGAGCATGGATGCTTTCTGGGGGCGGAGGGGCTGATGTGTACGCTGCTGCGTCGCCATTGCCTATGGGATGAGTCCCGTTTTGCGCTTCGTCGAGTACGCGCCTTTGGGCTTCCATGTACGCTGAGCCAGCGCTTGCATGGCTGCGTGGCGCCCCCAAGCTGCCGGTGTTCTCGACGCCGTATGCAGCAGCAAAAGCGGCCTTCTTACCCTTGGGACCACGCGGCTTGCGGTTCCAGTCAAAAACGCAGAGTTCCTGTGCTTTTGCTTGGACGAGGGCCTCGTCGATGGTGCCATTTTGTAGTGTGGTTGCATTGATTGGCAGCATTGCCGTCTTGATGGTGGTAACGCATCCTCCGCATGGGTTCTGACCGTCACATTTTGACTTGCGCTTGCGGCATGGTTCGCAGGCTGCCCAGATCTGTAGCCGTGCACAAAAGCGATAGGTGTGAAGAGGAAAAGTGGGAAGGAGTCGTGGTCAGTGTCCTGTACTCTTCAAGAGCGATCCAGAGGGCTTCAGGTGCTCTCTGTGTGAAGCCAAGATGCTAGCTTGAACGAAGAAAGCTTCTTGCATGAGTCGAATCGCAACTTACCCTTTTGCGCTTATTGCCCGAGGCATCCAAGGATGGATCGGCGACGCTTTCCTCCATCATGCTTGTCCACACCTCTGGCATGCCAGGGTTCTCTGGGAGTCGATGCTCTTTGGTAGACGTAGCCACTTTCGCGGCACAAGACCTGAATGGCAAATGAAGGTGCCGCTAGCAGATGGGAACGCAGTCGCCAATGCGCTGTTTTGTTTATCTCGGCCAACGCCGGGGTTAATAGTCCGAAGTTGAATTTGTCCCTGTTTAATATGACAATGTCCGTCTTGGGACGGCGATTCGTCTGTACGAAGCAGTCGATTGATCTAACGCTGCTGTACACCCTGCACCTGATTGCTGAGGTGATGAATGGGCTTTCGAGTTCAGAATGCTGTACCGATCACGGTAGCCGTTTGTGTAGGTCTTTCTGCCTGTCTTGGATTGGTGGTGATGAGCACCGAGATATCGCAGAATGCGCCGTGAGGCTGATGCAATTAGACTGCTACGAGAATAGCAGCGGCGGATGAATGGACGTAGATGCGATGGTGATGGGCGGCGAATGTGGTGGTAGGGGCGAAGGAAAAGGAGGGCTGAGTCGTCGTCGTTGGCGGAGAGTCGGAAGGAGCGGTCGCTGGGAAAGGTCGAGAAGATGATGATGGGGATTCGATTTTCGGATGCCTTGTCAGCAACTGTGAATGCTGAGCAGCGCGGTAGACGGGAGCCGATAGTTCGAGACTAGACGAGAGAAGGAAGGAAGAGAGAGAGATGTCATGGGAGTCCCGTGAGTTCGGAAATGGGGACAGAATGGAAGCCGATTGCAGTTCTTTGTTGCGCTGCTGCTTGGACTGCTTCTGCTTCCGAGAAACAGAAATAAAAGCGCCCGCGGCTTCGAAACGATTGTCGTCGACCGGGATGCGACGATGGTTGCTGCTGTTGCTGCTGCTGCTGAAGGAGCGCCTTTCGCACAAAGTTAAGTTACAGTATGAGGAACGCAGGGACAAACGAGGAACAAAGTGCAATTGAAGCTCGACTGTGACTCTTTGGAATCCGGCAGGTCGGGGCCACTCTCTTCTCTCTGTGTGTGTGTGCGTGTGCGAACCGCCCATACGCTATCTCCGCGCGGAACTTGCGAAAAAAGTCGAGGCCGAAGGGTCGAAGCGTCGAAGCGTGAGAGAAGCGCAGAGGCCAACGACCAGCCGAAACAGAATCAGTCACCACGCGAAAGGGTTTTTTTTTTGTTCTGTAGAAAGCTGCAGACGTGCATGCAATCACACCACGCTACGCCGTTTTGAGCTTTGAAGCAAGCACAAGAGCCGCCTTCACTTGACTCCTGCATCAGAAGAAACACAGACAGCTACAGAAGCGGGAAACCGCAAGCGAGGAGTGAACAATTTTCTGGAAAATCACACCACGTTGTTGAAGCTCGAGAGGCGAGAGCTGCAGGTGCGGGAGCAGTGTGTGTGTGGGTGTGGGCAGTCTGGAATTTCGAGAAAAAGAAGCATCAGAGAAGAGGGACGGGACAAAGTTTTCGATTTCGATTTTTCTTTTTCTTTTTCTCTTTTTAGAGCCAATAATGGAAGTCGCGGCAGACACGCGGGCAGACCGGCTGAATGACACACGAACCGCTCTGTTCGGAGAGGGCCGTCGAGATGCAATCAGTATTCACGGAAGATCATGGCGACAGAGACAGGGAAAGAAGGTTTGGGGTCACAGGGTGGTCACAGAGTCTCGTGGGAAAAGATGGCGGTGAGGCAGGCAGGAAGGCAGGCACTTTGGCAGTATTCCCGGAAATCATTTCCGCCCATTCAATTTCTGCTTTGGATCGACAACCACGACGGACCATCCGACATGGGGAAGCGAGGCAAGGCAAAGCGGCGCAGTGAAAGCAGACAGGCATCAGAGCTGTAGACGAGGGCAAGGCTACGAGGAGAAGAACTGCATGCCAGACAGCTCAACGAGGTGAGAGGCCCAAGTCCAGTTCGACACACACTGTTTCGCCCGAGCCAGCTTTTTGGGACCAAAAAAAGAACTTGTGAACGCTTCGACGCTTGTCTGCGCACTTTTTCTGTTTGCCAGGGTCAAAGGCAGGGTCAGTTTCAGGGTCTATGTATCGGTCTTGCTTTCCGGGCAATCAAAAATTCTAGAAAAAGGAAACGGGAAATGGTCGAATGCAAAAGCCTGTGTGGCTGGAAAGGTAGAGCGAAAATCTGCTGCGGGCCAAAAAAGCTGGCAAGGGGACCTGCAGGCTTTCTAGACATGCTCCCCACAAGCCAGAGTTAGATGAATCGCTGCTGCTGATTGTCGGCGTACTGTACAGTGAGCGGTGGATTGGTCATGAGTCGGCCTCCGTAGGGGAGGGTTTTTCGGATGCATGCGAGCTACTGCATTGTCCTTTCAGCGGATTCCGTTGCTGAAACCGTATCAATGCAAGAGGGAGGCGACAATACGAGCAGACATCTGCAATAGGCAATGGGTAATCGGAGTGCGCCAGCTGCAGGGCCAAGTTGCAGGTGACACCACGCATGGATTGTGATACGATGAGGATAACAACGGCTCTCGTGGTCACTGTTCCCTGTTGCAAGTTACCGCCCTTTGCGCCTGCTCCTTTTCACCCCAGGCCAACCGACGGAAGGATCGTGTTTCCGGGCTTTTCCATGTCTTCATTCTCGGCCGTTCCTAATTCTTCTTCATCCATTCATTGTCTCTGATTCCAGTGTTCAGATCTGCCTTGTTTGTCGGATCTTCCTCTGTCAATGAAGTTGGACATCGATTAGTGGCGCTCAAAGTGGCGCTCACCCACCGAATCCTCGAGCCCGAGCCTCATCTCGCTACCATCGATCAAGCTCAACTCGGCTATCTATCATCGGTTCGGTCTGAGTTGGAATGCTGTTTTTGCTCGTGCTTCGAGACAATATTGCCTCTGGGCGGGGGTTTTTCTTTTCATTTGACTGATGGTGTGCCTGCATTTTTGAAGAAAAAAATTAGACTCACAGGAGGATCCCGTGTTTCTTATGCGTTTGTCAGCTGCAGATTTGCTTTACGCCCGTTCATGAGGCAAGAAAGTTTTTGTTCCAATCGCCATACCAAAGGCAAAAAGTTTGCCGGTCGGGCTGAACTTGCTGTGCGGCCAACTCGATGAGGGCCGTTGGTCTATTTGCTGCTACAAGCCCCGAGAGAGAGAGAGGGTGAGGGCGAGAGCGGTGATTTTGGGTCTCATTTGAAATTCTGTTGATTTTTTTGACGCCTTCTGTCTGCATCGAAGGTGCAGGCACGGGAAGCCTCGTGGCAATCCTCGTTTTTACGGGCTTGATCGGTTCGCGACAGCCAAGCTCACAGCTCAGAGCCGCAAACGCAGCTTCCGATATCAGGCGACAATGGCGACGGCCAAGCTTTCCGACTTGAACGATTCCAGGCTTTGACAGCGCTGCATCTCATGCATTCATATCGCTTCACGAACCGCACTCACGTGTGACATCGAACAATGTCCAGAAGCATGCTCGTGGCAAACAACATCGCAACCAGAGCCGCCTCTTTGTGATCCCATATGCCGTTTCGGGAACGTCCTTCGGCGACAAGCGTTCAGCATGAGACGGCCTAGAAGCCATGTTGAATCACCGCGATCGGTCAGAAAAAAGAAACGAGTTGGCGGGGATCAAATTAGAGCCTACATCGATGGATCGCAAAGCTAGCCCGGGCGAGGCCACACAGTTCCGTCTCCTCGATCGTATTCTGGCCCTGGGTATTCGTAGTGAGGCTTTTCTTCGTCCGAGTCCTGTGTGGTGATGAAAGCAAAGCAAGCAGAATCGGGTCAGTATCATTGCTGTATCAAAGAAAGCAGAACCAGGTTCAGGTACGAAGCAGGCTGATATGAAGAGCCAGCGCTGCAGCGGCACCTCGGCGTCATTACGGATCAAGCATGAAACCAATATGAGCGGAGATGAGCCGACGAACGAGATCGCAGACGCCGCGGCCGGGCCAGTTGAGTCTGAAATATCTTACAAACACCCTTGTCGCCCTTGCAACCAGCTTGTCGGTATCAAGGCAAGTGTGGGGAAACACGAGTCGGCTCCGATCAATGCTGCACACAGCCCATAGCAACCTTGAGCAGATCGGAGTGCAACAACGCAACGGCGCATGAAAAAAGAAAGGCACACTTACGGGCTCGATGATCTGTCCATCGCCTTCGTACTCTTCGTCGATCGGTCTCGAGAGATCCTCCGTCGACCTTGTCGCCGTTTTCGCCGCTTTGTCAGTTTTCGCGCCTGACTTGGATCCGACCTTCATATCCTTCATAAGTCGGGCGAGCTGCTCCTTCTTGCTTGTCTCGCGTTTCGCATCTCGCTCCTTGGCAAGTCGTTCCAGCTCGGGGCGGTAGTCGTCCAAATACTCTTGTCGTGCTTCTTGTACGGCTGCTAGGAAGTCGTCCATACCTTCTCCGGTGACTGAGGAGACACCGACAGCCCTCAAGTTCTTGTAAAACTCGTCGAGTACGAGGCTCATGCTGTTCATGAGGCTGTTCATGTATCCTTGGCTCCCCTCGGTGTTGTAGTCGCGAGCCCGTGGGTTGAGACCCTGCTGTGTCACCGTGGACGACGGATCGGTTGCATTGCCTGCCGCCAAAGCCTCTTGGAACTTCTCGAAATCTTGCATCCATTCCAATGCGAACTGATGCGACTGTGCGTCCGTCTTGTTGAAGACGAGGATGAAAGGCAGCTTGGTCTTGTACAGGATGCTGCAAGCGTAGAGCATGTTGCTCATGAATGTTGCGGGCGCGGTGGTCCTTGGCGTGTCGATGATGTAGGCGACCACAGTCGGCATGGAGCTCGCCAGCGCATCTGTCACGATAGAACCGGAAGCAGACCAGGTAAAGATTTCGATCTGTCCGGGTGTGTCCAATACGATGTGGTCGACTTCCTTGGCACGCTTCTCGAGGATGTTGAGGACCTGGTCGAATTTGGTCGTGAACAAGTTGAGGGCAGTCAAGATGCCTCCGTTGGGTCCGAGGTTGTACTGCTCCATGACACGAGCGTAGTCGACCGTGTCTCGAATGTCGACGTTGGGTTCATAGCCGAGCGTTCCCACGGCCGGATCGAGGTTGACCATGTAAGGTGCCGTGGTTTGCGACGAAGATGAAGCAGCATCTGCACTGCTTGATCCACCTGCTTGAGCTTTCTGCTCCTGTTCATCCTGCTGCTCTTTCGCCTTCTCGTGCAAATGCTCGTGAAGACTGGCGGTGAAGGTGGATTTGCCCGAACCTGCCATGCCAATGACAATGATCGAGCTCGCTCTTGGGATTTCGGGAAGAAGCCCGAGATGGGTGGCTGCACTTGCTGGCGCACGAGCTTCAGCTGCCGGTGCTGATGTCGACGCCATCTTGCTGTGTGTCTGAGATTGAGACTTGGTGGTTCAATGGTGTTGAAGCAATAACTTGATGAGCAAGAGCCTCCTTTGCTGCGCAATGAGACCCTTCTCGAGCGCAAAATGAAAAGCGCGGAACACGGAACACAAAAACGCTTTCATTTTTTTTGGAAGCAAAAGAAAAATCCCTCGCCTACGAAAAAGTGGAGCAATTTTCAGCTTGAAAGTGTGTGTCGCAGTCCCCTAACATCTTGCAGATTTTTTGGTCGCTGCAGACAGGGCCTTTCTTGCTTGACAACGGCGCAGCAGACACAAGAAAAAGTTGCAACCGAGACACACGCATGCACGAAGTCAAAGGGGAGCAACCGCGCACAAGCCTCAAAGGCGTTCTTCATTCAACCTTATACATCACAAACCCACTCCTCTTCCTTCCGCTCCAACTACCACCACTTCCGCATTTCTTGGGACGGCCCGCTTCATCTATACACCCAGTCGCATCTAGACTCAACGAAACTGTTGCGCTTTTCGCCTTGACCGACGCACGCTACGTCGCCCTACGAGCTTCAGAACTTCCCATCCATCCCGCACCGGCTGCATTGACCCACCGTGGCATCAACACCAACCATCCATACGTCGTGCTTGATCAAAGACCGCTTTATCAAGCATGGCTTCTCGTGCTCCGGGACGCGGCACACCGCGACGCTCATCCCGGATCAGCGAACGATCAGAAACACCTGATCTCCGCTATACAACCAGATCCGCAACTCCCTCTCGAAGAGCGCTCTCGCCGGACCTGGTCGAGCAAATGACACCTCCAGCCGCCTCCCACCGCGCTCGTCAGCTGCTAGCCAATTCTCAATCAGCAGTTGCAAGCGGCTCCAACAGCATCAGCACCAGCATCAAGCAAGAAGACAGCAGCACCAGGTTCTTCATCCGTGAACCTTCCTTTCAGAACAACCTCCTTCGTGGCGATCAGCGCGGCTTCCATGAGGGTGCCGACGTCAACAACTCGCACTCGCACAGCATGTCAGTCTCCATCTTTTCCAGCGAAGGCGACTTGACCGACAGCTACCAGCAAGAAGAACAAGAGGTAGCCAACATGCAGAACAGCCAGCAGCAGCAAAGACCCGCTCCTCGTGCCACCGTCTCGCGTAGAGTCTCTGGGCAGCGCAAAGGTCGCACGTCGCAGGACAACCTAGCTTACAGGCCGCAAAGCGATGACGAAGATGATGACGACGACGATATTGCATCTCCGACCCGGAGGACGAGGAAAGGCCGACACTCCAACTCGATCGGAGCTGTGGATGTGGGCCGCATCGACAATGTGCGCTGGATGAACGCCAAATCAAAGAAAGGACGACGCAAAAAGTCTGTCAATGGCGTACCGAACGATGCAGAGGCAGATGATAGCAGGGATAGCATTGCAGTAGACGAGGATGCGGGAGCGGCCAGCGGTAAAGAGACCCGCTTCGACGGTGCATCCGATTCAGCCGACTCCGATGAACAAGGCGACGAAGGCGACCTTGATGGTGCAGACTACGCCTACCCTGCAATGATCGACAAGCAACGATCACAGCCTGATGCTCCGGCCAAAGGATCCCTCGTCAGCCGTTTCCTGCACGGCTTGGCGTTCTACCTCTGGCGATTCTTGAGCCTGATTTTGACTTGGTCGTTGAAGCCATTCAAATACCTCGGGGACAAATTGGATATTCAGACGAATCGCGCTTTCACTCTTCTCGCAGTTCTCCTCATTGCCGCCGTCCTAGGTTTTCAGGCTGCTCAGCTGCACGGCAGCTCAAAAAGCCTTTCGGAACGTTACCCTCTGCTCCTCGACGACGACGACGTCCCCGGCGGTAGCAGCAACTCGCTGGCGATCTCGCTGGATCGAGAGAACCAACGACTGCGCGCTGAGCTCAACCGTCTTACCGCTCGCCTAGATACGCTGTCGACCTCCATCGAGTCGCAGATCTCTTCCTCTCTTTCCTCCGCCGCAGCCAAGATCCAGACTGAAGCCGACTCGCGTCAATCGACCGAAATCAACCGACTCACCGCCTCGACCAAGCGCACCGTTGCACGTCTTGCGCAGGACGAACTCAAGTCGATCCAAGACTCGGTTTCGGCTTCGGTCGAGCTCATGCTGCGCGACTTGGACAAGAAGATCAACACGCAGCTCAAGCAACGTGCCGACGACACTGAGGGTAAATTCTTCAACAAGCTCGAAAAGGAGGTCGCCAGCATTGCCAAGTACGCCAACGACGAGGTCAACGCCAGGTTGGGGCAGGCGTTCGACCAGACGTTCCTGAGCGAGCTGATCGACGATCGGCTCGAAACGTACTCGCGGGATCGAACGGGCAAGGTTGACTGGGCCGCGGTTACGAGCGGGGCGTGGGTGGCCGAAGAAGGGACCGTTCATCGAGGGTATCGGTTGAACAGCGTTTGGAATGTCGGCAAGTTCCTTGCGCAGGGCAGGAAGGTGCCGATCGGCGATCCGGTGAAAGCTATCACTCCCGGTGCGAACCTCGGAGCGGACAACTGCTGGATGACGGGCTGGAACTCGATGCTGCAAGTCAACTTGGCGGAGCCGAGAGTGGTCGATGAGGTTGTGGTCGAGCATCCTCTACCTGGGATGACGCGTACGGCGCCACGAAGGGTGATCGTTTGGGGCATGGTGGATGACTCGGATCGTCAGTACTATTTGCAGTATCGGCGGTCGAAGGCGAGTACGCAGGATGAGTATCTGCGAACAGTTCTACCTGAAGCGTCCGTGGATGCTGTACCAGCAGAGTACAGGAGGGGAGAAGAGAGCGCGCCGTTGGTGCTAGCACACTTCGAGTTCAAGGCCAACGGCTCGACGCTGCAGACGTTTAATCTGACGGAGGAGGCGAGGGTGTATCCGTTCGGAGTGCATGCTGTGAGGTGGCAGTTCGTCGATGGATGGGCCAAGAGTCCGCCGATCTGTGTGCATAGGGTGAGGGTGCATGGGTCGCAGTGGCCCGTGTTTGCTGATCGGTCGGCGGAGTAGAGCGGGTTCGAAGATGCAATTGATAGCATGTTCAATAACAGTGAGGGTGTGTGTGTGTGTGTTGAGCTTCTGGGATTGTGGTGCGGAACGGCTCATGAATGCATCCTCACGCGGATCGGCCTCTCTGGACAGCAAGGCCGCATCGACCACGTTCACACTCTCCAAGTCGGACATGACAATAGCTGTATTGGGATCTGAAAAAAACAAGAGACGTCTCGCGACGACAGAAGTATATGAAAAAGGAATTTTCCGCCTTTAAAGCACCTCATCAGCATAAGGCAGCTTGTGCACATCGCCCACAGCCACCGTGGTAGGCTTGCTCTTGAGCAGCTTCTCCGCGGCACTCGAGAGCGAGCTGGCCTTGACACCCTCGAGCGCAGCGAAGCTCTCCTCCAACGTTGCGACCTTGCCGGCGTCCAACAGCTGGGCGCTGACCAGCTCGTGGCTGGCCGTGCGGTTCTCGAGCACCGAAGCGCGCTCGAACTTGGCTTTGGCGATCGCCGCCTTGATGGTGTCCTCCTTCAATCCGCCGGCTACGTTCTTGAGGGCCTGTGCGACCTTGGCGGCCGCATCCTGGACGGAGGCGGTCGGTGCGGATACGTGGGCGCCAAAGACGCCCGAGTCGGAGAAGGTCAAGTTGAAAGCCTGGGCCTGGGCACCCACGACGCTATCGGCGATCTGCGAGAGGGGGGAAACGCCGTTGGACCACTTGACCGACGATTCGCCGCCCAGCAGCGAACGCAGCACCGCCAGGTTGGCGGCGGCCGAGGCGTCCTGGTGACCCGCTCCCTCGAAGGCGATGAAGAAGTGGCCGTGAGCCGCACGTGTGTTTTCAGCGCCGTGAGGAGCAGCGAAAGCGACGCGCTGCTCACCACCGTAGTACTTGGCAGCAGCGCTGCTGACGGAAGCGCTGGCAGCAAGGTCGCCGAAGTGAGCGCCTACGAGCTGCGAGAGCTTGTTGGACTCGACGCCCGAAGCAAGCACGGCGATGTTGTTCTTGGCGAAGGCGGCGTGAGCAAAGTCGACGGTCTGACGGTGCGACACGGGCGAGGCGGGGGATGCGAAGAGCGAGTGACCCAAGCTGCGTTGACGGTAGGCGGTCTGGAGCAAGCTGTCGTACCCGAGCACGGCCGGGTTGGATTGTGCCTGGGCGTGTTCGGACTGAACCTGGGGCAGCACCTCCTCGTTGAACTCGTGAGCGGCAAACTTGGACTTGGTGAGGACATCACCGAGCACCTCGACGAAGAAGTCCTCGTCGCCGCGCAGGAACTCGGCGGTGAGCAGCAGGTGCTCCTTGGTCAGAGCGGTCGAGAGAACACCACCGTAGAACTCGGCTTCGCGAACGAGACGCAAGGCAGAGCGCTTCTGGTTCGACTTGAACAGGTAGTTCTTCAGGACGTGAGCAACACCGGGAGCAGGCTCGTAACGAGAGCCGGCCTTGACAGCGACGGTGACGGTGGAGGTGAGCGCTCCATCGTCGGCGGCAGCGGTGGTGATGCCGGATGCGTTGGCGGTGGTGAAAGTGCGCTGAGGCTGGTTGAGGGAGGCGGTGCGAAGGGCGCTTCGAACGGGCGCGGCGGAACGGGCGAACGACATGGTCGGCGAGGGGATAAGTCGACGATGACCGAGAGAAAGGTAAGGAGAGGGTTAGGTGAAGAAGAAGAAGAAGAGGGTGTGAATACAAGAAAGAATGATCGCGACGACAGAGTCCAACTCGCAGAGCAAGAACAGCCAAGCGTCCGTCCGCAAAACGAGAGAGAGAGAGAGACTTGGAAGATCAGACCTAGACAGACGTGAGAGAGAGAGAGAGAGCCAACACAGAAGCTCGACATTTGTGTCTCTCTTTTTTGCACGCTTTCGACCGATACGAACGAGCCTCTCTCTATCTCTCTTTCGCTGTGCCTTTCTTCTTGCGCTGTGAGCAAGGCTTGATTTCAAATCAGATTTCCAAGATTGAATACCAGATGCTTGCATACTCTCTATCGCAGCTCTAACGGTCCGCATCGACTTTGTATTCACTGCCTCGAATCAAGCCTGAAAAAATTGAAATTCGGCGAGAGTGCGCTGTGCTGCCTCTTCCGATCACAACCGTTCCAGCCCGAGGTTGCGATTTTCGTAATCCGCCCCGTACGAGAAGGCGCCTCTTCGTGTCATGTTTGAAGCGAAGTGTCCGGAAGACTGGTCTAACACATTTGCTTTTTTCTGCACTCGGCGAATCGCTGGTGCGACACGCTCAGTCTGCCACGCGGCGAAATTAGAGAGAAACCGAAAAGCACACTTACACACCTCTTTGCCACACGAACATGGAAAGCGGAGCACATCAGACCTCTTCCACTTCGAGCAGCCGGGGACATCCTCCATCGAAGGACGAAAGAAAGAGTACGACCAACGATCGTGTCACCGAGCAGTCGCATCTTCTTGGGCTGGGCTGCATTTTGTTTTGGCTGACCGATGCGATAGCGAAGCATGCACGAATCGACGAGCGGCATGAACGACTGTGACTTGCATGCGCGCTGTCCGGCTCAGCCCTTCCGACTTTTTTTGGTGAATTTTTTGCTGCAAAGAGTCACAGTGTCATCTTTGCTCGTGTCTCGAGAGAAGAGTTGTGGTTCCAAAACCTTACGTTATGAAAGTCAGTGTGTGTGTGTGTGTGTGTGTGTGTGTGTGTGTGTGTGTGTGTGTGTGTGTGTG